>JALMQS010000030.1:7023841-7521721 GCA_024734495.1 Forficula auricularia | reverse complement strand
TATGTATGTAAAAAGATATACACACACACACACATACACACACACAGAGACAGAGACACACACTAACACAACCACTCACACTAACTATATGTGTGATAACGTAAAGCTTTAACGGCGTCATCCCCCCGATAGTCGAAACCCCCGTACACTAGCCCTCTCTGATGGCTAAATAATCAAACAGAGAAAGTAGGAGAATCAAAAAAAAATTGAAAAAATTTTAGTGACGGGGGTGGTTTTTTTTCAAAATAATTTTTTTTTAAAGAATATTGGAAAAAATAAACATGATCTCAACATGCACACGCACATACAAACATACACATTTATAATATTTAACCAATAGTTATTTCGTTCATAGATATATATATTTATATATATATTGATGCATATATATACCTATTTTTACTCACAAAAAATTTTTTATTACATGAATATATAAGTATATATATTCTTTAATATTTTTTTTAAACTTTAATATTAATAGCGAGGTGTGTAGTTTTTTGTAGTAATTCTTATCATAATTGGACCGCCTGATTAGTGTGGCGGGCGGACCGAGGAGCAATCATTTTTTTATTTTTAGCGGGCGTAGACACCCCCGGGGATGGATGGTCGCATCCCCCGGCGCCTTCCTTGTCAAACCACCCGCTAAATTTCCATCACATCTACTAATTATCAATATTTGTAGAATTTTTTAGTGATAATCATGATTTTTTTTTTAGTTTATAATAACTTTTTATTATTATTTTAGAGGAACTCGTGTCATGTGCATAAGTCTGACAACCGACTTAGCCAGTTATCAATCAATTTTTTTTTAAAATATATATATATATAACATTTTTTTTACTATATAATAATTCTTTAAATATATAAAAAAATGATTTTTTATTGATTTTCTCAAAAAGACACTCCATATAGGAAACATTGCGTTTTTTCATTTAACTCTACTTATACGAAGGGAGAGAGGAATGATATATATATATATTTATAAGGAGTTTTCTAAGGAGAGGGGATAGGATTTGGGACTAAAATTTTTAAAATATATTTATAATATATATTTTTATAAGTATATATTATATATATATGTATATTTATATATACATATATATTTCTGGATTTGGCTTGTGAATATATATGTATATATAAATTTAATAACCTATTGAGAAAACAACAGTTTTTCTTTTTTTTAATTTTTATCTCGACACGTCCAGACGCACTAAATCACTTTCGTTAGATTTTTTTTAGGAATATAGATTTATAATTTTCTTTTCTTTTTTTTTATATTAAAATCTTAATCAAAAACTAGGAGGCATTTTTGTTGATAAGTCGCCTAGAAAAGGAACACAGAATTGTCTTAAAATGCAGATTGAATTTGGGAGAGTCGGTTGTAGATGATGAGTCTTGGTGTGGGGGTGGAGTTTCATTGACTCAGAGCCACCGCCGCGGTGGCGGGTGGCTCTCCACCGGGAGCCGATGAAGAATACTTGCCCGAATCCCGACGATCCTTGTTACTGAGATTCGCGTTCGAATCGATAGAGGCCGCTGCTTGCGACTCGGCCGCAGCCCTCGCAGCTAACAAAGTGATCTGGTTGACGACATCGTCCATCTCGTGAGAGAGGGACGGAGACATTGACCTCGGGGTCGATGTGGCACAGGTTGTGGCGGATGAGATACGGGCGCGGTGTCCGTCCGCATCACAATGCCGGTCCAGTTCGGTGGCGTTCGGCAAGAGTTTCACATCACAAGCCATACACTCGTAATGTGGCTGGATGAGACGGATAGCGGTGCTTGCGCTGTTGTTGAGACAATGTCGTTGGTGGCCGTGGAATGAAGCTTCGGTGGGGAACGCCAGGCGGCAACCACGACACGCCCAGCCAACGTCCAGCTCAAGTTCACGGCAAAACGCAGGAAGCACTCCGGGGTAGGAACTCAGACGTAAGGCGTTGGGCATATTGGGGTTGGAAAGCGCCTCACGAAGAGAATCCGCAGCCTCCCTGGTCAGTTGCAGAAGACCTAACGGCGTGCCGCTGCTGCTGCTGCCGCCCACGCTTCGAGATCCGGTGGACTGCTCGGCCCCGCTGGAGGCTAGAACATCAAAAAGAATACAAACATGAAAAATAACGATATTTAAGAGCTACAATTATTTCAAACAGGTTGTGATATAGGTGCGAAATAAAAAATGATCAAACACGAATATTTATTAAATAACAAAAAAATGTTCTGAATCAAAATTCAAATTAAAACAATTCAACATAAATGTTTGCACTCAACGGACTAATTAATTCCATAGTTTCCTTAAATGTAGGCAACCATTTGCGCGAAATACATGATTTCTAGGACTCAACACCCCCACGTGCTTAAATTGGATACTAACCGAACTATCCCTATGACATCTAGAGTCTGGAACTCTTTTCCTCCAACCGTCTTCCCAGCAACATATAACCTTCAAACTTTCAAGATACGCATCCACGAACACCTTCAACTCCGACCCAACCCCTAAATCTTTTTTTATTTCCAAAGTACCGCGGACTTCAGTGGTTGAACCTTTTCGGTGCAACTTCTTCTTGTATCAGTATCATTATAAAAAAAACCTAGAGTAGCTTCATTATTTATGTTTAAGCTGTACCCCCCGTTACCGGGGTTGCCGGCAGCCATGGATTTAACCACTGTATCTCCCTGTACCACTCCAGTTTATCAATTTCCAGCTAAGCTTGTCTTGAGGCATAATACCTGCCATTTTAGGCTCTAAGTTTTTAGGTCGTTGCCTACAAATCTGACGGTTAGCTCACAACTAAGGGTGGTAAGGATTCAGATGTTTCTGGTCAGACATCAAACAAATTTATAGGTTTTATATAACAAGTGAATCTGGTTAAAAACAAATTCATAGTCGAATTTGAAACTTAATTTTAAATGAAGCTGGGAAGCCCTCCTTCGACGGGAATCTTGCTCACCCCCCGGACTCCGTACTGAGTTTTTAAATAATAATTTAAATTTCCTACTAATTAATAAATTTTATTTGTCATTAGTAGGGCTCGGATTTCGCCCTATTTGCCTTTAATTTTATTTAAGACTATAAAATTTAAGCCAATATAATATTTATGCGTTTCATGAAATTTCGAATAAATTAAGAGGCCCAAAAATTGAAAAGTGGACCATATTGAATTCGTAAAGTATACGTAAGCTTCAATTTCTTTGTCTCCTAAAAATATTATGTATTCTTAATGGGAATTTGCATCATACTTGTACAGGTATTCTGTGGCCTGCAGAAAATAACCATGAAAATTTTTTGGTAGATATTACTGACTCACTCAATATTTTACTTTTATTTTGAACTGCCTCTTGTGTCTTAAAATGCCTTTATAAGTGCCTATTTTAGTTATTTTTAGTGCTTAGTTGCCTGCCTACTTTAAAGATTTTTAGTGCCTATAAATACGAGCCTTAGTCATTAGTAATGAAGCTGTTGAAGCTTGTATTTTTGTGATTAATTTGATAAAAATTTGAATTTTTAATGAAATCACACATAATTAATTATAATTATTTATTGAATACGAATAAATAATCTAATCAAACTACAACGTTTCGATCGACTTATTCTGCGATCGTTCTCAAGTATGAACACCCAGGAGTCTTCACGCAAGCCGATTATAATTTTTATGTAAGAGTTTCCTGAGTCATGAATTTTATTGGAAGAGTTCTTCGAGAGTAAAGAGGTTATGATAAGCCCTGCACACTATCCAGTCTGATGCAAACAAGCTTTGAATAAACATCTTCATTAAATATTTTCTCCAAGGGAAAAATTAAATATTCAAATTTAGAAGGACCTCGCCCTTTATAAGAAAAAAAACAAACAATCCAGTCGGGTCTGTTGTAGCATAAAAAGAGAAAAAAGGGTGGTTTTTGCCAATCGATTGTTTAAAAGAGAATGATAGATGAGAAGAAGAGGTCGGCTAAATATTCATAGAAAATGTCACGTCCGGACTCATCCCCCACCCCCACTTCGCCCCTTGCACTGAACACTCCTTCCGTCTTTTTCTATCAACATTATATATATATATATACATATATACATATAAGAAAGTCATTTTAAGGGAAAAAAGGAGAAGAAGATTGGAAATAAAAAATGAAAAAAAGGGTTTGCCAAACGCTCTTTCTATTTTGACGTTGACGAGTTCTGCATTTGATTAAATTTGATAAGAAAATGAAATTTTAAATGTCTTATTATTTATTATTATTTAAATTTATTTTTCTAAGCAAAATCGATTCGGTTGTTTAGATATAAATATAATAATCTGAAATTATTTATACTTTTCTTCTTTAAGTGACATATCAGGTCTCCCTGACGTTTCGGCTCCTCTCCATATATACCCGTGCTGAGTGTGTAAGTTGTCTTTACACAGATATACGGGACCTTCTTTCTAACGCCGGTTCCGAACGGCTAGTTTGGAGAGGGTTAGTAGGCAATTATACTCTTGGTAGGTTTGCCATTGCTTTCCAAGAGGAGACGGCTGCAAATATCTGCCGAGACTCACGAACCAGCGTATTTCAGGCAAGCGGTTCGACAATCTAACCACTGACTCACAGTCGCCTCTTTATTATTATTTTTATACTTATTATTATTATAATCGGCTTGCACGACGACGTTGACGTGATTTTTTTAATTTTAAAACCCACTAATAGTTCATGACAAATAAAATTTATTAAAATTAGGAAATTTAAATTATTATTTTATAACTCAATAGGACTCCAAGAGGATTTCCACCTGTCTATTTTGACGTTGGCGAGTTCTGCATTTGATTAAATTTGATAAGAAAATGAAATTTTAAATGTGTTATTATTATTATTTAAATTTATTTTTCTAAGCAAAATTGATTAGGTTGTGTAGATATAAATATTATATTCTGAAATTAATCTATACTTATTATTATTATAATCGGCTTGCACGACGACAACGACGTGTTTTTTTGATTTTAATACCCACTAATAGTTCATGACAAATATATTTTTTTTATTACGAAATTTTAATTTTTAGTGAAATCACACATAATTAATTAGTACCTGCGGTTGGTCGGTAATTTTTTGCTTTTAGTTCAAAGTGATATATTAATATTATTTTTAATTATTTAATAATTTAATATTCAATAAAAAATACCTCCAATTAATCAAATTGGCAAATTCTAATATATAATAATATTTGTAATGAATTATTAGTGAGATATAAAATTAAAAAACCAATTAATTATTAAAATAAGGAAATTGAATAAAAATGTAATTATACATTTTTATCGAGACAACCACCTGTGAATAATTATTTCAATTAACAAAAAAACCCATCAAAAACAACTTAGCCGAAGATGAGACCGTGACAGATCGAATTGTCAACCCAAAAACCTCCTAACCCGTGAATTTCATCCAAATCGTTAGAGCCGTTTTCGAGAAACCGATTCTATATACACAGAATTGCTCGTTTAATATAATAAGATAAGATAAGATAAGATAAGATAATCGGCTTGTACGAAGACTGTGACGGAATTTTTTAATTTTAAAACCCACTAATAGTTCATGACAAATAAAAATATATTAAAATTAGGAAATTTAAATTATAATTATTTATTATTGAACATGAATATATAATACAATAAAACTACGATATTTCGATCGCCGCATAATTAGACGATCGAAACGTCACAGTTTATAGTCTTAATTATTCGTGTTCAATAAATAATTATAATTAATTATGTGTGATTTCACTAAAAATTCAAATTTAAATCAAATTAATCTCAAAAATAAATGCTTTAACATCGTCATTACTAATAAATTTAAATTATTATTTTAAAACCTACTTTTTGGTTAGATTAAATGTATACATTATTAAGTAAACCTTTTTCTTTCCAATTGTATTGTAATTGGGTAGGAATGAAACAACACGGAATTCGAAATACCTCCCCCCATGTGCTCACAGTTGACTCTGATAACAACTCACCGACCCCGTTGTCAACGAGTAGAGTGAACTGTACTTACTTAAGAGGAAACGCTCCATTAAAGAGTGAAGTGTGAGAGTCAGAGAGTAGTTAATGGCTAATTAATTTGAACTTGGTTCAGTAATTAGTAGTCTCAATAGGGTCTACTCACTCATACATACATGCCTACTTACATCCATAGAGTCTTGACAAAGGGGAAATCCTGATTAATTACAAGGCGAGAATTAACAGGGGGAGTTGACAACTCAACTTGTCTAAGCTTAATTAAAACTTGGACTAATTGATGCTAGTGTTGTTTGTTGTTTTGTCCTTGTCGACGTCCTGGTTGTTGTTTTTGTTGTGGTGGTTAGAATATATATATATAAAGAGAGAGATTCCGGTTAAAAGTTTAAAATCGTTTTGGTTGGGAGAAAGTGTGTGTGTGTGTGTGTGTTAAAGCCCCACCCCTAGCCCCTGAGGGGGTCGAAAGTTTTCAATACAATTAAATCCTCATCATCTAATTAGATGAAAAGTTCAGGGACGACTCCATATCGTTTGACCTTTGGATTTAATAAGCACAGAGTTCACTGATTCTATTCTAACAAAATCATTACGAAAAAAGTTTTCAGCATTGTTTTGTGGGCATCACAATATACAAGTTTATCATCCCGGCGGCTTCGGCGGGAGTATATCGTGACAAGTTTCGACCCTGCTGATGTCATTATTTAAGTAATTAGGAATTCATATTTTTCAACCTTTTTTTTAGTGAATTTACATTTATTCACTTTTTTCAAAATATAAAAAAAAAAGTAAAACCCTGATGAAAGTAAAATTTTATTCTATAGACAAAATCACTTCAGATTTTTCATTTTTCAGTTAATTTTGAAAAGTTATTTTTCTTATTTAATCAAATTATTATTTGATAACAAATATTATACGATTCAATTACATCCATATTATTTAAAATAAATTGGTATATTAGCAGGTAATTGGACAGGAAAGTAGAAAAATCAAACAATTTTCATCGATTTACGCAACGTTTCGCCAATTTTTATTTCCACTTCATCAGTCGTCTAAACAAGAGAAATTACTTAAAATATATAAGTTATTATATACCATTTTTCATCTCTTTCACATTCAATTAACAAAGGATATTACAAACAACATACCTCAATGATTATAATTATAATTTGTTAATTGAGTGTTAAAAGAGTTGAAAAAATGATGTAACATATATTTTAGAAAGAATTTAATTTTTTAAGACAAATTCTGGATTTTAGTATAAATATTCTTTAATTGCGAAATCAGAGCCTCTGATTCAGAGGGGATTCATCCCATGAGTAGAACCTGAGAACTAGCATGCTATCCGGCCAGTCAGCTCACATCCTCGAGGCAAAAATCTCTCTTTGAATCACAATATATGATTTCTCTTCTATTAGCAGAATTTTTTTACTCCATTCTTTTTCTATAACGGAAATTAAAAAATTCAGCCTAAAATGAAAAAAGTTTTTCATACAAGACCTTTTTCTTAAAACATAAATCTAAAGATTTGACCATCTTTTTTTCCAAAATAGTTTGTTTGTGTTTTTAGCTTTTCGGCCTTTCTACCCATAAGCAAATTTACAATACTATTTATTTTATTAATAATTTATCTCTACCCCGGGGTCAGATTTTAGCTGGATGCCTGGAAGCTGGATTCGAACCCGGGGTCCACATGGTTAGCAGGATGACACGCTAGCACCTAGCCTAAACCCGGACCCCTAGAAAAATAGCTGGAATGCTTTTCAAAAAAATCAGCTCTTGGCGCCAAAAATGTTATATATTATGTAATTTATTTTGTTTAGACGCCCGACAAAAGGCGAAATAAAAAATTAGAGAAACGTTGGATTTAATAGATGAAAATTGCTTTGATTTTCTACTTTCCTGTCCAAATACCTACTAATATATACTTAATTTATTTTAACATTATTAATTTTTATCGAAATCATATTAATTCTTATTAAAAATTACTTAGATATAAAACAACAACATTTAGTACATAAAATAATAATACCAGTTGTGAAGTCCCCGGACTCCATAGTGGGTTTTAAAATAATAATTTAAATTTTTAATTTTAATAAATTTTATTTGTCAGGAACTATTAATGGGTCCCAAAATTAAAAAAATCGTCGTCACGAAAGCCGATTATTATAAGTATAGATAGATAGATAATAAACACAAAATTATTTTTTTAATGTTATATCACTATGTATCCATATTAAATGTTGCAAGGAATTGGATAAATTAAGACACAGAGTTTTTAGTTTTTATTAAGTAAGCCAGACCTTGGCAAATTTATTTTGACTTCCTCAGTGGCTCACTCTTTGTCAAAACAGTTTTTTCTATAAGATAAAACATCATATTATATTAAAAATGGAAAAACCGACCCCTCCTTGTAACAAATTTATCAAAACCTTGCAATTTTAGATTGGCAGGTATATGATTTTTTTTTTTAATTCTATACCAATTTTATCATTAAAAATTCGCGAAACTCAGCTTCAAACATACATTGAAGGAGACAATCAAAGAGGTGTATAAATTTCTAATTCTAAGCTTATAACGAGACCATAGTTTCGAGAGCTTTGCTCCTTTCAACAAGTCTATTAGAATTGATTCACAGGAATTATAATAATAATATAAGAATATAATTACATAATTCCCGAGAATCAATTATAATAGACTGATGAAGAGGGCAAAGCTTTCGAAACTATAGTCTCGTTTTAAATAAATTAAAAATCTTATAATGCCACAGAAGACACACTCTTTTATTGTCTCCTTCAATATATAAAAATTCTGCTACTCTCGGCAAAACAACTTTCAATTTAATCAAACTTACAAATGAATCACAAAATCCTTAATGCACATACTTTTGGATCACAATAATCTTGGAAAGGACTTTTGCTTGAACACTTAAAATTTGTCGTCGTTTTATACAAAGATAACAAAACTCTGTGTTTTAATTTATCCAATTATTATTATTATTACTTTACCATACCGGGAATGGTCAATTTATTGTAATCGTGCATGAAAAAAGTGGGTTTTTCCTTCTTTTTTCAAAATATCTAAAAAACGGCTGAAACTATTTCGATTAAAAAAATTGAACGAAACCATAGCATTTAGGTCAACAAAAAGCTCTAATAAGTAAACATCGAAAAATTATATTTCGACCCAAAATTAAGGGGGGTCGAGGGGGGGTTAAAAATTAAAAATCTAGGTCGTTTGAGCAAACTCAACCAAATTTTGTATACATAATCAATGGACCCCAGAAGCTAAAAATGCAAAAAACTAACCGCCCAAAATGGGGGGGGGGGGGGTCAAAAAATGAAAATCTTTGTCATTTACCAAACTCAACCAAATTTTGTATACATAATCAGTGGGTCCCAGGAGTCTAAAAATGCAAAAACTACCCCCCCCCCCCCCCCCCCACATGATTATAAATAATTTTATTAAATATTAATGTAAGTGAGAGCAGGAGTTGTATGGTAAAGTCAAGTAGATGGCCACATCAGAACACGTCAGCTTATTTTTTTATTTTATTTTAAAATATTTTTAATCTCAAATTTGTCTAATATTTCACCAGATGGTGCTTCAGTCGAAATTTCCAATGAAATGAAATCTTAAATAGTGAAACACACACATATAGTATATAAAAAAGTGTTTAACTGATTGGTTTTAAAGGGGATAAGAGGTAAAACGAACGACTTGCCAGGCACATATACACACATAAATATTATATGTATATATCTATAATTGGATTAGAAAGTTTAATATTAATTTAAGACTGTTTGGTAGGAAATAAATCAATCAATTGGATATATATAAATTTTTAAACGAAGACGAAAACGACGAAACTAAACAATCTTTAAATTAGAATTTATTTTCAGATTATGTAAATCGACCTTAAATAGCAATCTCAATTTAAACTAATCACTAGAAGATAGGGTGTGTATAATATTTTTTTCTATATGCGCTTAGATGGTTGTTTGGAAGAAGTGAAACAGAAAATAGAAGATTAGAAAGAAAGGGAAAATATATTCCAAAGGAAATAAATATAAAATGCCTGAAGATGGGGGTGGGGGGCAAGGGGGGGGTCAAAAGAGTGAGAGAGGTTTAAATTAAGATTTGTGGGTCTTTTGTACTGTCCTTTTCCGAGGAATTACACGCGGGTCGGATAAAATATTATCAATATGTTTGTAAAATCATCAGCTTTCGTGATAAATCAAAACGTTTGTCAGCTATCGATGTATGTATGTGTGTATGTGTGTGTCGCATTGTCTGTCTGTGTGTTGGCTTCTATATCTTTACCACCGCCCTTTTGACCATCAGGTCTACCATCTCCATATATACATATATATATATATATATATATATATATATATATATATATATATATATATATATATATATATATATATATATACAGGGCATTCCAAGCCGAATAAAAAAAGACAAACAAACAGCGCATCTAATATATAAATGGGAATTTTTTCGGAATTTTCTTCAACAACGATTCGACGACGTTATGGTTGGTGTTCGTGACAATAATCTCTCTCTTTTTTCTCTCTTTCTAATCTTTATTACTAGAACTCAGTTTTATTTATATGCTAAAAGAATTTTTCTTATATTAATCGCTTTCTCTATCTTCTCTGCTACTCATCCCTTATATACCCTTTTTTCCTCTTCTTCTTTTTAATATATTAAAATTATATATGTTATCAAGATATATGAATAATATTTTATATTTAATATCTTTCGTAACTTTTAAATGAGATGGTTCAGATTTTTCAAGTTTCTTATATCAACAGCTCATAATTGTTAATAAAAATAAGTTTATGTAGCCATACACATGATTTTGCTATGCACTTGACTTATTAATCATGAGTTTCCTACATTGGATTCACTCGCGAATCGAATGCAGCTAATTTTTCTCAGATATACTATATATGTTTGTCTAGATTAATTTGTAACAACGCTAAGAGAAATTTCTCTAAAAAAATCTCCTCTTGCCTAGAATCGAACCTACGAACTCTTGAACTAAGGTCATTAGTTTTAACCACTAGACCAATCTGACATTAATATTTATACCATGATTTCAGTTACTAAAACTATAAATTTTTGATTTAGACTTTGTGTCGAGATAATATTGTATTCATTTGAACTCGAATGAAAATGAAAAAACACCAATTGATTTTAAATTAAGAAACATTAATATATATATTAATTAACGAGGCAAATTTGAAATATAATTGTCAGCTAGGATTTTAAACTGACAGCTCCAATTGATTTTCATTAACCAGGCAAATTTGAAATATAATTTTAATTTGCACTCGAATTTTGAAATGAAAGACTCCAATTCATTTTAAATTAAGAAACATTAAATATATTTTTTGTAATTAATTAAATTAATTGAACCGCGTAAATTTGAATAATTTCCATGATTCAGCCTACGAATTTTTTGCAGTTCATAAATCATTTCATTATTTTTGTTTTGAAAAGGAAAAATGAAATTTAAATTTAAATATATTCATAATTATTCCTCCCCCCCCCCCCCCGCCACTCAAAAATTAAAGAGGCGAAACTTTTAAGAGACGATGTATTTTCGGTAGTTTACGGGTATACATTTGGAGTGTGGTTTTTTAAGAGGAATAAAATTTTTGGACCGAGACGCTGCCCGCCAGGGCACCAGCCCGGAGGGCCGAGCTTCGAGGGCGTGTCGAAGGCACGCACGAAAAGCTCGTTAAGTAATAATAATATCTGGATTTATATATTCCTGTATAAGAAATAATTAATTTTTAAATATTTTTCTAATTAATAAATCAAAGAGAGTTAATTTTGACAGCGACATTTTTAAACAAGATATATACCGGGTGAGTTTTTACTTTATCCAATGCGAAGCATGGGGAAAGTATTGTAATCGGTCTAGCGGCAAACTCGACTTCATTTTAGCACGTGACGGTTTTGTCAAAAATTACATGGGGTCTCGTCGAGAGGACAAAATTGCGATTTTTTCAGGAAGTGCGTGCGGATGGATGGATGGATGGATGTTATCGTTTTTTTCGTCCACGATTTTTTCTACACCGTTGGACCGATTGAAATAAAATTGAAAATCTTCCAATATTTTAACAAAATGATTAGTTTTTGGTACATATCGGCCCACAAACATTAGTACTTTATTTCGGTACTTTTTTAGTTTTTTTCTAAATATTTTAAAAATGACTTAACCAATTTTGATTAAATTTAATATCCTAATTAAGTACTTTGAGAACTACAAAAAAGCGTATATAAAGTTTTTAGTAAAATTATATTTTAAAGTACTTTACTCATGAGTAAGATAGTACTTTTTTTAAAATTTTTATTATTTTATTTTAAACATGGACTGCAAAAAGCAATGATATCTGATTAATAATAAAAGAATAAACATATTAATATTTCAAATGACTTTGGATAAAGTTTAGCAACGATCCGTTGCAGTTTATTTATCTTGAGACAGTCTTATAACTCAAGAACAGTGCAATATATGAAAAAAAGTTTCAAATAAAAGTTTATTTATATCAAGGGGGAAACTAATCATCACTATATCATTAATCTTTCTTTAGCATATTCTTGACTCACAATAATAAACAATCTTGGAAACGAATTATTTTGATTAAAAAAATTGGTCGAAACCATGGCGTTTTGGTCTACAAAAATAGCCCTAATAAGTGAAGATCGAAAAAAATGGTATTTTTCGAAATATTAACTGTTTTGTCAAATTGGTTGTTAATTACCAAATTTTGTGGACGTAGGTACTAGTTCAAAAACTAGTGTGGATATAAAAACGAAATGTGACATATAGTTTTTTAATTCAATATTAAATTTAAGAAAAGACCCAGGTATATGTGTAAGTAAAGTTATGTGGATGGCCAGATCAGTTTATTTTTTTAAATCTACACACGAAGAAGAATATTTAAAACATATTTTAAAGTATTTGGCAAATTTTTAAGTAAGATAAATATTTATATTAATTATTTTGAAATTAAAAAAAATGTTAACAAAAAAACCAAATGTTTGCAAAAATTAAATTCGCACGATATAAAAAATATTTCCTTAGTCATTATTTATTTATTTTAATAAATCATTATTTTCTATCACGAGTGAAATAAAAATAAATAAATAAATAAAAAATGAATATTTCGTGAAAATACTGTTTAAAAGAAAAAAAACTCTTTCCGCTCGAGAAACGAAATTATTTATTTTAAAAACTTATAATAAAAGTGACAACAAACAAAAATCATATTATTATTCATTGTTTTATTTTTCAAAAAAAAATCGTGACTTTTATTCGAAAAAAAAATTATGTGAAATGTTTCACACACGAGTAATGAAAATAGTTTATAAAATAGTATTTCTAGACGGCCCAAGGAATTAAATAACCTAGACATTCAAGTCTGAAATATCTATTAATTTAATAGCTAGTTTATAGATTATATTATTGCATCAGAATATCTATTTATTGTTTTATTATATATTTATGTAAAATTAATCTGATATTTATTATATAATAATATATCCTATATTATGGAGATGTATTTGTTAAATTGGATAGTTGTGATGATTTCTCAGTTATATAATAAATACTTATGATTAGAAATTGATTTTCCGTGTTGTATTAATTTTAAATCGTTTAATTATTTTATTTACATAAAATAATATGGTTGTAAATGTATATTTTTTTCGAATTTAAAATAACCCATTGTTATTTGGCGCCTTTAAATATGAAGTAGTTTTGCTAGATAAGAGATGGCGTTGTAAAATTTGACTATTTCAAAATCAGTTTCACTTGAGTATTTAAATAATGTATTGTTCTGTAATCAGGGCCGGTTGTAGGCATTTTTTAAGTGTAATGGAAGAATATTATCACTCCCCCCGCCCATAAACATGTAGTATATTGTAATCGACTAATGGACAATAGTTTGACGCTTCTCTGCGTATGCGTAGAATTCAAGTGCAAAATTAATAGATAAATAAAAACTTAGAGGTGTGAAACGTTAATGCGTGTATTTATACATACATCGTTAAAGAAATTTTCTCTAAAAAAAAAAGTATGCCCCGAAGGTAAGAGTGATAAAAACGTCACTTTATTCGATAATTGTTAAAAATCAGGGATAATTAGTAATAGTTTATTGTTTTAGAATATCTTAGAAGGTTTTTTTAGATTTTTATTAAAAGTAAGAAAAGATACAAGTAATGAGGAAAAAAAGATATAAGAAAAAAAAATAATTAATGAAAAAAAACGTTTCGATATTTTGAAAATAATAAAAGTTGCAGAATTGACACCTGCATATTGAAGAACCTGTTGTATCTCCCGATCAATTGCTGTAATAAACTTGTAATTTGCTTAAAAGAGCCTCTAATGGCGCTCTTTTGCTTTGTCTGTCTTTTTTCTTTCGTCTGATAGTAGAAAGATAACAAAGCCAAAGTGGAAATCGCCTTTGGCTTCGTTTATTTGGTTTGTTTTTGTCCTCTTTCAAACACACACACACACACACACACTAATTCATACAGGAATGAATGAATGATTTTGCGCCTGATCGCGGGATGAAACCACACCGAATGGGAACCCAGTCGCATCATTACACCGGAAGTGGCACTAATAAGGGATATTACGTCACTTCGCCCACCCTACTCATCACATTTATACTGTCGTCGATAAACCTAACGGATTGGCTTCCCACGATTCTCAAGCGCCACCAAAATTAATACCTACCAACTAAACTGATAATGGGTATATCTTTTCATTATCTGATTTTTAATTTTTCTATGAACAAACGTTTTGCAAATTGGAGAAGATATTTTTTGTTAAGACTCGGTACGCTCTCTGCTTTTTTTTGACCGCAGTTTGACTTAGAAAGTATAACTTGGCACAAAAGTGCAGCTTAATCTATATATCTATAATCTATATTTATATACTACTCTAGTTAGTTTGGCTCTTTGAGGAAGCTATCTTCAGAAAATAATCATCCGATTTGAAAAATTATTTTGCATTAGATAGCCCGTTTATTGAGGAAGATTCTAGGCTATATAAATTCAGCCTACTACCCTGAGGGAACCCGTTCTATATTATGAGTTAAAGATTTTTTTCTCAATATTAAGACAAATATTATTTTCTACCAATATTATTTTATTTTATTTATGAAGTAGTATAAGAAAAATGTATTTTAATTTGTAAATCAGGAAGTTACTTGTAATTTGTAATAGGGCTATGGTTAAGCCGATTTTAAAAACTTAAATGCAATACAATTTAATTTCTGGCAATATTGAGTTTATTGAGACAACCGTGTTATATTTCAAAAACGGCTTATTAATAATTTTGTCAAAAAATGTGTTAGTACATTACCAAATTTAGTATAGGCTCTAGCTCAAAAATTAGTGTGAATATCAAAACCTAATTTCACAGGTAGTTTTGGTGAATTGAGATTAAGAGCTGATTAGACTTTGGTTCATATCGACCCAAAATTAATGGGAGGGGGGGGGGGTTAAAATTTAATATATTTTCAATTTTCAAATTCATATTTTATAAATATTTTCAAACTAAAAAAAAAACGAGAAAAATGAAATATAATATAAATTAACTTATAATAACGAAAATATTTTTATATACATAATCAGTGGGGCCCCAGAACACTAAAAATGCAAAAACAAACCGCCCAAATCAGGAGGGCGGAGAGGGGGGTCAAAAAATGAAAATCTAGGCCCTTGGACCAAACTCAACCAAATTTTGTATACATAATTAATGGGCTACCAGAAGACTAAAAATGTAAAAACTAACCCCCAAAATGGGGGGGGGGTTTAGGGTCAACAAATTAAAATCTAGGCCCTTGTACCAAAGTCAACCAGAAGTGTATGGTAAAGTCACTTGACTTGGCTAGATCAGAACGTGTCAATTTATTTTTTAAAAGTATTAAAATAAATACATCCTAATACAACCTATTGTATTATTTGGATTTATTTTTCTTTTGAAATAAATATATTTTCTAAATTAATTTTTCAAAAGTTAGTTGATTAAATATAACAAAAGTCTATTCTTATTTTCGGTTTATTGTAAAATATTATTTTTATAAAAATGAGGACACAAACATTTACTGGGGGCGAGATTTCAACATTTTCTCTCTCTTTCTTCCTCTTTAACTCACGACTAATTAAATTTTCATGTCATCGTTTATTCCAAGTGTCATTTGAGTTAAATTTGGAAATCAATTAGACGATGGTATAACCGTCTTCGTTGTAGATTAGACAAATAGCTCCCCCTTTCAACCCCCCACCGACCCTCCATTTCATGTCGACTTTTCGTTTCTTCAATCGATTCTATTCTAATCGTAGGAATAATAGGAAGAAGTTGTTGGTTTCTCAACCAACTCACTTCTTTTTTTTTTTTAATATTACTTCATTTCAAATATTATATATACTACGAGAAAATCAATAACTAATAATCGACGTCAAACTCTCTCTCGTAGGGATAATTTAAACATTGTCGATTTCTATTTTGTTTGTTTCCAAGACAGAATATTAAACCGTCCCCCCTCCCTGCACCCCCATCCGTACCCTCTGTTCTTCTATTTCGTCTCTTCCTGATCCGATCTTGTCTTTATAGAAGCGAATAATGGAGTAGACTTATAACGAGATCGAAAAACGAAAGATGTTCGTTGCCCGCCCGTCCTCGATTTCCATTCCATCCCCTCACCCCCACCCCCACCCCCCACTCACCCCGTGTCTCGAACCACCTTCAATTTCCCATTTGTTTTTTCTCTCTTTCAGCCCTCTGACATCACTTAGCCGTGGGGGTTAAATTTAGAATTTGTCGGTGAGAGGGTGAGATGGCTATCGTGGGTGCTAAATAGGGTCCAAAGCTGTGACCACGGAGTCACAAGGATCCAAAATCCCCTTTGGCTTGGTGTGTACTGGATATATTAATTTTTTATTGTTAAAGGATAAATAAATTGAATTGCTTCTTTCCAGTAATTTATTTTATTATTCAAATGGTTAATCCAAATATTTCGAGAGCGCTTTCGGCATCTCTTCCTCAGTGGAAACCACTCCCCCACCAATGTGCCGACCCCATCAGTTTGTACAGAACATTGATAAAAGCTTGATTAAACAACACACACATACATATATATATATAATATACAAATACAAATTCAAAATGAGATAACATACGAGCCTTGGGGCCGAAACAAGTATATACCATTATTTACATCTATTCACAATGAAGTCCGAATGAAATTTAAAATGATTTTCGGATTGAAAAATGTAAATGGAATGTAAATAATTGTAAATACTGTATGTTATCTTATTTTAATTTGTATATATATATATATGTATGTGTGTTGTTTGATCAAGCTTTTATCAATGTTCTGTACAAACTGATGGGGTCGGCACATTGGTGGGGGAGTGGTTTCCACTGAGGAAGAGATGCCGAAAGCGCTCTCGAAATATTTGGATTAACCATTTGAATAATAAAATAAATTACTGGAAAGAAGCAATTCAATTTATTTATCATTTAACAATAAAAAATATTATTATTATTATTATTATATCAGAGCTTTTATTAACTCACACTGTTCGAATGTTCTTCTTGTAATCAAAGTTATTAGAGATCTAGAATTTTCCACCAAATGCACCAATTCAGGTGACATTGAAGGGAACACATTTTTGAAGACATGGAGGAATTGATTTAAAATAAAAAATAAACATCTATAGTTTTTATTTATTTATTTATTTTTTCAGTAAAAAGATGTTTATTAAAAGCTAAAAACTACTATCTTTTGGCAAGATATGATCTTGCTTAGTTCTAATTGCTAATTTTTTTTTGATATTGATGTGAGAAGGAGATACACCAGAAGGTGGATCCCCTAAAAGCCTGAATGGGATAGCCCCTCCATCGTGAAAAGAACAGAGTAGAAGGAAAGAAGCCGGGATCACGAGCCAAATCTCAGAAAGTTAGATACAATCCAATTTACTAAGTTTCGAGCAGTGGTAAATTCTCCGAACGATAAATTTGGTTAAATTTATCTCCCACTTAATTTTTATTACCAAACCTTATACTTACAGAAAAAATGTCTGGGTATAGCCGGGAATCGAACCCGAGAACTCCGGCCAGCCAGAGATGCTGACCATTACACCAGGGAGGCGGACAATTGTACAAGAAACAAAACATAATCTCATTTGGGCACTCTTCTGTTTTAATCGTACAATTTTTGTTTTTCTATTAAATCGACAGAATTCGAAAAAATAATTTAATTTGTTCAACACGAGATTGAATTCATCACTCAAAACTTTCTTAAAACAATAATTCTATATTAACTTATTTAATTTGTTAGAAAGTAAGATGTGTTTTTAAATAAACCACACATAAATGAATTTTGAAACCAAATTTAGAGTTTGATTTTCGTAAGTTGTTAAGATCCCCTCAATTGCCCGACAAGACACAATGTTGCCTATCTTATAGTTGCACGGTTCTAAATTTTCTATAAATTTCTTTTGAATTTTATTCTTAAAGTTTTGAGAGAAATTTTCTTTGTTGGATTCCACTTTACATTATGCATTTTCTTGAATACAGCCATAACATGGCATATCGTAGAATCTTTTCACTACTTTCACTTTTATTTTAATGCATCTTTATAGTCAAATTGAAAGAAAATCGAACCTAAAATGTCACCTAAATTAATTATTCTTTCTGGTTTCATCATTCTCAAAATTTACCACTTTCACAAATCCTATTGACTCGATTCACCCCTTGAATTACCCTGAAGTAACTCAACATTTCTCCTTCTAAAATGTAATCTTGATTTTTTTTTCATTATTATCTAAATTAAGCTGACGTGTTCTGATGTGACCATCCACTTGACTTTACCATACAACCTGGCATCTCACTTATATTTAATAAAATTATTTATAATCATGTAGGGGGGGGGGGGTTAGTTTTTGCATTTTTAGATTACTGTGTGCCCACTGATTATGTACACAAAATTTGGTTGAGTTTGGAACAAGAACCTTTATTTTCATTTTTTGACCCCCCACCCATTTTTGACAGTTAGTTTTTCCATTTTTAGACTTCTGGGGTCGCACTGATTATTTATACAAAATTTGGTTGAGTTTGGTACAAGAGCCTATATTTTCATTTTTTAATCTTACACCTCCCCTCCCACCTCCAATTTTGGGGGGTTAGGTTTTGCATTTTTAGACTTCTGGGGTCCCACTGATTATGTATACAAAATTTGGTTGATTTTGCTAAAATAGCCTAGATTTTTAATTCTTAACCCCCCCCCCCCCTTAATTTTGGCGTCGATATGCATCAATATCTAATCAGCTCTTAATCTCAATGAACCAAAACTATGTGTGAAATTTGGTTTCGATATTCACACAAGTTTTTGAGCTAGCTCGTCCACAAAAATTTGGTAACGCACAGACTAACGGAGACCCAACCAGACAACCAGACAGACTAACAGTCATTTTGACAAAACAATTATTATCTCGAAAAATATAATTTTTTCGATGTTCACTTATTTGGGCTTTTTTTGTAGAGCGAAATGACCTGGTTTCGCTCAATTTTTTTAATCAAAATAGTTTTAGCCGTTTTTGATATATTTGGAAAAAAGAAGGAAAAAACCACTTTTTTCTCATGCACGATTACAATACTTGACCATACCCTGTATGGTAAAGTAAAAAATATATATACTTATATTAAATTTATTACTTTAAAAAACATAATTTAAGATTATGATAATGTTATACATTCTTAAACCACGTTTTCAAGAAATTGTTATTGTTTTCCGAAATAGATTTCCCACTTGTTTTCCCATTTATTGTAAAAAACAGTTGGACTGACAGTTAAATAAGCTAGCCGTCTGATATGTGTGCAATGAGTTAAAGTTACAGCCAAAGATAGCAGAAATCGATGACTAATTTGACTCTAAATTAAATAGATAACCGGACTACATTAGACAAACTACTCCCTCAAAATTTAACAACTCTAAAGAAAATATTTTAATTAAATAAAATTAAGGATCGTATTTCAAAAATAATTATAATTTAATAATTGTATCAAATTAAAATAAATTAAAGTGTTGAAACTTTTATTTTTGTGATTAATTATATTAATAGTTAAATTTTTAGTTTAATCACACTTAATTAATTATAATTATTTATTGAACACGAACAAATAATACAATAAAACTACGACATTTCGATCGAATTATTCTACGATCGTTCTCAAGTATGACCACCCACTCCGACTCCCACTCAGTTAACCTATAATCGGAGTGAGTGCTCATACTTGAGAACGATCGCAGAATAATTCGATCGAAACGTCGTAGTTTTATTGTATTATTTATTCGTGTTCAATAAATAATTATAATTAATTATGTGTGATTTAACTAAAAATTCAACGGTTAAATTAAAAGAAAATTTTGTGCTCTGTGTATTCAGGGAGAAATGTTAACCCTATGATGACTGCAACATCGATAACCTGGAGTAAACATCCCATTCATTTTGAGCTGTACTCTCAGGTTGCCGACATTACAGGCGTTTTTCCCTATTCAAGATATGGGTTTAACAACATCCTCTACTAATGCCTGTATATTGCGATATTTTTAATCATATTTGCTAACATCTCCGTCAAAGTTAAATCCTCGATTTTAATCATTAAAGTCAAATCTTAAGGTGTTTGAAAGAGAAGCCGCCGAAATTCCCTTCTTAATATTTCGTGTTTCTTTTTTATTTTTTTTAGGGCGAGACTTCGAATGGCATCGTTTCACTCGTTAAAGTGTGAATTCTCATTAAAAGTTTGAATAAATAACCGAAATGGCAATCTAAGTTGATCCCAGATTCATTTCAATAGTCTGAGAGGTTTTTATGACTCCCTCTGTCTCGTTCCCTCAATACTGATTATTGCTCTTGTAATGAAGGGGACTTAAGAAACGGAAATAAGGAATTCAATTGAGGAGTGCTGGTGGCAATATTAATCTTGACGCTCTCCTTCAAGATAGGATATTCAAATACGACCGTATAATGACCGTCAGATTCTTATTTATTTCATCTAGGGTGTATGAAAACGGCGCTATATAATTATTTTAATAATGTTTTATAAAAAATATTCAGGATGTATAGTGTAATTATATTTGAAGGTGTAATCCATATTGATCTAAGTGATGACTTTTGAGTTTTTAAACATTTATCAATTTATAGATATAATAATGACTAGCCTCTGTCAGTACAGACAATGCCATTTACCCTGACAAGGTATATTTTCTATGGGACAGACTGTTAGAAGTCTTACAAATCAATCCAAGTGGGATGCAAGTATTATAACTGGACTCAACCAGGACGTTCAAGATTATTAGCCATCCAACAATTTACTCACGATCAAGTTATATGTATAAACTCAGTAAAGGGCTTGAAAAATTTTTATCTATTACAATAACATGGGATTTTGACAAAGACTCCAATAGTTTCAATAAATATTTTAGTCACTGTATGAAGCATTATCAGAATGGAAGAAATTGGGAGAGGCCTATGCCCAAAACGGGCCTGGTACAATTTAAACTTGTAAATATTAATAAGTTGTTGTAGGGAAATAAGGTCAATAGCTTATGCAAATATTTTTTATTTTATGCCAACGTTTCGTCGACTTTGCCGACTTTTTCAGGGCTCAAACAAATTAATTTCTTTGAGCTCCTGAGGAAGTCAACAAAGTTGACGAAACGTTGGTATAAAATAAAAAATATTTGCATAAGCTATTGTCCTTATTTCCCTACAACAACTCATTAATTTAATCGATGGACATAAATAATCAAAATAATTATACATTTGTAAATATTGTAAATACTTGTGAATGTATAGAAACAATCCACCATATTATAATTGTAAATACCTTTATAAGTTAACATAAGTTTATTTATCAAAATTGTACGCCAAATAGAGCAAAATTCGTAAAATTTCAAATTTTCAAATGAGATGAGCCACCTCAAAGGGTTGTCCGATCGATCTCAAATTTTGTATGAATTATTATCTTACCCAACCTCATAATTTGAAAGGGTGTCCCGAAAAATTTTCATGGTCGTAAAATAAGGACCACTATAATGAGCATTCTCTTCGATTTTAGGTTAAATGAAAACCTAAAATCGGAGTTGGTGCTCATACTTGAGAACGATACCAGAATAAGTAGATCGAAACGTCGTAGTTTTATTGTATTATTTATTCGTCTTCAATAAATAATTATAATTAATTATCTGTGATTTTACTAAAATTTCAACTCTAAATCAAATCAATCACAAAAATAAAAGCTTCAATTGCTATATAAATTGATCATAGAAAGATTTCTATAATATGGTCATGGTTAGCCAAGAGATTGTTTAATTCAAAGTCATGTTTTCATTAATTTTGCCTTCATTTAAAATTCTTTGAAGCACAGTAGTAGAATAATTAAGCAGGGTAGCAGATGCATATGCGAATATCATCTTTGCCATTTCATTAATACGGTATGGTTTATTATTATTATGGTAATTTCCAATAAAAAAATCCATCGTAAAGAAATAAATAATCTTGCCCCATCGAATATTATTTTTTTAATATTTTCTGCTCAACTTTAACTGGCATTAAAACCCCCAAGCGGGCCCCAAAATCTCCATTCGTTCCCTTTCTTATTTCGATAATAAATAAGCAACCGCCCTTCCACCCTGCGGCGGCTATCGGCCAGATCCCCAAAGCGACCTATTAGTAACAACGGAACAGGAAGCCAAAAAAGCGAGGGTGTTGAATCCCCTTCTACCTCGAGACTGGAGTTGAGTCTAATTAAAAAAAAAAAGAAGTGACTACGTAGAAGGGAATTTCACAACCCCCTCTTATACAGTATTCATCGACCCCTTGGGGCCTGCTGAGTCATCCAAGACGTCGTCGTCTTAAGGGTCTCATATTTTGTTATCCGTCTGGGTTAGTTAGAGTAACATATTAAAGGCAGAGGGAATTTTTAATGAGGGAGAGAATCTCTAGATTAGAATTTAAACTGGAGGGGAGATTAAATCATGGCCACAAAGAAAGACAGATGAGGGCGTTTGAAGTGCCAAAGAAAATCCCGAGATATGCAGGCGCGATACTAATTGATATCTAATAATATGTGTGTGCATTGATAAATAAATATCAGGGTCCAGTGAAAATTCAACGAATTGAATTCTTAAACAAAAGAACTATCCAGTTTTTATAGAGATTTTTTATCATCATCACCATCATCATCAATTAAGATTTTGGGAGCATAAGCTTCCGGTTCGTTGTTTAGCTATCTAAAATCATATGAAGGATTGGGGTTGAAAAGAAGCTTAGAGGAATAAAAGTTGGACAAAGGTTGATAGGTCATAAGGGAGAAGAATTCTTAGGCGTTCAACATCAAGTTTGTAGTCACATAAAAACATCCCTTAAAACTAATCCTGATATAAAAAGATTTTTTGTAAGCAGAACCTATTTATATTATAAACTTGAACTTGGGTGAGATATTTCGAAAAGTGGAAGCACTGTTGGGCTTAATTTGAGATTTCAAAATTATATTGGTATCTATCTATCTACTATATATCCGAGGGGTGAACCGGGACTTAATATCGTGTACACCTACTTCCACTTCCATTTTCATTTCCAAGTAGAAGGAAAAATAGATGAAGGGGCATTATCGAATGAATTCCAAAATAATTCCAAAGACGTGTACACCTAATTCCAATCGAGGTTCACCCCTCGTATATATCTATCTCAGTGGCTATTGGTGACTTTTCAACCAGTGGATGCTGTCCAAAAAAGTAGGTACCCTTCATTTTTTGAAATTTTATTTTAATCTTTGTTTTTTTTGCAAATAGTATAGCCGGGTTTATATGGGAAATCTGTCCCCGTGGCTTTTTCGATTTGCACTTGGGGATCGATTTACCATTAAATAAAAATAATTCAGCTAAATTTTTAGCTCTTTATTTCAAACGATTTTTGAGACTTTCAAAAAAACCTCATTTTATTTTTTTTTCAATAGTAAAATTCAAAATTAATGAATGGTGATTTTTTTTCCAATTCTTAGGAATAAAAGGGATGAAAAAACAGTTTCATTATAAATCTCAGGTTGAAAGCCGATTTTTAAGAACAGAAATAAAACTATAATCATTTTTTTACCGTTTTATTTAAAAGTGTCCACCGCCAAACTTTGTCAGAAAATGTCTTCTATACTTCTTTATACTCAGGAATTTTTTCATTTTTTTTTTTTGAAGTGGTGAAACATTATGAAAAAAAATAAAAACTAATTTTTTTTTCTTCAAAATCTTGCTTTTGAACGCATTAAATCTCTTACAGGGGAGTCGGGTTAGCTGAGCCAGCTAACGCACTGGCCTCGCTTCGGCATCGATCGATTATGACGACGTTGGAGTGGAAGGCCGGGGTTCGATCCTGGCTGGCAAATAAAACCGGCTAAAAACTCGGCTCCCTCACTAACCCTACTAACACTTTACTTATGTGCTGTCTAAATGGGGTTTTTTCCCGGTGACATTAAATAATAAAAAAAAAAATCTCTTATACTGCTAGAGAAATATATAGAAAATAATTTTTCAACTGAAAAACACAATTTACAGAAATATTTAAAAAATTAAGAAATGCATTACTTCAAGAAATAGAAGGAAATTAAAATTTTTTTTAAATATATTTTGGGACCTTCAGCCCCAAACGAATACTGCTTTGTGTGAGTGAGGGTAGAAGTTAGAAATTAATTCTTGTGACTTCAACTCCACACTCCCAGAGATGGAACTGGACCATCCTCCACAAAGAAACAGTCTGTCCTATAAGAAAATCTTAAATTCTTCTAATTCTCGAAGCTAAGCTAGGACTTATCTAAAGAACTCTTAGTTATTTCCTATCTAATATATTGAGAGTTCTTAGAAATGAATTATTCTAAACATTCTCGAATCCTCTTTATTTATTCCTTTTTTCTACTATTTCTATTTTAATAGCTCCTCAGCGAGAACAATTTTTATTCGACTAAACTCGTCTGGACTTGTCATTCACATGTTTGAACTGGAAGATAAACCAGACAGGGACTTGAAACCTTCTATCAGCGCTCTTTTCATAAAAAATCATTCAATTTAATTGACCTTTGAAACTTGCAACCATTTTATTTCATTTCGAAAATCAATATACATACTTTTCAAAACAAAAAATGTTTTCTTATTCTATGTAGACTGGGGGAAGACGCCTGTAGTTTTTAACTTTATTTTTACATAAAATAGAACATTGGTTTTATTTCTTAACCAACGATTTTATTAATAATACTAGCTGCAAGGCTCGCCTTCGGCGGCTTTCTTGCTAGCCAGGGGACTCGCACCCTGGACCCCCCTCCCCCCGAAACCCATCCAGCACACCACCACCCCAATGTACAGACAAAACCTTAATTTTATTTTCTATATATATATATAGATAATTTCATTTAAATTGGTAACCATGACGACTGTTTTTGTTGGGGGACGGACATAGGTACATAGGTAGGTACATACAGAGGCAGGCATAAATGCGCTTTAGTATAGAATATGTGCTTTTGTAATTAATAAAAAAATAAGTTTTGCTTTGAAAAGCTATTTTTTACCTAAAAAAAAAATTTGTAAATGATTCCATTCTTGGGGTATGATAACCGATACCTTTGGGGTAAGATGCCGTATGGGAAATCAATGCACAGTGTTATTAAATAAATTCCAAAAAAATGAAATATATTAATGATCATATTACATGTAGGTATATGATAGTTGATTCTACATATCGAGAACTAATTAAATATTTTTGAAAAAAATGAATGCGAGCACTCGACAGGATTCGAACCTGTGATTTTTCCTTCCTCTTTTAATCATATTAATAATAAGATTAAACATTTTTTTTTATTATTATGAAAATTACGAAGTGGAGTTCTAGTTGGAAAACATTTAAAGCCTTTTTTTAATTGTTCTTTTATAGGAGTTACTTAAGGCACAAAAGTTTAAAATTTCCTTTTAATTTTTTCCCTCAATTTACATAAAAAAAACAATTACCAAGGGGGACAGAAAGAATTTCAATTAAAATCCGCTTAAATGAAATCAAAGGCGTTTGTTTTTATTAAAACTTCCTCCTTTTTTCTTGTTCTTTTTTTGCCATCTTTTAATTTTAAATGGAGATAATTTCTCTTGCATATTAAAAGGCTTATCAAAAGGGGGAAAGTGAGAAGAAAGGGTTGGCCTCGGGGGGGGGTGCGGAGTAGGGGGTGTTAATTAATACTCGGAAGGAAGCAACAGGTCCCGTCCTTTGAGCCCTTTTAGGGTTCTCATTAAGCTGTAAAAGGGGTGAAAACTTGAGCAAGTGGTGGTGTAATTAACGTTTGATTTAACTAACTAAAAGGAGACAAGATGAAGGGGGTGGTTCATTTAAATAAAGAGGGCACTCACTCTCTTGTGGCTTTACTAACAACCCTTGACTCTCTGATGAATAATTTACACACCAACACTGACAAAACAGAGAAGCTTTTCATTTTTAGTCGACACCTGTTGAATATATATATATATATATACATTAGTACTAAGAGAAGGCGAAAGACAACCCGCTAATTGTTTAATTAATTGTAGAGGGGGAACTTTGCAACCCTTTAACCTGTTTCCGACCTACCTCAAAGATTTTTAAAGAAAGCTCAAAAAGAGTAAAAGAAATTAAAACTTAATTACTGAAGATATAATTAAATATTTCAGTTTTTCTGAGGAAAAATTACAATAATACTAAGTGTTATATTAAACGATTAATAGCAACGTTTCGCTGTTTTATTACAGTTTCTTCAGAGACAAAAATTTTTAGAGAGTCTGGTGTTGGTGCGAGGTGAAACATATTTTAATAAAAGAAAAGTAAAAGTATTTTATTGGAAAATTATTATTTACTATGAGTTATTCACTAGGTCACTTGTTTCACGTGTAAGAAATAAAGGAGAGCGAGTTTTCTCAATATATATGGCTAAATATTTCGGGATATCAAATCACCATCAGGAGATACAGAAAATAACTAACTTAACTTTAGTTATTAAAGTTAGTTTTTTTCTATATCCCCTGAAGATGAGTTGACAGCCCGAAATATATATATTTTATTAGAGATTTTTCGGGTTTCTCCGCGTGGGTTTGAGAGTTTTTCTCGACGCTTCGGCTCTTATTTTGGAGCCATTTTCAAGAGAGGGAGCGGGTGGTCTACCTGGTCTTAGCCTCGTTGTCCATGGTTCGTTTTGGGGGTAACTTCCGAGTGAATTTCTCCATTCGGAAGACTGGGTGGATTGGGAGATTTAGAGGTTTGGAGTGTTTTGTGGTTGAGGGTGGATTACTTACGGTAGGGCGGCTGACGTCTCGGCTGTCACTGTTTCGAGAACACTGGGCACTGTCGATTGTGACAGTGAACATATTGACAGTACCCAGTGTTCTCGAAACAGTGACAGCCGAGACGTCAGCCGCCTACTGTGAGTAATCCACCCTCAACCACAAAACACCCAAAATCTCCCAATCCACCCGGTCTTCCGAATGAAGAAATTCACTCAGAAGATACTCCCCAAAACGAACTCTGGACAGCGAGGCTAAGACCTAGCTAAGAAGCTATGTGTTTAAATTTAGAATCACTAGAATATCGCGAAATTTTACAAATGAAGATTTAAATCTTTGAGGATATATATAGTACATATTTCAGAGGAGTTCGCACCTCACAGGGTAGCCAAATGGCCAGGATTGCTGTTACTCGCACTCGGGTTCGATTCCCGAGGGGGTGAAAAATAACCCTTCTAACATATAATTTTAAATAGTCCATTTCATTGAATCTAATAGATATTCTAAGCAAATTTAAATCTATTTCTATCCAAATCTCTCATATAAAAAATAGTTTCACTATATTTCTATCTTTTTTTTCTTTTTCCCACTATATATAAATGTACATAGTAGAAGAAGTTTAATTTAGAATTATTAAAGAAACCTAAATTGAGTTTGCTCTTTTATTTTCTTACTTTTATCGTCGATTCTTCCATTATATGCAAAACACGACTTATATCAACTTCAACCCCTCGCCCCCTTTTTTGGTTCTTATTTCTTCCCTTTTTCTTGCTCTCTCCCTCACCCACAGGTTCTTTCCAAATTTTCCTCATTTTCTCAATTTCTCTCTTGTCTCGTTTTCTTTATAAAAGCTGACTTTGTAGGTATGCCCATTTGTGTGTGTGTGTGTGTACACAATTTCAATTTTTAGCTTGAAAATCAAGTCTGAGTGAGTGAGTGGAAGGCTCGTTTTTTTTTCTCTTTCTCTCTCTTTAGAACTAGAAGGGAGGATGGTGTTGACTCAGTCACGGGCTAAAGGGAGTTGAAGCCAATCAGCCAGTTTTTTCCGCCCTTTCCTTCACAAAATCATCCCTTTAGCAATAACGATTTAAATATTTCGCTTGCTTTTGACGGCGCTGGCTGCTGGGCTTTTCCTAATTGATCAAAAAAAAAAGAAGAAAAGAAAAGAAAGAAAATCGTAAGGGTTGTTATTTTGAAGTGGTTGATCTTGTTAAATTAAATAATATAATAATCCTGCTAATAAGGGCCATTCATTATTCATTAGATGATTGAAGAAAGAAAATTGAATTATGCATTAAATTTCGTCGTCTCGATTCTAATTAGGATCAAAACGTCGAGGCAGCAGACAGACCACACCAATTTTCAAATATTAAATCATAAATCTTAAAAGATTTGTTTATTTAATTTTGAATTTTTTGAAGGTTTTTTTTGGACAGGGCTTTAACATGGTGAAGGGCTGGAGAAAATAGAAATTAGCGGCTTATCTCTGGATCTCGGAAGAATTAATGATAAATGAGAAATTATAAGAATTTTTTTTTAATAGTTAAAACATGACAAGATGATTTTCAAAAGACTTTAATTTGATGTTATTGAAATTTCTATAGAAATAATTAAACGCCGTTTATTGAGATTTATGATTTGCATATTTTTTTGTTTTTTTAAATAGGACCATTCCAGGCACGTACCCTGGAGGGTGCTCTGATAAAAAAAATATATGTTAAAATTTCATATAGTAAAATTACATACATTCCACTTGTTAATGTTTATCTACATTATTAAAAAAAAAACATTTTTTAAATGAATAAATAAATAAAAATGTCCATTTACGATTAGGACTTGCATACCAAGGATTCGGTAAGTTTTTTTTTCCAAATTTCTGCCCAATTTTTTAAACTAATTATACTGCTCAACAAAAATTAAACAAAAATTTGTATCCATAAACCTAACAATGGATTTGAATAGAGTTTTATAAGCGGATTATCAGGAAATATCCCGATTTTTTTACAATAGTTAAGTATTTTTAGATGTTTTTGGTCAAATTGACGAAAAAGGCTATTTTGGCAAATATTGAGACGTCATAGATATGAAACGGCAATATTTGAAATAAAAAATATCTTCCTCTTTGATTTTCAAATTAGAGCTTGATTTTATCTCAATTAAAACTCAAATTATTAAAGCAAAAAACTAAGACCATATGTTTTTATCTAGGTTTATTATCCTTTATACTTAGTGGCCGTCCATAAATTACGTCACACATTAAGAAGGGGGGGGTCATCTCAGATTTAAGACAAAATGTGACAGAGGGGTCCGGAAATCTTAAAAATTGTAATGTCACAAAAGTCAAATTTAAATGTTTTTAAAAATTAAACTTAAAATAGGTATATTAAATCCCTTTAGTTGAGTTTTATAAATAAAAAAAATTCTACAATTATTAAATTATAGGGTATAAAAGTGATAGTGTGACGTCAAAATGCCCCCTCCTAAATGAAAATGTAACAGAATGTGACACAGGGGAGGGGGTCTAAAAATCTTGAAATTCGTTTGACGTAATTTATGGTGGTCCCTTATTTGTAGGGTTTAAAATTAAAAAAATCACCTCTGTGTCGTCGCGCAAGCCGATTATAATAAGTATAGATATAGATATAGATTTTTATTTTTTTATAAAACACTAATTTAAACACAAGTTTAATATTTCAAAATATAAAAATTTAAAGAATGGAGACACCAAAGGTTTTGGCAGGGGGAGGGGGTGCAAATGACCTTAGTTAGGCCATGTACTTAAGATTGTTAAATTTAAATGATGATTAATGAAGGCCTTGTTGGATTAATTGGAAAAAGTACACAGAGTATCATATCATTTGGTACCTACTTTACTACCCAAGTAGTAAATTTAACTAACTACATTTTGGTTTGTATTTGCAGCTACTCGCTTTTTGAAAATAATTTCACTTTTTACTATACCATGGTCAAATATTCTAATCGTCCATGGAAAAAGTGTTGTTTTTTGCTTCTTTTTTTCAAAATATCTCAAAAACGGTTGAAACTATTTTGTTTAAAAAAATTGGACGAAACCATAGTATTTCTGTCTACAAAAAAGCCCTAATGAGTGAACATCGAAAAAATTATATTTTTCGAGATATTAATTATTTTGTCAAGAAGCTCAATTGCCCAAAAAAATGTCTATTTTGTGGCAATTAAATATTTTAATAAACTTCAAAATAATCTAAAAAATCTGTCGTGTGACAAGAAAATATTGAAGAAAAAATTGGTTAAATGGATCGGATAGCTCTGATATGTATGTAAAAGTGTAATCTGTTTAATGTGTTCTGTTAATCTGTGTAATGTTTATGTTTATATGGTTATGAACGTAGGTACACCATATTTCATCTATTGTAATTGTTTGTAAAATTAAATAATTATTAATTTTAATTCGGTCCTATGTACAGTTGACTTGTCATCTCTATAGGACACGACATATTATATGTTGTTTTCTCTGGATAAATAAATAAATAAATGTCTGTTAGTACGTTAGCTAGTACGTTATCAAATTTTTGTGGATGAACTAGATCAAAAACTAGTGTGAATATCAAAACGAAACGACATGTAGATTAATAATTTTTTAGGATTTAGGTGTCGGTTCTAGGTGAAACATTATAAATAACTTATGAGGAGAATTTTCTAGGTTAAGTTTCACAAAAAGGAAATATTAAAACAAATGTAGGTTTATTTGAGTTTGATTCACTCGATATATATTTCGGGTTATTAGCCCATCTTCAGGCGTTCAAATAAAAACTGAATACAAATTTGTAAAAACGTTTAACAAGTAAAATTTTGAGAGAAAGAGTATATTCAGAAAGTTTCATCAACAACCAGAAGTTAAAGTACGTTCAGAAAATACTTTCAATCACAAAATGTTTTTTTTTTTTTTTTTTTTTTTTTTTGGCTTTTCGGCCATGGTAGCCATAAGCCATTTACGATACTATTTATTTTTATTTTTAAATTTGTCTCTACCTCGGGGGTCAGATTTTAGCCGGATGCCTCGAGCCGGATTCGAACTCGGGTCCTCTTGGTTAGCTGGCTGACATGCTACCGCCTAGCCTACCCGACCCCCACAAAATGTTATTTTTTAAAATAAAATTAAAAACAAAATACAAACACAAAATAGTAGATTCTTTATATTGAGATTAAGTGCTGATTAGATTTTGTAATTGAATAAAAAATTTAGGGGAGGTAAAAATTAAAATTTTATGATTTTCAAACTAAGAAAATAAGAAAAATGAAATATACTATAAAATGAACCTATATAATAAATAGTAGAGATGGAACTTTAAAGAAGAGAGTTATTATTTTTTGGGGGCCAAAATTGGGGGGAGGAGGAGTTCAGAAAAATAAAACTATCAATATAAGTTGTAGGAACCTTTAATCGATTTGTACGAAATTTCGGATATACACCTTATATACCTAACCTTATGAAAATGACTCACTATATGAAATTGATAGATACAAAAAAAGGGGTCGGGGGGTTAAAAATATTTTCAAACAAAAACTAAGAATGTGAATAATTAAAAGGAGATATTATTAAATGATAATGGTCCCAAAATTAAGAGAGAGGGAGGTTCTTTCGTAAATAATTATAAATTATTTTAATTCAATATTAAATACGAGCTTTTCGTGCGTGCCTTCGGCACGCCGTCGAAGCTCGGCCCTCCCGGCTGGTGCCCTGGCGGAGCAGCGTCTCGGTCCAAAATTTTATTCCTCTTAAAAAACCACACTCCAAATGTATACCCGTAAACTACCGAAAATACATCGTCTCTTAAAAGTTTCGCCTCTAATTTTTGAGTGGCGAGGGGAGAATAATTATCAATATATTTAATGTTTCTTAATTTAAAATGAATTGGAGTCTTTCATTTCAAAATTCGAGTCCAAATTACAATTATATTTCAAATTTGCCTGGTTAATGAAAATCTATTGGAGCCATCAGTTTAAAATCCGAGCTGACAATTATATTTCAAATTTGCCTCGTTTATTAATATATATTTAATATTTCTTAATTTAAAATCTATTGGTGTTTTTTCATTTTCATTCGAGTTCAAATGAATACAATATTATCTCTACACAAAGTCTAAATCAAAAATATATAGTTTTAGTAACAGAAATCAAGAAATAAATATTAATCTTGCATTGGTGTAATGGCTAGAGCTGATGCCCTTAGTTCAAGAGTTCGTCGGTTCGATTCTAGGCAAGAGGGTATTTTTTTAAAGAAAATTCTCTCAGCGTTGTTACAAATTAATCTAGGCTCTTATATATAATAATAATAATAATAATATAGTATAAGAGAGGACCCGGGAGTGTATGGTAAAGTCATGTGGATGGCCACATCAGTTTATTTTTTATTTGAAATCAATTAAATTTAAATGTTTGATTTTCGAAGGAGACAACAAAACGGAAACAAAACTTGATTTTTTTTCTGCCTATGGTAATAATATTATTATTATAATCTGATGATATGCTATTACACCTTAAAAAACCTATTGAGCAAATACTAATTATTCTTTGTTTTTTCATTTAATATTTATTCTTTGTAGAGTGTTCTCACATTTCACACTCTCTCATTGGAATGTGTGCTTAAAGGGAACCTGAAGATGTTGGCGTTGAGGGGGGTGTAAAAATGACTGACTGGAGGTGTAAAAATGAATGTATGCAAATCTAAGAGGGTCAACATCAAGACCAACCCGAAGTTTGTTTAGAACTATCCACTGGTCAATGGAAGACAAACAGAGAGGTCTCTCTCCATGGACAGGAGGGTGACTCGAGATCCAAATGAAAAAAATAACGCCCTCTATTTGCGTTTGTCTCTCATTAGGCGAAAATAAATAATAGATTTACATTCTACCTTCTTAAATATTGTATATAGAGCCCTTCATTGAGGGTTATATTAAAATAAAATTTGACTAATTTTAATTCTAAGAAATATTAATTTATGATAAATAGGTACTATCTATATCTATAGGTCCTTATTATTATCGGCTTGCGCGACGACGTGATTTTTTTAATTTTAAAATCCATCAATAGTTCATGACAGATAAAATTTATTAAAATTAGGAAATTTAAATCATAATTTTAAAACCCACTGCTGAGTCCAGGAGGCGTATATACTATATACGTCGAGGGGTGAACCGCGATTTAAATTAGGTGTACATGTCTTTGGAATTATGTGGTATTATTTTAGAATTTATTAGATAATGCTCCTTCAACTAGTTTTCTATTTGGAAATGAAAGTGGAGGTGGAAGTAGGTGTACACGTCGCAGTTCACCTCTCGATGTACCTATAACTTTAGAATATATCGAAAAAATAGATTTTTTCACCCTAATCATAACTCATATCACCCCCTCCCCGTACCCATATATTTAAATTTTCTCCGGTTTCTTTATTTTCTCCATTAATTTGGAATAATTTCTTTATAGTTAGACCATGAGGATGCATTGAAAATTAAGTAGGTAGGTAAAATATTAATATAACATTTATTCCTTAAAAAGATTCATACGAATAATTTCACTAATTTTGTAGAAATTGTGCCAAATGAAGCATTTGTAAGGGTATTGAAGGAAACAATAAAAGAGTGTGTCTTCTGCTGGAATTATAAACTTTATTTATTGATATCGGGTAAAAACCCATTTTGCCAGCCTATTTAATTTATCAATTCCAGCAGAAGACACACTCTTTATTGTCTCCTTCAATTTATAAAAATTCTGCTACTCTAGGCAAAAAGAAATTTTCAATTTAATTGATAGAGATTTTCTTTAGGAGACGGACTGGTATAAATATGCAATTGGATGTTGATAAGCAGTCCACGGTGGATGTAGCCAATTCATAGAGGTTTTATTATTTTACATTTATTTGTTAAATACCGACGTTTCGGAGTTTATTCTCTCCTTCTTCAGGGTCTATATAATTGGGGGAAGACTGAACTAATAATTAGTATTGGGATTTTCACAAGTCATTCATAATATAAAAACAATATACACAAAACAAAAACAATAATCAATTATATAGACCCTGAAGAAGGAGAGAATAAATCTCCGAAACGTCGGTTTTAACAAATAAATGTAAAATAATAAAACCTCTATAGTCTTATTTTTATACAACCACCGTGGACTGCTTTCATCAACATCCAATTTCAATTTAATTTTTAAGAATAAATTAAAGACTGTGTCTTCTGCTTAATAAAAGTATTTTTTGGTTTATTGATTTTAGCAAAGTCTAGAGCATCTGAAAAGGTTAGTTTTCAGAACTTAATGAATATTTGTATCGTACCATAATTAATCTTTACATGGTGGACCATTTATGACACTCTAGTTTTATTTTAATTAAAACCGTCTTAATCTCCCTCGCGTTGCTTGAACTTATTAGAAAATCCTGATGAAAAACGGGTTATCTTAAGAAGAGTTCGTCTACCTAGGTTAAACATAGCGAAATATATGGTAGATTGCGGCTGTTATTGCTATAAATTTATGGTTTGCACAAATATTCACAAATGATTTAAACAGGAATGTGATTTAACCTGGGCCAATTGGAACAATGCTCCGGTTCGTGAAATTATTGAAAATATTGTTTCGGTTAAAGCAAAGTAGATGAGATAGAGAGGAAGGTTGCCTATCGACAAAAATGCCATCTGGTGATCGTGACCAGGTAATCAAAATTACTCATTCTCTTTTTATGGCCAAAGAATGATTTAATTTAGGTAAATTATATTTTAACAGAGTATTATCTCTCAAAATATATTGTTGGTTATTGATTATCAATAATTGTGTACAATTTGTAAATATTTATAGACTATAAATATCATGGTCGCCCATGGTCACTAGAGGCGCTAAAACTAGCATACGCTTTTTTAACTTAGTCTCTTAAGGTTAAAATAAGAACTTTTGCTGTGAATTAATATTAAAACAAATTTTGTTTCTTGGGTAACTTTGTTTTATTTTTTTGAAAATAAAATAAATTTGTATCTAATTTTTTAAAATTCTTTGTTACATATGGTGTGCTTTCTGGCTCTTGAAATTTTTCATTCCAAGCCCTGAGTATTAGACATTGCTGGATTAGACAGAGGATGGCCAAGGTAAGTTTAGTCATGCATGATGAAATCTAGATTTTGGAAGTCAAGCAGCAACTTAAATTATGAATAGGTTAGTTAAACTAGATTTAAAAAGAAAGAACGGCCTATAACCCCCCAAAAAAGAGACACACCCTAAAAATTTACTTCTATTTTGATTGGTATGATATGCATGATATACAAGTGAATAGAAATGCAGATACATTCGCACACGCAAAACGGTTACTAACATGGTAAAAAGGGTTGGAATTAAAGAGAGAGAGATGTAAAGTATTAATTTATTGGATGGATGGAAAGAATAAGAGCGGCCAGGTAAGTTGACCCCATTTTCGGATTCAGGGCGTTGGGTAATTGTGCCCCCAAGTCTCCCCGCCACACATGGGCCGTTACGTGTAGTTTTTAATTTCGAGAAATGATAATTGTAAGTGTGTGTGTGTGAGTGTGGGTCTCTGGTTACAGTTTCACCGGTGGAATGGAAACGAGTACTACCTTGCCACCCTCCTTTAATTTTCCCCCTATTGAGAGCACCAACCCTCAAAAGAAGGGGCTCGTGAGAAGAAAACACCATCAACCTTCTTCCTCTGCATTAAGTCGGCTTAGATTTAGAATTTCCATATTGAGGCACAAGTCAAAAAACAGAAAGTGTGAGTGGGAAAGCGATAAACGTCAACGTAGAACTCAACGCTCAACTTAATCTATTCACAACCCAAAAGATTTATTAAAAAGTATTAAGTGCAAAAGAGATAGAAAGAAAGACAGAACCGTAATTAACTGTCATTTTTTTCAATCATATCAAATATCCCCCCCTCCCTCCCCCCAAAAAAGGCTTTTTTTTTGATTTTTAATCCTCCTTCAACCCTTAAGCATTAATTCTTTTTTATTTCTCACCATGGCAAAACGTTTTATAAAATGAAAGGTGATGATAAAATCTTAGTCAGAATTTTATAGAAAAAATATATATTGATAATAATATTATAAAACATCTAAACAAAGCTAATCCACTTTGACAGGATTTAAAAAATGGAAAATTAATGTTGCTGAGTATCAAGAAACTTTTTAGGGGTTTCTTAACCTCACTAATTCCAGAATAGATAGGTTAAAAATATAAATTATTTATAAATAACTATTTATCACTCAATCATTCAAATAATACACTAAAATCATTCATATTCATCTTCAAAAGTACCCCCCCCCCCCCCCCCAGCTATTTAATATAAAATAATACAAATTTAATATTTTAGTTGCTTTATTTTCTTATAGCTAAGAATAAGATTGAGGTTATGAAAGCACAAATCAAAAGGCGCCTAATTTAAACCAGATAAATGGTATCTAATCTTGAATTTTCTAGAATTATTATTCATAACTCAAACAGTTAATCCGATATGTAAAAAAGTTTGTATTTGTATTTACTAAATTTAATTACATATAAATAAATAAACATAAACTAATTACATAAAAAATGCTACAAAAAGTAAAAGTTGGATACTTAAAATACACTACGTATACATTATTAAACATTCGTCACGCAAAATTATGTGTCATATGGATCGGGTTCAAAGTCATAGTTAAGTATCGATAAAAGAAAATCCAAAAAGTACTTAAAAAAAAAATATTAATAATATGCTTGTATATCAGTTTCTTTCCCTATTTTTTAAAATAAAATAAATTTCTCATTAAATAAATGATGAAATGTAAGCGAAGGCTGCCATCTTTAAAATAATATATAATTTTATAGCAAGTTATAAAAGGAATTTGGATAAATTAAAACACAGAGTTTTTACTAAGTGGACCAGACTAACTAGTGAAATGTTAATCTTAACCTGAACCTATTTATAATGTACCTAAATTTGGCATTTTTATAAATGTAGGCTCCACTTAGGTACTCTTCTACACTTGTCTCTATTCCCAAAATTAAAATTCAAGTTGAAATGATGTTTTTGTAAAAACATTTCGACTATCAAAACAGCTATAACACAAGAACTAGAGACAATTCCACAAATGAGCTAGAACACACATTTGAAACACTATAGAATCGCTGTAACTAGAGGACAATATTTTGAATAAAAAATTTGAAAAATATTAATATTTCTTGTTTCAATGATTTTTCCTATGGCCAGTCACGAAACATATTTGTCACACTGTGTATAGTACATCTTTTATATTAATTATTGTAGTAAGCATCTACCATAATAAAACAAGTTAAAATTTGAATTTTTATTTAAATCTCACATAATTAATTATAATTATTTATTGAACACGAATAAATAATACAATATAAATACAATTATTTGTTCGAGTTCAATAAATAATTAATTATGTGTGATTTAAATAAAAATTCAAATTTTAATTAAATTAATCACAAAAATAAAAGCTTCAAAAGCTTCATTACTAAAAACAGGGGTTATTTATTTTGGATGAAAACGCTTAGGCGTCAATTCTAAAATGAAAATATTTTTTTTTTTTTTTGAATACCTCATTTTTTTCCTAGCCCATTTCCAGCTCGTCTTTCATTATTTGATTAAATTATAAATTTCAATCCGAATAATGTGCACGTGGTCTATCCGATAATAAAAAGATATTTTATGTAAATTTCAAAAACCTTTTGCTTCATCTCACTCACTCACTCTCTCCAAAAAGGCCTTCCCTTAAGAAGAATATCCGCTGTGCATAAAATAATTTTGAAATTAGACAGCGGATCTATTCGCGTGCCAGACATATAAAATAGAATTTTTTTTAGAAGAGGGTTTCCTTTTAATATATCTCCCGAGAGCATGCTTCTTTAATCATATGTATGTAACAACAGCAAACAACCCTTTCCTCAAGGTTGATGAATATTTAATCAAGGGGACACACCAAAGCGATAAAGATGCGTAGACACGCGCTTTTTGTTATACATATATATTTCGTGTATTTTTCTTAAGTCCGCCACGCGACCACCATTTTGCATACCACCACTGTGACCTGCATATATTTTAAATAAATATTATGAAACCCCATCTAAGAAGTGCGCGCGTGTGGCTTGACAACAACAACAACCACCGCAACTTAATATGTAAAAAAAATGACAGAAAAAGGGGTAGAAAGGTGAATCGAAATACAGGTCTATGCAAATAAGATGAGATGGGCACGTGGGCAGTCAAAAAATCGGTCAAGGGGCGCGGAGAGTAGTGGTATGTGCAAGGGTGAGTTTAATATATACAAGTGTATGCAAGAAAAAGAAATAGAAAAAAAATAACACTACTTCTGGGCTTAACAAAGGACTATAAAGGTGTTTCTTTCAAAAGGTTTCGATCATTTGTCAAAAAAAATAAAAATATCTTAATTACAACGAAATAACGGCTATAACGAGCATAATTTAATATAACTTTTTCTGCACATTTACATAACTTCCTCATACTTAAATAAGGTAAAGTAAAAAATTTAAACTAATTAATTAATATATATTGATTAGTAATGAAGCTGTTGAATTAATTTGATTAAAATTTGAAGTTTTGTTAAAATCACACATAATAATAATAATTTATTGAACACGAATAATACAATAAAACTACGACGTTTCGATCGACTTATTCTGCGAACGTTCTCAAGTATCAGCACCCACTCCGATTTTAGGTTAACTGGAATGGATAATCATATTTGAAAACGATCGCAGAATAATGCGATCGAAACGTCGTAGTTGTATTGTATTATTTATTCGTGTTCAATAAATAATTATAATTAATTATGTGTGATTTCACTAAAAATTTGAATCTTAATAAAATTAATCACAAAAATAAAAGATTCAACAGCTTCATTACTTTTAATAATTAAAACACTTATTGATACCAAAACTTAGAAATTTATTATGAAGTACGTTTTAAAATAATAGATCCATGTATAAGTAATATATATATGTTGCATTAAAGCCCCTTTTTTAGTAAAAATGGGTTCTTACTAGTTAAAACGTGTTTCACTGAATTTCACTGAATTGTGGAAACTAGAATTTACTGATGTAGGTTGAGTTTGGTCCAAATGTCTAGAATCTTCATTTTACCTTCCGCCTCATTTTGGGTGTTTATTGTCCAAATTTTTAAACATAAATGTCAAAAATTACATCCTCTACAACTTTGGTCCTAATTTTTGACATTTTCGTTTAAAATTTTTTGAAAATAAACACTCAAAATGAAGCGGAAGGTCAAAAATGGAGATTCTAGATCTTTGGACCAAACTCAACCATCAGTAAATTTTAGTTGACACAAACTGGTTATTACTGCAACATATACATATATAACTTATACGTGGATCTATTGTTTTAAAAATGTACTTCATAATAAATTTATAACTATTGTTATCAATAAGTGTTAATTATTAGTAATGAAGCTTTTATTTTTGTGATTAATCATATTAAGATTTGAATTTTTAGTGAAATCAACATAATTAATTATAATTATTTATTGAACACAATTAAATAATACAATAAATCTACGACGTATCGATCGACTTATTTAACCTTAACTCGAAGTGGGTGCTCATACTTGAGAATGGTCCCAGAATAAGTTGATCGAAACGTCGTAATTTTATTGTATTATATATTCGTGTTCAATAAATAATTATAATTAATTATGTGTGATTTCACTAAAAATTAAAATTTTAATAAGTATTAATTGTAAATTCAATAAATTTTATGAAATATGTGTATCGTTACGTTAATTAGAATATAATTTTTAAAACCTTGTTATACTTTCTATACTACTCGATTGGAATGCTATAAAGAAATTTAAAATCATAATAATTATGATTACCGTTTTGTTGGTTGGCTCATTTACTTCCATAATTTATGCTCGTTATTAACAGAATATTTCTTCTAAAACATTAATCAAATAATTATACTTCCTATAAGAAAGTAGATAATAATTTATAATTCTAAATATTAAATATAGATGCAAGCAAATTTTAAGAAACACCATTTAAAACAAATGGCAAAGTTCACACGATATCACCCGTGAAATAGGTAACAATATAAACGATTATACCATCAGTATGAACTTGACCACGATTTAAGAATAAGAAAGATGCTGTGTACCAACCTTTGCCATCGAATTGAAACCAAGGTCAAGTTGAGAGGAATCAAACACTGAAAATAACGGAAAGATCTATGTCAAAAATTTTGGAAAAAATAAGGCCAAAGATGGCAAATGTTGGAACACAGTTATCTTATTTATTTATTTATTAATTGATCTCTTGTTTTTTTTTTTATTGGTTTTTTTTTTTGTTTTGAGAATAGCATGCAAAAATCATCAAGGAAATCTTTTGAAGGTGCATGTCTTGAGACAATCAACAGGGAGAGAGAGAGATGGAATGCAAAGTGGGTGTATTTTTAAATATCGCCATCCCACCCCGGGACACAAGGGCCTTGTTTTTATGATAACTGCCCGGGGGCATGCGATGCCAGCCGGTGCCAGCTGGGGACGGCACCCTCCCACCCCGGCCCCCCTTCACAAAACAACTCTTTGGTGATTTATATTGAAGATTGAGAGATAGATAGATATTTGAATGGCGCTTGACCCCCGCCCCCGAACCCCCTCGAACCCGCTTAACAGCAGTATCACCTCCGCCCCCGACACTCCTCCCGGGTAATTGAGGTGTCAAGGCTAATTTTTTGATAATTAATAACTACATTTTTTTTCGCCGCCTGACACTTTGTGGAGAGAAAGAGTGAGAGGCATATTCTTGGAATTATCTGCTATAATTCATTTAATATTCAATAGCGGAGATTAACCAAAAGTGGGGGGGGGGGGAGAGAAACAGTCAAAAAGAGAGATATATGTGGAATTTATTAATATTTTGGATGGGTCAAAAAAAAATGATTTGTACAACTTGGACTGGTGTTGTATCAAATTTTAAAACCAATAACTGATAAGATAATCTTAAATTAAAACCAAAACTTGGTATACTCTCTCAGCTGAATACAAATATTTCAAAAATATACAATTAACATGCAGGTTTATGTAATTTTAAAAATGTTGAAAAAATAAATTTAGATATAATTTTATAAAAATATATTTTACATTGAGTGGATATCGATGAGGCAGTCCAAAAAAGAAGATAATTTACACTATCTTTTTATTCATTAAACCGACGTTTCGGAGGCTATTCCCCTTCTTCAGGGTTTTGAAAAGTCGGTGACAGTCAAAACCATGAAGAAGGAGGGAATAGCCTCCGAAACGTCGGTTTAATGAATAAAAAAATAGTGTAAATTATCTTCTTTTTTGACTGCCTCATCGATAACCACTCAATATATTTTATAGTTTAAGAAAGTATTTTAAACTAAGGTTTATAAAACTTATGTTATTCGATCCGTGTGCAACCGCGCTTGGCGCCATCCGTGGCCAAAAAAACAACTTCAGGTACAATAATAGTGTATAAAAGCAATAGGCATTTACGAAAAATAATTAATTTCATAAAAAATATAATACACTACGGTGCAAAAACAAATCGAGCCACCAATAAAAACCTTATTAAATAGTAAATCATTTTTAATTTTTTTACAAGTAACCATACATTTACTGAAAAACGGCTTATTGCAAGTGCACTTGCCACTTGTCGTTGACTTAGCCCTTAATTAATTAGGCACACAATTTGAACTGCTTGAACTTCAGAAATATCCATTTTGTATATTTTATCTTTCTATCAATGATACTTAAATCAAAATGATTTATTTTTTTGATATTTGAAATGGAATTTGATCTTTTATTAAAACTTTATTTAAATTTAAAGTGATATTGAGAAAGTAGGATAATTTGTAATTGTATCTTTTAATTTAATTTTACTTATTTTGAATATGAAATTCAAAAATTATCACCCATATGGTTATTTGCAGCAAATTTAAAAATAATTTCTTATTTAATAAAGTTTTTATTGGTGGCTTTATTTTTTTGCACCGTAGTGTATTTAAAAGCTAAAATAATCATAGATTTCCTTAATAAATAAATTTGTTAATAAAAAAATAAAATAATAGCTTGAAAAATATAATTTTTCAATTAAAAAAAATCTTTTAATATCCTTATTGAGGTTAACCTTCATGAAAAGTCATAATGGATAAAATTATTAAAACTGACTTTCAAAAAATTATCCATTCAATTGATTTTATTAAACAAAAAGTTGTAAATGGTTTGAAACTAAGTGAGATCACCGTTGTTCGGTTTTGCTTATTTGAACATTATTTGTTATTTTTTAAAGCTTTCAACCAACCTAAGCACTTTGTGTGGATAGTTAGGGTTACCTGAAGGAAAACAATAAAATTCATAGCTGGAATTTAGTGAAGTGTTTTTACAGTTCGTCACAGAGAATCTGAAAACTTCTTTTTTACTTGAATTCATCATCAATTGATTCACTTTATAACATAAAGTAAAATAATTAAACACTTTTTGATTCAGTAAAATACACGTTAATATACACAGATTAATGCTAAATAAGGAGGTAGATTGTACCCAAAGTTCTTAAAAATGTCACCTATGGCGCTGCCTCTGTTGTGCACGGAGCGATTAACCATTTTTTTCTTTATTTTACTATTAAATTTGTTAAAAAAACAGTAGATAATTAGCGTGTATACGTTGGTACAACTTGAAACTTGTTTTAATAAATAAAGTAAAAAGATTATTGGCTATTCCCAAACCAGGCCAGCCAACATAATCATCATCTGGACTCATAGTGATTGATTGTCTGTTTAATGTGGGAGAATACACGTTTATGTAAACTGTCAGTTAAACTTTGACGAGATCTGTAAGGAAATAGACACTTAAACTTTCTAATAATGAATACGCCCGTAAGGCTATTCATTTTATTATTATTTTTTTAAACCCACGCTCTTCGCGCTAAAATTATGAAATGAATTTATTTTATTTTTATTTTTAGGTAAGAATTGTTTAAATATTATAATCTCTGAATAAACGATTTGTTATCAAGGGTTGCCAACTTATTTTTATTAGACAATTAAATAAATAAAAGTAATAATACTTTTTCTATAGTTACAAGGTAAAATATAAGGACTACATGTATAAATAGTATGTTATATTTTTATGAATTTATTGCTCTAATCTCGTATAATATACGTATTTAGAAATATTTATTGTTAATATATTTATGGTATAGGGTGACTTACAAACTATTTCCTTTTGTTAATATTTGGTTTTTATTGCAGAGTAACGAATGTTCTATAGTATTTATTAAATTTTCTGTAATATTCTTAAGTTTTCGCACAGCTTGAAATGAAATAAAAAGATTTATAACGATTTAAAAAAAAAAACATTAATTTTCAAATAATCATAATGAAATGAAAAATGAAATTTATTTAAAGAGACCATGTGAGTAAATCACTTTTTTGTGTTGTTTACTGGTGCTGCTGTTCAATTGTATGTACATTTAATAAAAAGACCCAGCCGGACGTCCATTTTGGGCTTTTTATTATTATCATTCGCCAAACGAAAGGGACAATTTCATTCAAAAAGCGTTCGAAATCGATACTTTATCTTTATATGAAAATGGGGTTAAAAAAAGCAGATGTGATAAATGACTTTAAAGAAAAAAAAAATCCTTTTCAAAAATTCGTCTGAAACATTAAGTTTTGATTTTTGTATAAAGTTTGAATTATGAGCACGAACGTGGCCACCCCCCCTTTTTTTTCCTAGCCAGACTAGGGGCGGGTAGTAATGAAGCCCGAGCATGGATTTATGGGTTTCCTACCCCTTTTTTTTCATTCTCTTCCTCCCTTGTTCGCCATTTGGCGTGATTTGGACCGTTGCAGATTCGCCCTATTGTCTCTGCCTCCCTTTGCATGCAAAACCCTTCTAGGACGCCATATTGGATTGAATTCGGGGTGGTTAAAAAAAGGGGGCCACAATTAGACATCCGTCACCAATGCAGGCAACAGTGAGTGAGATTCAGAAAATTACCTCTAACCTGATTTTTCTTTATTAGACACAAGCTACAATTATTAATGTACAAGCTTTAGCCCGTGCCCGCAATATAATATTTTCAAATTTGCCAATTTTTCGCATATTTTAAAAGCCAGCGCATTATTATACTTCTTATGATTTCTTTAAAGTTTTTGAATCTGTAGTATTTCTAAAATAGACATTTTTTAGATACTCTGGTGGCGGTGTCATTGGTGCTAAATTAATTTTACCTTTGGGTCAGCAACTCGAAAATTCGCCATCTTGGGGGTTTTCAGCTACAAAATGCTTTGTTTTACAATATTTGCATATTGCATTCATTTTCCCAAAATAATGAGATTCTACTGTAATTTATTAGTTGTAATTAGAAATTATTGATTTATTTGATAAATTGTATTATATTAAACTTTAAAAAGAATAAATTTAAATTTGTCAATTAGTTTTCTTATTAGAACTTGAAATAAGAATAGAAAAATAAATGCTAAAGTTCCTCCTGGGTCTAAAAGTTCACTTTTTATAAATCACGCCGATTACTGAACCCCTCACGAGTCTATGTTTCGAATTTCAAATCAATCGGTTTAGCCGTTTAACCTGTAGGTCGGTGAACATAGAGATATAAAATCCAAAAACTAGTATATTGATTTTTTAGAAATTAAAAAATGTTACTTATCTAGGAAGAAAACAATTCTAGTTTTATGTTTACTATTTTTGGACATAGAACAAAATTATATTAAATTTATAGAAATTCTTTCTTTAATTTTTTGGAAATTTTTAGAATTTCGTTGTAAAAAGGGTAAAAAAACGTAAATCTCACGTCGAGAATTCGGTGTATTTCAGTCACAACTATATTCCCTGTAGTAAAGCTAAAAACTTGAAAATTTAGTAGTTGAAGTTTGATGATACAATCGTCAAAATGAGAAAAAAATTTAGATTCCTCCCAAAAGAGGGATGATTAAAAAAAAATTCGCGCACCCCATCACTGTTGAACTAGTCTTTTCTTGTAAATTTTATTTTTACGCCTTACCTTCAGCTATGAAATTACAAAGTGGCCTTACAATATGCTCCCCAAAATTTGCAGCCCTATGATTTAAAATTGATAAAAAAATAGATTTTCCTGCGTATCGACAAAAATGCCATCTGGTGATCGTGACCAGGTAATCAAAATTACTCAATTTTTATGGCCAAAGAATGATTTAATTTAAGTAAATTATATTTTAAATAGAGTATTATCTCTCAAAATATATTGTTGGTAATTGATTATCGATAATTTGCAAAAAACTTTATCAAAAATAGATTTTCAGGGGAACTTATGACAAAAATTGTTTTGCTTGCTATAAATAATTAATTTAGAAGAGAGATAAAAAATCTATGGAGGCCATAATTCTGCCATCCCTTATTGGCAATTCAGTGTCATATGGACCGTTGCAGATTCGGCCTATTGTCTCTGCCACCCTATGCATGAAAAGCCCTTATCGGACGCCATATTGGATTATATTCGGTTTAAAAAAGGGCACAATTAGACATCCGTCACCAATGGAGGCGAGAGTTAGATTGCCATCTTAGCTGAAGAAGAAAACAACCCCTAACCTGGATCTTTTTTTTTAATATAATATCAGGTCGTCTCCGATTTCTTTCTCCTCGCAACAACGTTTGTTATTTCGTCGAATTGTTTGTTCTCCGTCTGGATAAAGATGGATAGAAATGGAAATAGTGAGCCTTCTTTCTTTCTTTTTTTCTTTCTTTCATCTGCCAATCTCTTTATTCTTCCATCCGTCGCTCACCCCTCAAAAGAAAATACGGCTCTTGGATGAGGCCCTAACCATGGTCGGATACAATCACAAAAGTGTTATACATTAGACGAGGTTCCTATTTCAATCTTTTTGTTAGTCAAAAGTAAAAATCAAAGCGTTTCCAATTGCATTGATGAGTTTCACAAAAAAAATATATATATATATTAATTTTGTAATAAACACGTCCCGGATATGTAGGGGGAATATTAATTTTTTCCAAAAAAATAAAAGATGAGCAGATGTTTTTTATTTTCATATTGGAACAATAATCCATCCCTCCTGAAATTGTTGTTGTTGCGAAAAACTAAACGCTAGGGATGGTTTCCCGGAGAGGGGGAATGATTTAGTAAAATTTTCATTCATTCTTAGTAAAAAGAAGGAAATTGTCACGAAACAATTCGCATTATTCAAATTCAATGTGCAAAAAGAGGATTAAAAAAAAGTACAAAAAAATTATTATAAGGGTAGCAAAAATTGATCGAGCGGAAATTTCTAAGCATTGTTATATAAAGAATATTAATCATAAATGTCAATTTTATATAAAACGTTCAACTGTTAATTAGAGTTATTCAAATAAGATTACAAATAAACTGCAACGGATTGTTGCTAAAATTTATCAAAATTCATTTGAAATATTAATATGTTCTAGAGTAAAGTACTTTAAAATATAATTTTACTAAAAACTTTATTTAACCTTTTTGTGGTTCCCAAGGTACTTAATTAGGACATTAAATTTCATCAAAATTGGTTAAGTCATTTTCAAGATATTTAGAAAAAACTAAAAAAGTATTGAAATAAAGTACTAATGTTTGTGGACCGATATGTACCAAAAACTAATCAGCGCTTCATTTTGTTAAAATACTGGTAGGTTTTCAATTTTAATTCATTCGGTGCAACGGTGTGGAAAAATTCGTGGACGAAAAAAACGATAACACACACACATCCATCCATCCATCCATCCGCACGCACTTCCAAAAAAATGGCACTTTTTGGCCTCTCGGCGAGATCCCAGGTAATTTTTGGCAAAACCGTCACGTGCTAAAATTCAATCTCATTGAATACTTCAATTTGTGACCTTAATTGAGTCCATGGGTTCCGTAGTCTTTACCTGAGGACCCTTTGAAGTCGCGCTTGCCGCGAGAGCGATTCCAATACTTTCTCCCATGCTTCGCATTGGATAAAGTAAAAATAAATAAATAAATAAGTGGCCAGAAAATATTATATTTATTCGCTTAACTGTTTTTTGGTCTCGGAAACAAGTCCATTTATTCAGAAAAAATTATTTAATTGTCTTTATGTGCTGTATTTGTGTTTTAGTTTGAAAAATCACAATTAATTGATAATTTCTCTCCTCGGCTAAAACTTGACAGGACTTGTCTTTTAGATCTTTTCACGTTCTTACCTAATGGATAGTCAGGGATTATTATATCCGTGACCATTTTAAAAATAAATTATCATTCCTCATATCCTTCTTTAATCCCATTCGATTTAAACCAGGACCAATATAAAGTCATAAAATTCCTTAAAATATTGAGATTTATATGTAGATACTTTAAAAGACACAACAATTTATCTACCCAGAAACGAAAATTCCTAGGTTCACATTATTTATTCACTTTTTGGAAATATGGATTTCACATATACTTGAAGCTATTTTCAAGAATAAAATTTACTAAAGGCAAAATTATGAGCTCAAATATCACGTAAAATATAAATTAAGTTTCGAATATTTAAAAATTATTCTTCATCTCATATTTCCATTTTCTAAAATATTTATTATTTCAGTAATTGAAACTTTTTGAAATGCTAAATGATTTAAGAACAAAGTCCTGAAGAAAAGAACTCAAAGATGATTATGCTATGAAATTTTGCTTCTTGTGTGGATTACATTATTCTACATTATTAATTATATATTTTTTTGAATAATAAATATCAATAGAATTAGTGTATTTTATATGCGGCCCGAGACATTTATTATTCTTCAAATACGGCCCGTGTAAGCTAAAAAGTTTGAAGCAACACTTTGCTTAACGAAAAGTATCTGTTCTGTTTTAATAAACTTAAAAATGCAAATTAATTAAAATAATACCTTTGAACAAAAATAATTTCTGAAAATATTGCATTAGGTTAAAACTGTATAAAAAATTTTCCGCAAAAAATATCGCTATATTCGTTTGCAATGGGATTGATTGAGGTTTTAATGAGAACTAAGCGATATTAGTATATATTTATGAAAACTACAAGAAATAATCATTAAATGGGATTAGAATAAACTTAAAAAAAACTTTAGAGTAAAATATGTCATATTGGAAAAAATGCATTTTCGAAGGAAATGAAATCATTGGCAGATGACTCAAAATACAATAAGAAGGATGTTTTTTGTTATTTTATTTTAAGGGTGATTTACTCCCCTTTGGGTCGTGATTTATTTTAAACTAATCCACTATGAAAGACGACCGCGCGTTCGCATTTTTAGATATTATCTAATATCTCTTCCATATATCATTCTCAAACAAAAGCCCGAAACATTTAATATATAATATAAATCGAACTTCATCAGATGATGAGTGTTCAGAAATAAAATGCGTAAATTTGATATATGAATTAAATACATATGAAAATAATGAAAAATATTTAATATTTGTTTGTTAGTATGTAAATTTATAGACAAGGCTGTATATGTATTACATTATACAATAATTTTAAATACTTATACAATAAGATTGGAGTAATTTTTGGAGGCGGAGTGATTAGTGAATTAAGTACTTAATTGTTTTCAAAAACAAGCGAGTTTTATGAATTTTGAAAAAATTTGCATTTTGCCAATAACCTACTTGAAACTTGAGGCCCACAGAGTAAATTATTTAAATGTAATTTTACTAAGGTTATCAAATTATTAGGTACATAAGTTTGTAAATCCTAAGCGCTTTCAGTGATCGAATCAGCCCCATTTTTTTCAGTAACTTTAATGCCCTCGGAGGGGGCAGCGAGCATTAAAGTTACTGAAAAAATATTTGCTTATTCAAGCTATATACTATTGAATAGGTCTTTTAAAATCCTAATAAATATTTATTTTAATGCTTGAATGGGTCTACGAATTCGCAACGCAATGTGTTTCTCTTTCTAGCTTTGGAGCCCTTAAAAATCCGTAAAAACTAGAGTGAATAGTTTCGAGAGAAACCTCCTCACCATTTTGGGTAGTTAGTTTTTGCATTTCTAGATCTCTGGCGGCCCAAAGTATATGTATACAAAATTTGGTTAAGTTTACCAAAAAAGAATTTAGTCTTTTTTATTTTAAGTAAATTATTCCATGTTTTCAGAAAAGGTTACCATTAATTGTCAAAACTACAAAAATGGAATGCAATAAGGTTATTCCTCTAGTATTAGATAAGAATCGATTTGATTTTAAGCCGATTACTCTATGTCTTCAGCAATGGTTACCATTAATAACCGAAACGTCAAAAATTCAATGTATAATGGTTATTCCTTAAATGTTTTTATAATTTCATCATTTAAAAAAAAAGAATATGAGTAAACAAAAACCGTCGTCAGGAAAAAATTTGAGTAAACAAAAACATTGCAACAGAATCGGCCAATCACAGATCTTTAATTAATTTAACCCCCATTTTACCCCCTTAGAGGTGGATGTTTTATTTTAGCTCTTATAAAATGATTATTTTGGATGACAGATTAAAAAACTAATCAGCTCTCAGTTCTACTCGCAGTTGACCACTTTCTTTTAATATTATTAACCGACTTCAAAAAAGGAGGAGGTTCTCAATTCGACTGAATTTTTTTTGTGTGTGTCTATGTATGTTACCTGATATCTTCGCCAATTGTGAACCGATTTTGATGATTTTTTTTGCATTGGGTTCAGTCTACTTCCCGATTAGTCCCGTTTTTTTTCATTGGTATTGGGCCTTTTTTTGTTATGTTTGTTTAGGCATAACTTCTTTGTTTATTAATCGATTTTAATTATTCTTTTTGCATTTGGATCAGTATAGCTTCAGAATAGTCAAGCTACCTAACTATTTATTTATTTATTTATTTTATTAATTAGAGAATGTAGAGTATTAAAATGAACCAATCCAACCAACTATAATTACCATATTACCCTGATTCCAAAAGATGAGCTTTTTTTCAAAATTTAGGGAGCCTAAACAAACGTTCGACTGCATACTACCTAAGATACTATAGGTACTATAATATATTTTTACCAAATGTTGTATGATTTATTATATTTTAAGCTGTACTCTAAATATATCTTATAATAAGTAAACTTATGTTATCTGCCCTAGGAGGCGAATCGCCCATCATTTAAATAAATAAATAATATCTATTATAGATAATAAAGAAAATAATTATTTTATGAATAAATATTAAAATTCATTTATTTGCTTTTTACCCAATTTATTTTCACTTACCATATTACCTATTATATCTCTCTGTTTTTCATTATAATATTTATGCAATGTAACCAATTTGTTAAGGCTTTTGGCGTCGAAAATTAAATAAAATAAATAAATAAATAAATATTAAAGACTATGAGTGAATAAATATCATTAGCTTTTTAGAATGAAGGATATTCAGTAATGGATTAAGATTTATTGCTAAAGACTAAAATAATGTTTATTCCAAAATCAATGGTTCGCGAAAGTATTTTCTAAGCTACACACACACATACACACACACACAAGCGAATTTGTTTTTTGCGAATCTCCCTCGAAACAAATCCCGACAACAACCCATTTAAAAAATGACTCATTGTCTGTCTCTCTAGAGAATCAATCGAAGGGGTGAATGAATGTACTAGCGTCTCCAGAACAAATCCTATAAGTGACTGCTGGACGCTATAATCCTATTATAAAAAAATATACAAGATATAAAATTTAAATTGATCTAATTAAATTTGCACGCATTCGCCGATGACTCAACCAGGGGAGGGAGGGGTGTTTTTGCCATTAGTTTTATAGTCAAGGGAATTGTGATGGTGATACGAGACTTGCTTTTTCTTATCATCTAACGTCGGCCATTTTTATAATGCGAGAGAGGGAGGCTGCACACATTCTCATTCATATGGCGCGAGTGCGAAAGGGGTTGCTTGACAACCATGGGGTTGATTTAACCCCCGCGGGGCGGGACAGGCCCCGAAACAGCCAATCCGCGTTGGCGTTATTCTCTCGGGGGTGAATATGCGGGGGGCAAAAGAGTTACGACAACGAACATAAAGACATTAAGTCTAGAACCGACATTAAGAATACTTCATCGTATATATTATTATTATTATTATTATTATTAGTCTAATATCCATCACGGTTATTGAAAATACAAATTGCGCTTATATAGGGGGGCTCAAATGACTCAAAAAACATTAGTTCTTTTTCTCATTACGATTATATAATTTATATTTCCATGAATTATTTTTTTCATTTTATTTCATATCGTATTAAATCTAAATGGACTGATGAGGGGTGGTGGATTTACGTCATTATTAAAATCAATTCTTCAAGTTAATAATCATCCTTTTTTTAGAATAAAATATTTATTTTTAAATGAAATGAGATATAATATTTTTAGAATATGATCAAAATAATCTGAATTCGATTGAATTGAACATCAAACGTTTTGGAAATATTATTCTCATAAAATCGATAAAAAATATTTTCAAGTGGTAGTTTTTTTAAAAAATTTCATTGATGAGAGGCAAAGCTGTTTTGGGTTAAAATTGCACACTTATTGTCTTATTTTGAGAATTTGAGATGCGTTTTTAAATAATTTTACATAGAATAAATGCAGTTAAATAAAGTACCTATCTACTTATTATATTTTAGTATAAAATGAAATGGTAGTTACTATATATATATAGAAAATAAAATTTAATTATTGATTGTTTTTGAAATATAATAAAAAAAAAATTGAAATCTTTATAAAACAATCTTGGAACGATTTATTTTGAAACTAGACGTTTCGGGAGAAATTCCCCTTTTATCAATAGAAATTTTTTGAAAAAGAAAAAGTTGTTTTTGCTAATGTTTAGAAAACAACCTAAGATATAAAATATTTTGTTAACAGGCAATTGTACAAATTGTCCTGGTTAATTAAATTATTTAAATTCAAGGTAATCTAGTCACCAGGACAATTTGTACAATTGCCTGTTAACAAAATATTTAATTTCTTAGGGTTGTTTTCGAAACATCAGCGAAAACAACTTTTTTTTCAAATTTTTCAAAAAATTTCTATTGATAAAGGGAAATTTCTTCGAAACGTCTAATTTCAAAAATAAATCGTTCCAAGTTTGTCTTATAAAGATTTGTATTTTTTTTGTATATATATATATTTAGCTAAATTAAATTTTTCGAGGTCAATTCTGGGGTGAGGGATTAAGGTCTGGTGATCCCCTCACTGACTTTGACCAGGGAAAATTATTACGGAAAAGTTTGAACTTGAATTAAACGAAAAATAGTATTTTTACGTTAAAATCTAAGGATTGGTGAAGTGTTTTTTGCTTGTATTCTCGAAATATCTCAAAATATCTCGAATTATTTTGATAAATTATGAAATATTTATTAAATTAATTTATTTATTAAAATTAAGGGCGGGTGTTAAAAATTTAGTAGATCCTTTTTTCGACTCGGAGCAGCCTTTGCAAAGTTACTTTTTAAGGGGTTCAGGGACTGTTTATCATTTTTATAAGAAAATGCTCAAATCATAGATGTATTAAATATTTATTCCTGATATTTTAAGTTGATCGTCTGAGCTTTTAAAAGGGCTATAACTTCTATACAAATTATACCATTTTCAACAAATTTATACAGATCAATAATTCAACTTTTATAGAATCGAATGATTTATTTTTCAATCTATTTGACAATTTAGTTATTCATAAATGTAAAAATAAAAGTTATTTGCAGCCAACAAAAGCACTGGTGTAGAATTCCAACTCTATTTCTTGAAATCGTTTTTGTGTTAAATAAATGTTTTTATGATGAGAAAAAATTTATCTCAATATTCTTTTTATTAATATTATGAAAACAAAGATTTTTATTCGAAATTAACCTCATTATTAACAATTTTTTTTTATTAAAAAATTTAGTAGGCAGAAGTTGTCACTCTGCAGAAATATAAAACATTTTTTCGTAGATCAACCAGATAGATAAGCTGTCCCGAACTCCCTTAAGGACTTAGGGAACTGTCAATATAAAAATCAGCTTTTTAAAATTGAACGAAAAAGCGAGCCTGTGGGGGGGGGGATGACCACATCCCATATTTTATTAAAGAATTGTATTTAATTCTTTAAAAAATACAACCAAGAATCTAGACTATATCTATAAACAGATTAGCTAAAATCTGTTACGTTATATGTTTTGTAACATGTTTAATTGGGTGTACCTATGTGTATGTGTAACCATAGAGATTTTGCTTGTATTGGTATCATTCATTCTTGTTTAAAGAACATTGTGCTTTGTTATGTCCTTTGGAAAGGATCAAAATAGCAGGTAAAACTTTGAAATTTCGACATAGAAATTTTTGAAAATGATTTTTTGTATTTTATGCCTTGTAATGTTAAATTGTAGTAAGATCAAATATAGGATTTAATTTTTTTCAATTTAAGCTAAGAGTTAATAAGAGAAGACGTAGTATTTATTGAAGAAATTTCATCAGGTAATTTTTCTATATGGGACAAACTGGCAAATCAAATACAAAAGATAAAGGTTCGAATTATATTATTTCTCAATTTAGGAAATTTAATTGTAACAATTTGAACAAAAATTTACAAAAAATAAATATACTAGATATTTTGAAAACTTTGTAGATTGTATTCATTCTAATTCATACCTGTATATGCAATTATCAAAGATAATTTTGAAAACACAGACATTTCTAGAAATTCACCATCTTGATATAGCCCATCTATAGTACCTATATTATAATAGAAAATATAAATAGAATATATATATATGAAATTCAATCGATTTTTATTTTATTTTTTATTCCCTTAATTGAGATGATAACGAAAACTTTTTCTTGTCCAATTGAGGTTTTTGTTGAAGGAGATCACGCATGGCATTTTATGATATTAATTGAATTTTCAATTGTAAAACGAGACAATTCAAAAAACTATACTTACATGGTGAAATATATAGATTTGCAATAAATAAAATAAAATATCATTTTTCTGTCTAATTTCTAAAATCGAAATAATACATTTACTAAAATATATTCATTTCAGCTAGAATTACCATAAATAATTCAATTTTTAAAAATTATTTTTGATTCTACTATATGTTAAATTGTAATCATATGATTTAATTTTACGATATTAATTGAATTTTCAATTGTAAGACGAGACAATTCAAAAACGATACACGGTGAAATATTATATGGCTTGTAATTAATAAAATATCATTTTTCTGTATAATTTCTAAAATCGAAATAATACCTACTTAAGCTAGAATTAAATTTTTGAAAAATTATTTTTGATTGTATTATGCCTTTTGTAATGTTAAATTGCAGAATTAAATAATTTGAAGTATATATGAAAGAAATTTAAAATGCAAAAATCAGTATTTTTCAACCAAATGAGGCGAAATTTTGTTATATAAATGATTAAATCAGAAACTTGTAATTACTATTAAAATAAAGTACCTAATTATCATATAATGTAAAAAAAATTTACGGAGACTTTAACGGTGAATTTGGTCAAACTTTTCAATTTAGTTTTTGCATATAAACTATTCACATTTGGTAATTTTAATGTTAAGTCGCTATGTTTTGGATTGGATAGATTTCCCCGAGGGGTGAATCAGCGATCTAAAAACGTATACACCTACTTCTAATTCCACTTTCATTTCCAAGTAGAAGACAATAGAATACAATAGATTATCTAATGAATTCCAAAATAATTTCAAAGACGGTATACACCTAATTCCAATCGCGGTTCACCCCTCGTATTTCCCCAATCTCGACCCTTTGGCCAAAGTAAAAACATAAGGGAATCTTTTCTTTAAATTTTGATGTGAGGCCTCTGATCTAGAGTACATATGTCTCATAATTTCAATTATTAGGGACAATAAATTCACCCCTATTTTATTTTACTTAATATTTTTCAAAAAATGCACAAAAGATTAATTATACATATTTATTAATAATACATTTTTCAATTATAGAACATTAATTTTTGATTCAGGGAAATTTTATGCATCATATCGCACATCGATGATAAAATTAGACCAGACAGGCGATTGCAATACTTCCCCATTATATTCGATAGAATATAAATTTGAAAGTAAAAATTGTAATAAATGAAGCTATTAGAAGAGATTAAAAACATTTTGTTAATCTTTAATAAATAAATATTCTAATTTCATTATGTGGGTGGTCTAACCAAAAACAACTCTCCAAATCATCAGTCAGACCATGTGACTAGTAAAATTTCACCTGCAAAGTAATTTTATTCTATTGTTAAAACGTGCTTCTTGTCTTAAGATTGACACATAACTATTTATTACTTTTGTCGAAATGAAAGAGAGAAATTTGAAACTAAACAAAATCACCCCTACGAAATTTATTCTTTTTTTTTAAGCAAAAACAAAAGTAGTTAACTGAAGAAAATACAATTATTCTTTGATTCATTGTTTCATTTGTATTGTTTTCTATTTTAAGGTAGATTTTTATTCTTCTTTTTCACTCAGGGGGAGAAAAGCCATATTGTCTAAAGGGGTCCGGTCGGCTCTCTATTGTACCTGGGGATTCCTAACTATTGTCATTTTCCTTTTATTTCATGCCGAAAAAAAATACGTTTCATAAAACACAAAAAGATCGATCAGATGGAGAAACTAAGGAGATTAGAAATGTTCAGATTAATATAGCAGATAACCGGGGAATGATTTATCAAGAAATGGGAATGAGTCAAATTTCAATCCAGGGAAAAAGGTGGGTAATTTTGTATGCGTATATTAGGGTGTTATATGGAGAAGGTTATTTAATTAATAGCAATTCCTACAATTCGTACAAGACATTCAAAAAAATCAAGGTTGAATACATATAGGTATGTATCAAGAGAGTTAAATTGAACTTGAATTATAATATAATACCCTCAAAGGGGCGCGAGGTAGGTTTCACAAAAAAGAAATAAAACAAAATTGAGTTTTGAATTCGATATATTTCTGGGGTGAGCCCTTCATCAGCAGTTAAAGAAAACAATTTTCTTTGACTTCTGATGATGTGCTCACCCCCGAAATATATCGAATTCAAAACTCAATTTTGTTTTATTTCTTTTTTTGTGAAACCTTCCTCGCATCTTGCTCAAGTTTTATTATTATATTAAAATGTTTCACCTAGATCCAACACCTAACTCCTTTAAAGTTACCCTCATAGGGGTGCTAGATTGACTTTTATATTAAAATAAGATTAAATTTTTCTTATTATAATCTTTTAATTTTTAAAGTGATTTCTATAGGCACATATTTTATTATTTTAGATCGACAAAATGGAAGAGATTAATTGTACTATATTTTTTGAGTCAGTTTTTATTTTTTAATATAATAATTGATCGTTTCGGACATGTTCAAGTACCCCATCCTCAGTATCAACAAAGAATTCTACAAATGGATATCGCGCTGAGGGTGGACATTTCAAGGTGTCCGAAACGTCAAATAATTAAATTAAAAATAAAAATAAAGTAAAAAGGATGACTACAATAAATATAGTTCAAATAATTTCTTATATTGTTAGATTGAAAATAATAATATGATTATTATTAAATAAATTTTTAAAATCCATACTTTTCGTATAATTCATTTATCCATTATATTTGTCTCTAAGGGTTTTTTTTTCAAAAAATTAAATTTATTAGAAAATCATTTTAAAATTTTCTTTGTAGAACAAATAAATTAATCAAGAGTTAAAATTTTGTTAAAATCACACATAATTAATTATAATTTTGTGTGATTTTAATAAAATTTCAACTCTTAATAAAATGAATCACAAAAAATAAAAGCTTCATCAGCTTCATTACTGATAAATAAATTAATCATTAAAATCCCTTAGAAGCTTGTAACTTGTTAATAAATAATTTATGGAGCGACGATTTTAAATTTAGGTACATTTTTTAAAAGAATTTAATTATTTGAAAAATATATCCAGTAGCCATCCTGTATTATTAAATCTAAAATAAAAAAAAATCATCTCATGTCTCAAACGAGAAAACTTTTTTCTTGATCTCGGATACTCAAGTCTATTTAGTAGTTTTTTTTTTACTTATGGAAAGTGGTGTAGGTTTTAGGTGAAACATGATGTTAATTAATAGAGTAAAGGGTGTGTAGTTTCACAGTGAATGAAATTAAACTCAAAGAGGTTTATACAAACTCAATATATTTCGGATTATTAGTCCATCATCAGGAGTTTACAAGTTAATACTTCTATTTCTATTTAGTAGTATAGGATAGTACTTATGATACTTTATTTAATTGTCAGTAGCGTTAGTTCAGCGTCCGGATTATAGCCGGGAAAATTTTAGCCCTGAGCGAGATTTGAACTCGAGGCTTCGCTTCATCAACGTGATGACGATTTCTTTTTTAGATTCAATTTTTAAGCCCCTTGATTTTGAAGGGTTTTTGCATAGAAAACGCTATAAAATTAATTTACGTGGTCTATTCCAAAAGATTACTTTGGTTCATCAGTTTGACCTCCAAAGATTGACAAGAAAACTTTATTATTTAATAATTTTTAGGTTTTCTGATTTGGGTCTCGGGTTAGTTGAAGGTTGAAGGGCTGCTTTAGCTACAATTAACCTGAGAGCCAAATGAGAAAACTTAAAAATTATTAAATAATAAAATTTTCTTGTCAATCTTTGGAGGTCAAAGTGTTGAACCAAAAGAATCTTTCATAACTGACCAGGTAAATTAATTTTCTAGTGTTTTCTATGCAAAAAGCTCGCCGAGTTTAAGGACCTAAAAAAAAATATTCTACCGCGATTTTTATTATTTTTTCTACATACTTATTACACATTCTAGAGGTAAGAATGATAAAAAAAAAGTTGTTGCTTACTAATGAGACATCCTAGAATGCATATTTGAGGGTATTTTCTTTTTCTTTTGATCTAACCAATATTAGGAAATAGCAAAATAGTCATAGATATGTTTGCGACAGATCCCATGACAGAGTTCTTTTGAACACAAGAACCAATTTACGTACAATACCCAAAAATATCCGCTTTGAACTACGCTACACTACACAGATGCAATATATTTGGGATTCTTAATTAAAAACGATGTTCTGACGCCATTGTCATTTTGACCATTTATGGACGTGTATTATGTTAGAAACTCAAAAAAACACAAATTTACAATTCATTGGGCAATCATTGTTGGGCAAGCCGGAAATTCTTTGAAAAGGCACCGAAAAGCTTTATTCAAAAACTCTTTCAGAAATAAAAGGTTTGCGATATTTGTTGTTTTGCACATAACAATCCGTTTTTGAAAAAGGATTCTGGAATTAAACTCCATTGGTAATAAATTTGCTGATAGATGGTCTGTAATTATTTTGTCAATTACATTTCTATATATAGGTATATACATTGTGTATGTATGTAAGTTAGTATTGTGTTTCTAAACTCAAGTTCGACCAATTAACATAAATTAACAGCGAGGGCGGTTGTGTTGTTATTGTTGTTCACACCTGCAAGAGCGCGAGAACAACAACCTGATTGGCTATATAGGAAATTACTTTAGGAAGAATAATTAACTAGAGAACATCATTTTCTGATGGCCTTTAGGCTATTTGACTCCTTCGATGGACCAAGCTCACTTTCGCTTTCAAATAGACAGAGAGAAAGATTTATGAAGAGGTGTAAGAAGAGGGGGGTTCTTCTCAAAGTGGTTGGTTGGTTGGTTGGTATAGTGCAGTGGAATGTTTTTTAGGTAATCAATGTGTCAAAATTAATTTCCATCCGATCCTTTTAAATCCAGGGATTAATCATTTGGCGAGGCTTTTAAGAATTTTCTAGGAGGGTGGCCAGGTTGTAATAGAACCGAGACCCGAACTGAGTGAACAAACTAACCAAACTATAAAATGTATTTAGTATGGGAGGTCAAATAAATAATTTATGGGGATTAACGTTTAAGTCTAATTTAAGATATTTTAGCTGTTGGAACATCGATTTTTTTTAAGACATTCTGAAAGACGAGATACACAAGATCCTGTGAATGTAAGTAATTAAAATTTTTCATATAATAGATAAATTTTACAAAATACTTGAGATCAGTATTGAAGCTGTTGAAGCTTGTATTTTTGTGATTAATTTTATTAAGAGTTGAAATCTTATTAAAATCACACATAATTAATTATAATTATTTATTATTATATTACTTTTTCGTATTCAATAAATAATTATATATAATTATGTGTGATTTTAATAAAATTTTAACTCTTAACTTACTTGAGATATCAAAATTTTTGTTTTTCCATAGGACATCAACTAAATTTAAAGTTTTTCAAAATTTTAAAATGAGTGGATTTTATAGAGAGAAACAAATAGGTTGTCCTCTGCTTGATACAAATAAACATACACACATATATATGTATATATATTTATTAGTAATGAAGCTGTTGAAGCTTTTATTTTTGTGATTAATTTGATTAAAATTTGAATTTTTATTTAAATCAAACATAATTAATCATAATTATTTATTGAATTGAGTATTTATATTGTATTTATTTGTTTCAATAAATAATTATAATTAATTATGTTTGATTTGAATAAAAATTCAAATTTTAATGTATATATATTATTATTATTTGTTTGAGACTATAGTTTCGAAGGCTTGTCCCATCATCAGTCTTTTTAATTGTAAATATTATTTTTCATGGGATCAGTATTAATTTGGATATTGAAATTTTTTCCTTCTTTCTCAGCTTGTGAGCCAGACAGAATTAAAAAAATATATATATATATTTAATTCTTTCTGGCTGACAAGCTGAGAAAGAAGGAAAAACAATTTCAATATTCAAACTGATACTGATCCCATGAAAAATAATATTTATAATTAAAAAGACTGATGATGAGTGCCAAGCCTTCGAAACTGTAGTCTCAAACAAATAAATTATATACTAGTATATATGTGTATATGTTTATTTGCATCAAGCAGAGGACAACCTCTTTGTTTCTCTCTATGAATCAACAACTCTGCTACTCTCGGAAAAATAAAAACTTTTCAATGAGTGGATTTTAAATTATAACAGGTGGTTTTTCCTCCACTGTACCCACATTTCAATATGAATAAAATTTTTAAAAGATACAATCTTTATTTCAACTTATTACTTTACAAAACTCAAGAACCCACAAAAAATAATCTCTTTGCACGATACTCATCATCAAAACAGCCAGAACCACTGGACATAATAAATTTGGAGACGATATTACTTCTATGACATAGGGGCTCACTAAGAAAGGATGTTTCGAAATTCGATCCCTAAGGGGGTCAAAGGATGCAAAGTGTGTTTTCACTGATATTATATAAATTTTAAAACAAATTCCCATTTTGGGTTAAATGAAGAAATATTATTTGTAGATTTCAAATTTGAATTTCTATTAGTTTAGTAACTACCTTAATAGTAAAGACAAACAGACATTGTATAGAGACTAATAAGTAATAATGTTGCGTTTTGTTTGTATGTGAACTTAAATATGTATGACGTTTCATTAATGGAACATTAAAAAAATCCATTACCTACTGAATAACAACTTTACTTTTCCTGCATTAATGCATTTTGTAATAAATTCAATTTATGAAAAATAATTAATTTAATAAATAAGTCAATAAATCAATATTTTAGTATTGTTTTTAAATTTTAGCTATATAAGCACATTCTTTTCATTTTAATGGATAATATATTATATATATATATATATATAGGTATAGTAGAAAAAACATATTTTAAATTATGATATTACTGTTTCTAAAATCAGTCACTTAATTGGTATCGATCAAGCTTTTATGAAATCATAATTTTTATGCATTTTATTACATGAATATATTTTTAAAATTAAATTTTAAGGTTATAGATATTACGTTTAAAACGAAGCACAAAGAAATAATCTTCAAATTTGATAAATTTTAATTTGATGATGAGAATATAATACTTAAATAATAATAATTTATTATTTATATATTTATTATATTAATTTTATTTTAATGAATTGGCTAAGGGGCCAGTTATGGGAAAAAGTTGAAATTAAAGCTAAATCTTATTTAATACTTTATTTTAAGCGAACGTAATCGATATTTTACAACGTTTTGAGCGCTATACCGCTGCTCTTCATCAGTGCACGTTAGCCAAGTCACAAAAACACGCAAAGTTGATATCCAGCAGACGTTTTACATTTAGAATCATTTCACTGTTAATCAAGCTATTCCAACCATTAATGGCAATTGTTCTGTTGGAATAGCTTGTTTAACAGTGAAATTATTCTAAATATACAAACGTCTGTTCTTGTGATATTTTGACGAACTATCTTTATATGACTGATGAGGAACAGCTTGTATAGCATGCTGAAAACATATCGTTACGTCTGCTAAAATAAAGTATTAAATAAGAGTTAGCTTTATAGTATTTCAACTTTTCCCATAATTAGCCCTTTAGACAATTCATTAAAATAAAATATGGCCACCAAACACGGTTCTGTTTAAATATTAATTTTAGTTATTATTAATCAAATGAAATTTAATAATAATACTTTCTTTTGGGAACAGTATGGACCCCTGCCTACCACACACCTTTATAAAGTCCTTCGAATACAGCGAGAAATGTTGAATTATAGATGTTTAATAGTTATTTTAGAGCCACATACTGCTCTTTAGCAACAATATTTGATTTGCAAATGGTGGAACATACAACTCTTCTACAAAGGTTTTGATAAATCCAACTTCTTGAAGATCATTTCTTAGAATGGCCACACATGAATTTTCGGGCCCAAAATCTGAAGCGGGCTTCTTATTATGGAATAAGTATAGGTTTATTTGTTTTTTTATCAAGTGGAAAAAGCTGGTCACCTTACGCACTTTTTTTAAAACATTCTCCCCCCCTCCCCAAGAAAAAATGTCACGCCCGATCCCCGGGCGCCACAGGTGCACTTGGATCCCCTTGTAGGGGGCCATGTTTGTCAGACAATGTTAACTTCCATTCTAAGACGCTGATTTAAATTACTCTAATTAAAAATTCTATATCTCTAAATCGGTACGTCCGAAAGTTAATTAGCAGGTATGTTTCATGACGTAATAGACCATTTGGTTTTAAAAACGTTAATATTATCTAATCATTAAAAATATTGAACACTATTATTTAGATTATAAGGATTTAAGAAAGAATGGTATTAATTTAAATAGGTCTGGTTCTTACATAAGTTAGGGAAAATATGTATTGATAACTACCAAAGAATATAAAAATATTAGATGGGGAGGGGGGGAGGACAATTTTTAGAAATAGAAATCAGGGATTTAAGTTTTTTTTTCTTAATGTGAAACCTACGTAAGTATTTTTATCCAATAATTTTAAAAAATGTTTCACCAAGTACCAACACCAAATTTCTTAAAAACTAGGGATTTAAGTTGATATTCGTAGTAAATTGTAGAAGTATCTTGAATAAAATTCTAAATTTTGAGCAACATTTTGAGTTATAGTTAATCCAGATATTAATATAGGTTTTCATTCACTTGTGGGATCTGGAATTGATTTCTGCAACATTCTGTCTGTGACTACTTGGGATTATAGTCCTCTGCCCCCTACGATTAAATCAATTATAAATTTAAATTGAAAGTTTCTTTTTGCCAAGAGTAGCAGAATATTTATAAATTAAAGGAGACAATAAAAGAGTGTGTCTTCTGCTGGAATAATATATTTTTTTTAATTTATTATTCCAGCAGAATATAATAAAAGACTATAGTTTCGAGTGGTTTGCTCTCTTCATCAGTTTATTACAATTAATTCACATGAAATGTAAAATGTAAATCTCACTTTCACATATCAATTCCTGTGAATCAATTGTAATAAATTGATGAAGAGGGCAAAACCCTCGAAACTATAGTCTCGTTATATAAATTAAAAAATTTATTATTCCAGCAGAAGACACACTCTTTTATTGCCACCTTTAATTATAAATTTTGTCAAGTCTTAATTTAGCGGATAAAGATTTATTTATTTATTTATTTATTTATTTACAATTATATATTTACATATATTTTTTGTTGCAAAATGAAAAATAAAAATATTTTAGCAGACTTCGGAATTAAATAGTGTAACGTTAGCTCTCACAGATGATAATATTCATCCTTTGAATAAATATACATAGAGAATTTTCATATGGACAAATACTAAAGAATATACTAATGAAGATTTATCATTATGTTGGGGGATAAATAAACAACAGTTTTAGGATTATTTTATATTGATTTGAAAATACACCGTGAGTATTTTCAACGTTTTCGAAGATTGAAGAAAATTATCTATGCCAATCTGTGACGTCATGCCATTAATTCTGATATTGATTATACTTTTTTATTTAAATATTTTTCGAAAACAAAAGAATTCGTATACGCAATTTTTAATTAAATACTATCGATTAGTAACAAAATTTTTATACACACACCCTTTTTACTTTACCCTTACAAGTATTGTATTCGTGCATGAAAAAAGTGTTTTTTTTGCTACTTTTTTTTTTCGAAATATCTCAAAAACGGCTGAAACTATTTTGATTAAAAAAACTGACCGAATGGCATTTCGGCCTACAAAAAAGCTCTAATAAGTGAAATCAAAAAAATTACATTTTACGAGATAATAACTGTTTTTTCGAAATGTCTGTCAGTCTGTTAATTTGTTATTCTGTTAGTCTGTGCGTTATCAAATTTTTGTGGACGAGCTAGCTCAAAAACTAGTGGGAATATCAAAACCAAATGTCACACGTAGTTTTGATGGATTGAGATTAAGAGCTGATTAGATTTTGGTACATCTCGATACCAATATTAAGGGGGGAGGAGGGATTAAAATTTAAAATTATAATATTTTCAAACTGAAAAAACAAGAAAAATGAAATATACTATAAAATTAACCTATAATAGCGAAAATATTTTTTTCTGGCTCCAAAATTAGTTGGGGGAGGGGTCAACAAAATAAAAATCTAGGCCATTTGACCAAACTCAACCAAATTTTGTATACATAATCAGTGGGCCCTAGTACACTAAAAATGCAAAAACAACCCCCCGAAATGAGGGAGGGTCAAAAAATGAAAATTCAGGCCCTTGGACCAAACTCAACCAAGTTTTGTACACATAATTAGTGGGCTACCTGAAGACTAAAAAATGCAAAAAATATCCGCCCAAAATGGGGGGTGGGGACAAAAAATGAAAATCTAGGCCCTTCTATCGAACTCAACCAGAAGTGTCTGGTAAAGTCAAGTGGATGGCCACATCAGAACGTGTAAATTTATTTTAAAACATTAATATCTACCATTTCTTATGGGTTGTTTGTTTAAACATTGATTGGTCATGATTCTTGATTAAAAATAAAATCAAACCAAGAGGGCGAATAAAAAAAAAGAAGAAAAGTCGCGTGAATAAATAGTGTTAGTCACTTTTTTTTCTTCTCTGCCCAGAGCCGGGTGGTAGGTATTCCAAGGAGGCTGGAGTTCAGGAATAAGGGGGTCCATTTGCATACAATCGCTCGTCCCTCGGGCAACCGTCCATAACTCGCCCCCCTCGCCAAGATGACACTTTTATGGCCAAAGCTGTGAATTTCGCCATAGCTGCCTGCACACTTGTCTTTTGTGGCCCCCGAATCGGGGAGAATTATCAATTAAATCTATACTATTGTCTTAAAGCCCCGGCGGATTTTTTTTTCAACCTTTGTTTTCGAAAGGAGTAACATATGTGTGCAGAAAGGAGGCATTGAAAAATATCGAAGCGATATTATTGGACGATTTATTCGGATCGATTCTCAAATAGCGATTCAGTTTTTGTTTATATACCTATATATTGGCTATACAAGAATGGGAGAGTGTGTGTGTGTGTGTGTATGTGGTGTATATAAATATCCATTTGCTGACCATCTGGTTTGTCATATAAACAAGAACATTATGAACAGGATGAAGAGTTGGAGGAGGAGTAGTAGAGTAGAGAGAAAGGCGACTTGAAAGGAATCGGTTAATTGATCTCTCAAACACGAACCGAAGGACACATCATTAGGCTGGTCAAACAAAAAACATCAAATTCCGCGCGCGATTTTTTTTTTTATTTTATTTTATATTTTTTCGATTTCGATCCCAGTTTTTTTTTTCTGATTTTAATCAATGATTTTTTTTTTGAATTTTATAATATTGAAGAAATTTCAAATGAATCTTTATATTAAGCAAAATACAGTAAAACTGCTCAAATCCGAGCCCCAGAAATCCGAAATCCCGGGAAATCCGAACGGAAACTTATTTATTTAGTCATAAAACAATTATGTATATATTCTACATTATAACCTTATTTTACATAATTAGTTGAAAAATTAACAAATAAGTACAGTTAGCATACCAAACCTAGTGTAAATGTGTCTACATACTTATGTAATCCAGGATTGAAAAACGGTAAAAATTGGTTATTAAAATTCTTTAGGTTAATCAATTTGCAAAAACAATGAAATAATAATAGAAACACACAAAATATCACTTAATATTTAACTTGATATCAGTTATCTTCAATTGTCGAAGCTTCTTTCGGCTAATCCGAACAAATTGAAATTTGAACAGGCTTTAGCTCCAATTATTTCGGATTTGAGGGGTTTCACTGTATATGTATTGGCAAGCTTCTGCCTATACTGGTCAAGAAGTATAGCCGTTTCGATAAAGAGCCACAACTATATCCTTTAAGCCTTTAACCGACTTCAAAAAAAGGAGAGGTTCTCTATTCGACTGAATTTTTTTGTGCCTATGTTACCTAATATCTCCGCCATTCTCAACCGATTTTGAAATTTTTTTTGCATTGGGTCCAGTCTAGCTTCCGATTGGTCCCATTTTTTTTCGATTTTTTTCATAGGTATTAGACCTTTTTTATTAGGTTTGTTTAGACCTAACCTCTTTGTTTATGAACCGATTTCGATGGTTCTTTTTTATCCGAAAGGGGTGTCTTAGGGATGGTGTCATATTAATTTGGTCAAGTTGTGATGATATGATCACTATTAATAACATCACTAAAAAGAGAAAAATAAAAATTTTTTAAGAAAAAAATAAAAACCGACTTCAAAAAATTAAATGCAACAAATAAAATACACTAAAATGTATAAAATAATTATTATCTTATTTAAGTTACAACTAAACGACGAAATATGGACATGACATTACTTTTTGTAAGTTGGTGCCAAACATATACCTTTTATAGATCGCTACTCTGACGGATCTTACTTAGTAGGTTTGGGAGGTATGCTCACCTATAGGTATAGTTAGTTTGGCACCGACTTCAAAAGTAATTTCATGTTAATATTTCGTCGTTTAGTTGTAACTAAATAGATAATAATTATTTTATACATTTTAGTGTATTTATTTGTTGCATTAATTTTTTGAAGTCATTTTTATTTTTTCTTAAAAATTTTTATCAATCAAATATATTGAAACAAGATTAGGATTACGACCTTAAAATTGAAGAGAGACCCAAGAATACTACATCACATAACACAGAATTAAAACTTTTAAATTCTCGGTAGTATCTCTGTAAAATTTAGTGTTTTAATAAAAATTGTTAATGTCTGTGAACGATTTGAGCTAGAAACTTGAAACATTTCCAAAAAATGCAGGTTATACAGGGTGGGGCATAAATATCTACCACATTTTGAAGAGGTATAAAAAATGAAAAAATATAACTAGAAAAAAACTGAATATATTTTGGAAAAGAATATTTTTTTTTAATGTGTTTTGATACATTATCAGAAAAAAAAGGGGGGGGGGTCAAAAATGAAAATTCTAGCCCTTTCAACCAAATTTTGTATACATATTCTGTGGAGGCTAAAAATGCAAAAGCTAACCATATTTTGTATACCTACATAGTTTGGTTGAAAGGGCTAGAATTTTCATTTTTTATACACCCCCTCCTTTTTTCGTCTGATATAATGTTTAAAAAACATATAAAAAAAAAATATTTTATGTTCTTTTCAAAAATATATTCAGTTTTTTTCTAGTTAATTTTTTCATTTTTTATACCTCTTCAAAATGTGGTAGATCTTTATATGCCCCACCCTGTATTAATACAAACTTTTTGTGTCAAATTTCAGCTCACTAGATTGAGCGGTTCTAGAACTAGAAAGACCAGAATGAAAACAATTCTTTGTTTTAGAAATACATACCTTTTGGCACAAAATAAAATAATATTCGGACTTTCCGTTTTTAAATTATGATGAGTATCAGAAACCAGACAGAGGAATCAGTTAAATACGAATTAAGAATTGATGTAACTTTTAATATTCAATATATTATAAATAAATTATTAAGTACACTACTCATATTAGTTAGAACGAAGAATATGTTTGTTTATTTTCTATTTCAATAATAATAATAAATATATTGTTGTTGCCATGGCAACCTAATTAGAATCAATTAATTAGTTAATATAAATATATCATGAATAAAATCTTTAAATTTATTAATATAAGGGGCAATCTAAAATACAAAAAAGCGAATAAATGCAAGTCTAGAGCCTAGAGTATCGTATAGGGTGCCGTACTATGGTCGTTGTTATAGGAATTTAAAACACATATCTGAGAGAAGCTATTTAAAGTTGTTCACATTAACATTATATTTCCAGAATTCCCTGAATGTTATTTTTTTTGGCTTTTACGATTGAACTATCTATAGACCATCAAATTCTAAGCAAATACCAAATTTAAAGTTTATAAATTTAATATTTTGTAAGCTTCATGAGATTTTTTGTACAAAACCCTAAAAAATTAATATGTTGATAAATCGTTCTATTTGAACAACAAGACCATTAACTGACCAAGGTGTGGTGTCAAAAAGCGCCTTGTACCTAAGTGAGCCGCTTGGTCTGACCAGACATTTCGGCTCCAAGGATGCGAGCCCTGGAACTGTACTTTAAATAAATTCTTTCAATTACTTTCAAAAACTAAGTCAAAATAATTAATTAATATTGTTAAGATTATTATCAATATATATAATAAATAAATAAGTGAACAAAGGTCCAGCGCCTATATGAAGATTTGTATTTTAATATAAATAATTAAAGTATTAAATAAAGAAACACACTCACGCCCGATTTCACCAACCAAAGTTAAAAGTAAAGTAGCACTTAAATTTTCTTCAAACCAGCTAATTCACCAATGATAATTAGAGGATCGCTTAGAATTACTTAAATTTAACTTTTTAAGCTTAAACTTTTACTAATCATTGATAAAATGCAATTCACCTTAAAATTTCGCTTGATATTAATTTAAATGGTACCTTAGTTAAAGTTGGTGAAATCGGGCGTCAGTTAACATAATGTTTAAGTTTGTATTACAGAGCCACGGAATTATAGCTCCAATATAAGTTTCAAATACTAAAAGCCATGCAAGATTCATACAAGAAGTAGTTGATTCGTTAAATTCCTCCAGATGTGTCTAAAAAACCTTGGACTGTCACAAGCCAGAGATCATGGTTTCAATTACCTGATTCAATATAGAAAAATCAAGCCCCCTAAAATCTAATTTTGGGGTCAAAATATTAAAATATTGTATAGCCTTTATTTTAAGTTAGAAGACATCTGATTGAAATACAAAATTTCATGAGAATATCTCCAGCCGTTTTTATGCCAAGTACTAAGGAAATTGCGCGGACAGATAGGAATTTTTTGAAGATGCTTTCTTTGATAGCTTTGCTTGAAAAGTGTGCATCTAAAATTTGAGAGATTTAGATCTACACTGCGGTACAAAAAATCGAGCCACTAATAAAAACTTTATTAAATAGCAAATTGTTTTTAATATTTTTACAAATAATCATATAATTTGTTCTATTATGTCTTAAATTAACATATTCAATAAATTTTGTTGATAATTTTTGAATTTTATAAAAAAAAAATAAGTAAAATTAGTCTTAAGGGTTTGTCTACTGGCCCGGCAAGCTTAGTTAGCGCTTGGGTTCGATTCCTAAGGGGACGAACCTCTCTGATATGCAATGTAAAAATATTTCTCTAATATCTATGATGTCCTTTAAAGTTAAATTCATTTAAGTAAAATTAAATTAAAAGATACAATTACAAATTATCCTACTTTCTCAATATCACTTATATTTAAATAAAGTTTTAATAAAAGATCAAATTCCATTTGAAATATCAATCAAAATAATAATTTTGAATTAAGCATCATTGATAGAAAGATCAAAATATACAAAATGGATATTTCTGAAGTTCAACCAGTTCAAATTATGTGCCAAATTAATCAAGGGCTAAGTCAACGACAAGTAGCAAGTACACTTTCGATAAGTAATAATTTCAATAATGTACGGTTCCTTGTAAAACAATTAAAAATAATTTACTATTTAATAAAGTTTTTATTAGTGGCTCGATTTTTTTGTATAAACAGACAAAACCTTAATTTTATATATTGATATAGATTTAAATAAGATGGATTCAAATCACATCATGAAATTAAAAAAATAAATAAATCAAAAGCACTGAATATAAAAATATTATTTCTCTCTCTTTCTTTTTTCCATTATTAATAATTTTCTCTATTCTTATTACTTTAAACGTTCCGTTGATTTTTTTCTCGCCCCTTTTTCAACCCCTATCTCATTGCTAAACGACCGCCATACTCACTCGACGCGTTTGAACAATTTCGATCGACAAGGAAAATAAATTGAAAATAGATTAATAAATTATATAGTTGAACGATGGCTTTCAATACCTTCTACCACCCTTATCTAGGCAGAGAGTAGAGTATATTGTATCTAACAATTAAAAAAAAAAAATTAACTTCCTTCATAAGAAGAGAATGGCAACGGATGGTTGGCAGAAGCCATTAAATGAGAAATCATTTATTTCGCTTGTGCATTCTGCATTCTGCAACCCTCTTGCCCGCCTGCCCCAATCCCCCTTCTGTGAATTCTCATTGAACCGCTTTTTTTTAATGCTTTTTTGTTCATTAAGAGCCCGCCCCTAATCTTGGTACATTGTGGCCTACTCTAGGCAAATGAATTTCCTCTCATCTAGGGGTTAGAATGGCGCAAACATCATTTATTATAATCATCGATCACGCCCTTCAACGAACCCGCAAATTGCAATGGCCGATGCCAACTAACAATTCCGATTCGACTTTTGTTCGTTATATTTGCAGATTTTTCTGAAGTTACTATAATGCAATTTTAAAACCATATGTTCACTTTATTATTTATTTTTTTACCAGCTGCGAAGCCCGCCTCCGGCGTGGTAGGTTTTAAAATAATAATTTAATGTAATATCATTCACAACTATATTATAATTCATATAAAGAATCGTAAGGAACTGGATAAATTAAAACCCAGAGCTTTTTTTTTAATAACCCAGACCTTTAGTCATTTTTTTGACTGATGACCTCTGAGGAAGTCAAAAAAAATTGACGAAACGTCTGGCTTATTTAAAACATAAAAGCTCTGAGTTTTAATCTATCCAGTTCCCTACGATTCCTTATTTAATAATTTAAATTTCCTAATTTAAAAAAATTTATTTGTCATTTAAGTGAGTTTTTAATTTAAAAAAAACACATGGCCATCGTCGCGCAAGCCGATTATTATAATAAATTGATTTATAGTCTGTGCTTTGCTCAGGATTTGCGAGTTTAAGGTAGGTTTATTTACCCTGAGGATTTTCATTTGCTTCTTTGAAAAGCCTTCATAATTGCCTCAACTCAATGTTTGCAGAAAATTTTTAATAAAAAACACATTTTTATTAATCATTAAATAAACCAATGAAATAAAAATTCTCGACGTTTCGATCTCATACATAAAATAATCGAAACGTCCAGTGTTTTTAATAATCAATGAATTTAGTTAAAATTATCCTCTCAAATTCTTTCTCAGATATGTTTTCCAGTAAGAACCTACTTAAAAATCTCAATGTTTTAAGGACATTTATACTTTTATGTTGGGCCGCATTCATTGTAGTGGTAGGCCGCGGGTTGGACAGCCCTGATTTACTATTCATTGATTGAATTTTGAATTGAAATTATTATTATTTTTAAAAAGATTCAATTAAATTGAATATGCAATTTTGTTAAGGGTGAATGGTAAAACATTTTAATTAAATTAAAGAAATTTTTTTTAGAAACTTTTTAAATATATATAGAGTCGTGTTAAACAAGCATTTCATCTTTTATTTATGTGAAACCTACCTAGTCTTTTATATTTTAAATTTTAAAAAGTTTCTAAAAAAATTTCTTTACTGAATATGAAATTTTGAAAAGAGCACATGTCTGAAAATTGAAAATGTTCAGGAATGAAAAAAAAAACTAATTATTTTCTAAAGTAACTAGTGTAAAATTTATAAAATTTATTTTTGAGTTACATTTTAGGGCAGTAAAATTAATACCAAAGTTGTGTCTTTTTCGAGCAGAGTAGGTAAATGAATGATTTTAGATTAGATTTAATATGAAAAACTGTATTTTTCAAAATATGCGAGATATGCCCTTTTCGAAATTGCATATTCAATTATTAATTAAGAATTAACATTTAAGATTATTTAGAATTTTGAGGTCAAAAAGAGGAAGCCCCTGAGAAGGAAGCAACCCTTTAAAGAGGTTCGGGACAGCTTATCTATCTGGTTGATCTACGAAAAATCTTTTGTATTTCTGCAGAGTGACAACTTCTGCCTATTAAATTTTTTAATAAACAAAATTATTAATAATGAGGTTAATTTCGAATAAAAATCTTTGTTTTGATAATATTAATAAAAAGAATATTGAAATAAATTTTTCTCATTATAAAAACATTTATTTAACACAAAAAGAAGAAATAGAGTTGGAATTCTACACATAGTGCTTTTGTTATATTCTATTGGCTGCAAATAACCTTTTATTTTTTACATTTATGAATAACTAATTAACTAGACTGTCGAATCTATTGAAAAATGTATCATAAAAGCTCGGTCTCATTTACTTCCATGTTAAAGGGACAATTTTCAATAATTTATTTCTCGGTAATGGGACAGACGATCAACTTCTAATTTCGGAAATAAATATTTAATACATCAATGATTCGATGATAAAAATTTGAAAATTTTCTTATAAAAATGATAAACAGTCCTGAACCACCTTATGCCTTGCTTGTTAGGTATGAAATAATAAATGTAAAATATGGCATGACTTCTAATTAATTAAGGGTAATTTTCAGAAAAAAAATATTGTTACCGCGAATGAACAAATAAAATAGTTGCTTCATTCTTTTGATTTTCTTTCTCTTTCATATATGTATTAGAAATCGTGTATTAATTTTTCTGTTTTTCAATTTAAAGCTTATCCGGCTCACCCCCTATGATAAACACATTCCTTGGCCCCACTACCTGTGAATTTGGGGATCGATGGGGCGCAGTCCCCGGGGTGTTCGTTAACTAACAAAGACACCAAGGACCAAAAACCTTCCTGGCTCACAAAATGTCAAAGCGCGAGTGTTTTCTCTCTCTCTTATTATTATTATTATTATTTTTTTTTGACTTAAACACAAGCGGTCGAACGTATAGAATATCCCAGCATGACATAAGATTATATATTAAGCAGCAATTCTTAACGAGCGAAATGCCTTTACAATTTTCATATCTATATATTATATATCAGTCTGAGCCAGCCAGCCAGGGCCATTCTTTCAAAGGTAGCGAACGAACGAACGGGGGGACCTTTGGTCACCGCACACACAAACACAAATGAAATAAAAAAAAAAAGCCAAAAAGAAACCAGTTTTTTCGTTCATTGAAATAGAAAGAGATGTGAGAGGGTGGGTGGCTTCTTTACGTAGAGGTTATCGATCAAACATTGAAAGAAATACAATCAAAAAATCCCTAATCAAATAAGATTTTTATATGAAAAGAATAATTTTTTCCTTTCCATTGATCCATCAAATCAATTTGACAGAGAATTTTGTATCGTATTTTATTAAGATTATAGTTACTTCCTTTATAATACTATTACATTCTTAGAGAGGTTGGGGGAATTTTTTCATCCATGAGTTAACAATGTTTATGGACAAATAGAAACTCAGAAAAATTGCTAGTACTTTAATTAATAAAACTTTACTGTATTGATTGATTTTTTAATACAAAAACAACTTCTTTCAATACAATCAAATGATTAAATTTTTCATTATTTATTTACCTTTTTTTTTTTTTTTTTTTTTTAATGCAATCGAATGCAAGAAGGGGTGCACCAGTAAAGATGCAGACCCTATGGATCTCGAAAGACCCTTGCATTACCGAAGAGAAGGAAAGTTGATTAAGTGAGAGGGTGTAGACGTAGGTGTCTATGCACTCCGGTTTTTGAAGGTTTGAAGATTATAGGTGCTGGGAAAGATAGAGGCTGGAAGAGAGTTCCAGTTCCTTGAAGTCATGGGGATATATGTATTGGCGAATGAAGTGGTCCGGCACTTTTCTAGTTTGACCGCGAGAGAGTGTTGGGAGTCGGCAAAACGCGTGCTACGTGCAAAGCATGCTTTAGGGGGAATTATTGATTTTATCTCATCAGAGCACCTGCCGTGATAGTATCTATAGAAAAGGGAAAGGGCAGAGACATCTCTTCGATGAGCCAGCGAGTCGAGGGAGTCGGTGAGGGTAGAATCGTCAATTAGCCTGACGGCTCGTTTCTGAATTGCATCCAGGGTAGCAAGAGAATATTTAGAGGCTCCTCTCCACAGATGAGAGCCGTATTCGAGACAGGGGCGGATCTGGGCCTTGTAGATGGTGAGAAGTTGTGGGGGTTTGTAAAATCGCTTGGACCTGAATAAGAAGCCAATCTTCCTTGCTGCAGATTTCGCCACAGAGGAGATGTGTTCATTCCAAGACAGGTCAGATGCGACAGAGACGCCCAACATGGATAGGCTGTCACACATTTTTAGGGTATTCGAATCGAAGTGAATATCAGGGAAATCTTTATTTTCGCGCCTAGAAATTAGACAACATTGAGTCTTGTTTGAATTGAAGTTAACTAAATTTTGTGAGCCCCATTTATTCAGTTTGTCTAGGTCGAGAGTAATTGAGGAGGTAACATTGATTCGATTATTCGGGAGTGAGGGTTTACCGTGTAGAGTGCTATCGTCGGCGTAACAATGAGTGGGGTTTGCCGTTTGATCGAAAAGGTCGTTTATATAAATTAGGAAGAGTGTGGAGGAGATTACGGAGCCTTGGGGAACACCAGAGTTTGTGGAGAACGATTCAGATGAAATTGTTGTACACTTGGTCTAAAACATGTTTTCTAGACATTAGGAGATCTTCTAGACATCTTAAAAAGATCTTAAATTCATTAAGAGCTGAATAAAACATCTTTTAGAGCGAGTGTGCTATTCGTGTATTAAAGTGAAAGGTTCTTTTTGCCGAGAGTAACAGAATTTTTATAAATTAAATTTTTTTTAAATTAAAGGAGATAATGAAAGTGTGTCTTCTGCTGGAAAATAATTTTTTTATTTATTTATAAAGAGACTATAGTTTCGAGGACTTGTGCCCTCTTCATCAGTTTATTAGAATTGATTCATAGGAATTAATGTATGAATTTCTGTTACTCAATTGTAATAGACTGATGAAGAGCCAAAGTCCTCGAAACTATAGTCTCTTCATAAATGAATATAAAATGTATTTTTTCCATCAGAATACACGCCCTTTTTTTAAAGAATACTTTAATTTAAAAAGATTTTTAATTTATTTAATCATTATTTTTTAGTTTTTTAGTTGTGTTGAGACCGAGGGGTGATTCGCGATTGGAAGTAGGTGTACACCACTTTTGAAGTATTTTGGAAGTACTTGGAAATATGTGGAAGTGCTTGGAAATATTTGGAAGTATTTAGAAATATTTGGAATTACTTGGAAGTTTTTGGAAATACTTGGAAATATTTGGAAGTACAAGTGGAAGTGAGGTGTACATTATATTAGGTCGCAGTTCACCTCTCGGTTGAGACTATATTGACATGTTCAAAACACTTGTTTCCAAACGATTACAGTGGATATTTTCGAAAATGTATTTTATCTGAAAAATATATACTTAATTTTTTTAAGAAAATATTTTAATAAGTAATACATTTATTAATTCTAATAAATGAACTTAATTTAAAATAAACCGCAACGGATCGTTGCTAAACTTTATCCAAATTCATTTGAAATATTAATATGTTTGTTCCTTTATTATTAATCAGATATCACTTGCAATTTGTAGTTCATATTGACATTAATTCAAAAATAATTTCATTTAAGAGTCGAGGAATAACCATTCCACATTGGATTTTTGACATTTCGGTTATTATTGTAACCATTGCTGAAGACATAGAGGAATCGACTTAAAATCAAAAATAGCCATCGATTCTCATCTAATACTTGAGGAATAACAATTCTACATTAGGTTTTTGACGTTTCGAAACGTCAAAAACCAATGTAGAATATTATTCTCAAGTGTTAGATGAGAATCGATGTCTATTTTTGATTTTAAGTCGATTCCTCCATGTCTTCAGCAATGGTTACCAATTAAAACCGAAACGTCAAAAAATCCAATATAGAATGGTTATTCCTCAAGTATTAGATGAGAATCAATCGCTATTTTTGGTTTAAAGTCGATTTCTCTATGTCTTCAGCAATGGTTACCAATAAAAACCGAAACGTCAAAAATCCAATATAGAATGGTTATTCCTCAAGTACTAGATGAGAATCAATCGCTATTTTTGGTTTAAAGTCGATTTCTCTATGTCTTCAGCAATGGTTACCAATAAAAACCGAAACGTCAAAAATCCAATATAGAATGATTATTCCTCAAGTATTAGATGAGAATCAATCGCTATTTTTGGTTTAAAGTCGATTCCTCTATGTCTTCAGCAATGGTTACCAATAAAAACCGAAACGTCAAAAATCCAATATAGAATGGTTATTCCTCAAGTACTAGATGAGAATCAATCGCTATTTTTGGTTTAAAGTCGATTCCTCTATGTCTTCAGCAATGGTTACCAATAAAAACCGAAACGTCAAAAATCCAATATAGAATGATTATTCCTCAAGTACTAGATGAGAATCAATCGCTATTTTTGGTTTAAAGTCGATTCCTCTATGTCTTCTGCAAAGGTAACGGATAAGAAAACAACGCAGTTGCTATGGTTACTCATAAAAATTCCTCCCAAATTTTTAGCATTTCACAGAGAGAAGCCTATCCATTCTTACTTAAGCAAGGCTAAATGAGCTATATTAAAACGTTCAAATGAATAAATTTTAAAGAATTTAAAAAATTAAAAAAGTACTCTCTTACTCTAGAGTAAAGTACTTTAAAAATATAATTTTACTAAAAACTTTATTTAATCTTTTTTGTGGTCCCCAAGGTACTTAATTAGGATATTAAATTTCATCAAAATTGGTTAAGTCATTTTCAAGATATTTAGAAAAAACTAAAAAAGTACTGAAATAAAGTACTAATGTTTGTGGGTCGATATGTACCAAAATCTAATCAGCGCTTCATTTTGTTAAACTAATGGTAGGTTTTCAATTTCATTTCAATCGGTGCAACGGTGTGGAAAAAATCGTGGGCCAAAAACGATAACATACATCCATCCATACATACATACATCCATCCGCACGCACTAAATGAAAAATCGCACTTTTTAGCCTTCGACGAGACCCCATGTAATTTTTGGCAAAACCGTCACGTGCTAAAATTCAACCTAATTGAATACTACAATTTGTGACTTTAATTGAGTCCATGGGTTCCGTAGTCTTTACCTGAGGACCCTTTGAAGCCACGCTTGCCCCGAGAGCGATTACAATACTTTACCCATGCTTTGCATTGGATAAAGTAAAAAGTTGTATTTCTTATTATTCCTTTCCACAAAAATGAAATAAAAACTTTGATCTAATGATGAGATATAGCTAAGTTTGTAAGTACTTTGGAAACTATTAAAGTTGGGAAATTGAAAAAATTTTAAGTTAAGTAAGTACCTTCTCAAATATAAAAATGAAAAATAAATTTCTCAAAACAATCAAAGAAAATACACCGATGAATAGATTAAATTGAAAGTTTTTGCCGAGAGTAGCAGAATTTTTATATATTTAAGGAGACAATAAAAGAGTGTGTCTTCTGCTGGAATTATAAATTTTATTTATTTATAACGAGACTATAGTTTCGAGGGCTTTGACCCTCTTCATCAGTCTATTACAATGTATTCACAGGAATTAATTTATGAATGAAAGTTTAAAATCTTTCATGTGGTTAGGTTAAGAAAATATACAGTGTTCTGAACTTACCCACACTGTATATTTTCTTAACCTAACCACATGAAAGATTTTAAACTTTCATTCATAAATTAATTCCTGTGAATACATTGTAATTGACTGATGAAGAGGGCAAAGCCCTCGAAACTATAGTCTCGTTATAAATAAATAAAATTTATAATTCCAGCAGAAGACACACTCTTTTATTGTCTCCTTCGATGAATAGATTATTTTAAATAAATTAAAATTAAACTTGTTCTGTAGTAATTTTTCAGGGTAATATTCAAAAGTAAAACGGGATTCTATTAGTTTCGTTACAATAATGTCTTACTTTGAAAACTGTCCTTATGTCAGAACATTAGCCTGTAGAATAAATAAAACATAAACTTGAAATCGCCAATTTGGTTTATCAAATCAAAAATCGTTTTAAAATTTTAATCGAATGATTATTTTGAGGAGGGTCGAATTTTTTGGAGGCCCCAGAATAAAAAAATATTTTTTTATCTTAGATGTGACATTATAGCTTCATTACTAATCCTAGGAACTTATTGAGTAATGTGAGGCTTTGAATGACAGACGAAAAACTACGGAACCCTTAGTATGCGAGTTTCACTTTTCAATTTATGCTGTTTTTTTTTTTAATGTAAATTTTCTTTAGTAAAATTCAAATCCTCTATTATTCTAGGACCTTAAATAGGTTACTATGGTGAAACCGTATTTTATTGACGGTAAATGTAAGAAAAAAGCGGCGAGTGAAATTGATGGTTTCCTAGTCAAGTAGACACGTTAAAATAGTTAATAGATGGATTTAATCTTGAACATATTTTTTTTATGAAAGGAATGTTGGGAATGTCAAAAAAAAGGAATCTAACAACCCTTTGGTTTCTAAACGTTCAAATTGATCCTCCAGATGTGATGTTGTCTTATTGTGTGATTTTCTTATTATTATTATTAAAGAATATTAACCTATAGGCAATAAATAATCGTGGCTAATTTCATTATGATTATTTCTCTTTCTAGTCTAATTTATCACTTGTTCAATTTGCCCAATTAGAATTCGGATGTTCATGGATCCCACCCTCCGGCTCTCTCGCTCAATCTCACCTTTTCCCTCGATCCCTCTTCTACTCCCACCCGACAACAAAGATAATTATTTTGTTTTTACTATATTTTTTTTCTTCTTGATCTTCTATCTTCTTCAGGCTCAATAAATTCATTTTAATTTTCCAGACAAAGCGTATTTTTTAAACTGTGTGTGGGGGAGGGGGGGCGTGTTTTTTTGTTTATTTTTCAAAGATGTAAAAGAGAAGAATAAATAAAAAAAAAGATAGAGGCCACCTTTAATGCATTAGAGCAAATAATTCTGGAGACTTAAATGCGTTTTTGTCTCTTTTATCAAATAAAGAACAAATAAATCGGAAAGTTTTCTTAAAGTTTCTTTCAATTTTTTTTTAGCTTCGTGATTAAATGTTTTTTTTTTTAATGTACTTATAATTTGTATTACAATTATGGGCGCAAGGGGGAGGAAAAGAGGAAACATCACTATTCACCTGTTTATAAATTTACTTTAAATAATTTCCATATTATTTAAAATAAGAATTTATTTATATATCAAAAGAGGGAGGGGGAGTTAAGACACAGAGGGGTCTTTGAAATTTCTCGGGGGAGGGGGAGGGAGGTTGAAAATTGTTGCAAAAAATTAGCATTATATAAAAATAAAAACGGTCAAGTTTACTATATAACTTTAACAAAAAGGTGAAGTAAATAAAATTTAATATACGGAGAGGGGGGGGGGGTTAAGACACAGAGTGGGTCTTTGAAATTTGTCGGGGGGGGGGGGTTGAAAATGGTTGCAAAAAATTAGCATTATATAAAAATAAAAACGGTCAAGTTTACTATATAACTTTAACAAAAAGGTGAAGTGAATAAAATTTAATATACGGAGAGGGGGGGGAGTTAAGACACAGAGTGGGTCTTTGAAATTTCTCGGGGGAGGGGGAGGGAGGTTGAAAATTGTTGCAAAAAATTAGCATTATATAAAAATAAAAACGGTCAAGTTTACTATATAACTTTAACAAAAAGGTGAAGTGAATAAAATTTAATATACGGAGAGGGGGGGGGAGTTAAGACACAGAGTGGGTCTTTGAAATTTTTTTTTTTGGGGGGGGTAGTTGAAAATTGTTGCAAAAAATTAGCATTATATAAAAATAAAAACGGTCAAGTTTACTATATAACTTTAACAAAAAGGTAGTGTGAATAAAATTTAATATACGGAGAGGGGGGGAGAGTTAAGACACAGAGTGTGTCTTTGAAATTTCTCGGAGGGGGGGTTGAAAATTGTTGCAAAAAATTAGCATTATATAAAAATAAAAACGGTCAAGTTTACTATATAACTTTAACAAAAAGGTGAAGTGAATAAAATTTAATATACGGGGGGGGGGTGATTTAAGACACAGAGTGTGTCTTTGAAATTTCTCGGAGGGGGGGTTGAAAATTGTTGCAAATAAATAGCATTATATTAAAATAAAAACGGTCAAGTTTACTATATAACTTTAACAAAAAGGTAGTGTGAATAAAATTTAATATACGGGGGGGGGTGGGGTGATTTAAGACACAGAGTGTGTCTTTGAAATTTCTCGGAGGGGGGTTGAAAATTGTTGCAAAAAAATTAGCATTATATAAAAATAAAAACGGTCAAGTTTACTATATAACTTTAACAAAAAGGTGAAGTGAATAAAATTTAATATACGGAGAGGGGGGGGAGTTAAGACACAGAGTGGGTCTTTGAAATTTCTTGGAGGGGGGGGGAGTTGAAAATTGTTGCAAAAAATTAGCATTATATAAAAATAAAAACGGTCAAGTTTACTATATAACTTTAACAAAAAGGTGAAGTGAATAAAATTTAATATACGGAGAGGGGGGGGAGTTAAGACACAGAGTGTGTCTTTGAAATTTCTCGGGGGGGGGGGTTGAAAATTGTTGCAAAAAATTAGCATTATATAAAAATAAAAACGGTCAAGTTTACTATATAACTTTAACAAAAAGGTGAAGTGAATAAAATTTAATATACGGGGGGGGGGGGAAGGGGGTTAATTTTTACTTTTCCTGTAGCTGGGGGAGAGTCATGAGGCTAGGGGATGGGCACACCTGTATGTATATAATTGTATTTATTTCAATTATATTTTTAATATGAACATAAAAGCAGAGATTCACTATAAAATATCATTGAACTCCAAGCACTTTGCCAATTCGTTTATCATTATGACTTCTAGAGACTGGAACTCTTCCCTGTCCGTCTTTCAGGCTACATATAACCTTCAGTCTTCAGTCAGATATCTTCCAGTCTGACCCTTGAAATCTTTTCTCATTTTCACGATTCATGAGCGTATACAGAGATTCTAATTGTATTCATAATATTATATAAAAAAACTATATACTTAAAAAAATGTATTGATTTTAAAATTTTAAAAAAAGCAAGTTTTTTTTTTACTTTTTTCAAATTAAAATTCCATTGATAGAGGGAGAAATTCTCACGAAACGTTTGTATTTAAAATAAACGTTTTTAAGATTTGTATTTTTTTAATATTATTAAAATATTAATATGATAAAATATTATAAAACAAACAATAAATAATTTTTTTCTTTGCTATATACCATATGTACCTACTTAAATATTAAAATAAAAAAAATCACCTACTTTAACTAAATTCGATAAGACATATTCATTAGCTGGAGATATCACAGCAAGGTTTTTATTCAAATCCACCAAACGGAAGTACTCTTCTCTTCCGGTGTTTTGAGATTTTTCTTAGTCTTGAAAAATAGCTCAAATTTTAATTTAATTTTCAATCTTTACTAAGTCTATAAATTTTGTGAAAATTGGATTTCTCTTAACAAAGTTAAATAAGTTTGTTTGAATTAATAAAGTAAAGGGTGTGTAGTTTCACTGTGAAACTACGCATCCTTTACTTTATTAATTAATATCATGTTTCACCTAAAACCTACACCACTTTCCCTAAGTAAAAAAGTTTGTTTGAGATAATTTAGAAATAAATAAATCATTTTAGTGCTGTTTATTTTCTAAAAATCATCGCTTTTTAAAAACAAAATCCAAATAATTTAATAAAATTATATAATATTATTATTAATTATTATACTTTATTTTAGGTTATAGTTTATTATTAATTTGTAGTAAGCGGGGTCACCAATTAGGTATTAAACATGACAAAATATTATTTATTGAAAATAAAATTGTCAAATTGAAAGTCGTCATTAAATAATTTTTCTTCTCAGATTTCTGAAATGTTTTACAAATAGGCTGTCTCTCTTCCTCCACACCCCATCCAGTCATAATAAAAGTCTAATATTTACTCTGGTTGATCTTTTATTTGATGGCACCCTCTGTGAACTGAAATACCTTGCCTCTGGTTCTTCCAGTCAGTCACTCTAATTAAATCTACCTGAAGTTAACCGAAAAGCAACCCCTCCGCATTTAAGCAACCTTCGTTAAGCGCTGCTTACTATTGCTGCTGCTGCGCTTCAAATCATCATTTCGGAAATTTCCCTAGAGAGTATAAAGAAAGACAGAATAATGTGCAACAGACAGACAGACGTATACGGACAGAAAGAAGAAGCAGGACAAAACGTTCGCTAGGCCGCTTTTCAAGAGACAAATGATTGCAGATTGAAAGAGAGAGAGAGAGAGGGTGTTCAAAAAGGCAAAATGATCGTGAAATTTATGAACAAGTGAAGCAGAAAGAAATTTTTTGTTAAAAAAAAATATATAAAAATAAATGTAGAATAGAATCCTGCCATCCATTTGCACATTATCCATTTGGGTTGTTCACAAATTAATGTCCGATAAAAGAATCTGGCAATGACTTTTAAAAATTATTATTATCTGTTCGCTTTTTTCTTTTCTGAAATTTCGACGTCATTTGGATTTCATTAATAACGATTCAGTAAGTTAAAAAAAGGAGGGTAGTTTGGCGGAGGGTGCTGGGTTTCGAAGAATGGTCCTGTAAAGATGACAGTTTTGACAAAAATACCAAATGTTTTTGTCATTCTGTTTGTATTTAGGTAAATACTTTATTTTTTTCTTTTGAAAAATAGCTTTCTCGAAAATTGATATGTCACTTCATTTTTCAGGTGAAAATTAAATGATTTTGGACTGTAGCGACATGAATAACATCTAAACTACCGAGTAGAAAAGAACCGGGCCTCACTACACTATTTCCCCATTAAGGTAGTTAGTTATTTCACAAATGTAAAAATTCAAGAAGTTTTCGAAATTTGGAATATAAGTCATTAAAAGCATAATAAACACATTGTTAAAATTTGAATTACCAGACCAAATATGAAATAATTGCAATTAAAAATGAAATATTTACATATGGTAGATTGGGAAAGAGTGGGAAAATGATCATTAGTTTATAATTGAAATTATTTATCAAGTAGATTTTGATAAAAAATATAAAAAAACATATTGGGGCGATTATTTTTAGTGGAGGGGATAAAAGAATAGTCGCTTGGAAACGATCCATTCATAAAGAGAATATAGTAGTGTGAGAAGTACAGTCACTTAAAAAAAACAACCTAAAATTTTAGCACCGTTCATATTTATAGCATGGTAACGAGGCTAAAGTTTTTGTGTGGATTTTCGCGAAAGAACTACCTTAAACTTAGGTTAAATTGAACTGAAAATCAACTTGTCTTTAAGCTAGGGCGCCGTTTATAGACATATCCTTAACTAATCTGACAGTTCAGTTGTCTAACTAGCAGGGGCTTCCATTATCCGAGCTGTGGCCATTAAATGACCTGGCTGATGCTGCCTATTGGCAACACAGCGAGCGGATGAAGTAAAAAATATTTTAAAATACAATTTTTTGAAGAATAAATTTAATTTGGATTCATCCTTGAAACTCACAACGTTATCTTCTGATCACAGTAATGTATTAAAAAGGTGGGTCTCAGCTTAACTCTTAGCTAACACCCAAATCATAGATAATAATTGTTTTAACTTTAAAGAATTTTCACAAGATTCCGATCAGTATAATAATCACTAATTAAATTATTATTGGTGTTATATTGGTAATACTGCCGCCCAAACAAACGTAACACTTAGATTTTTTTTATATTTTTAATGCAATGAAATTGAATAAACTTTTAATATGATATATGTTCAACCTTTCTTAATAAGTGTAACATAAATTGAAAACATTTAATTTACAAATTACAATTTAAATCAAATAAAAGCGGATAATTTGATATTTATCAATTTTTGATGAAATCTAATATCCTTATTATAGTCTTACAATTCCTGTTTAATATGCCTGAAATCCATTATTTGAGTGTCTTTTCGACTAAACACATAAAAATTATGCAGCTTAGCATTACAGATTCTGCGTAAGCCGTTTAGTTCAGTCAAATTGTGTTTTTATCGTAAAAGTTTTGGGGTAGATCTGATTTTTTGTATATATATGTTTTTTGGGTCGCTGAATCCAAATCTGATCTCTCCCACCAAAATTTAGTGACGCAACATTGTAGAAAATGCAAAAAAGGTGAAAATTTCCATTTTTTGGTGGCTCTTCGCTTATAACTCGAAAACTATCAACTTTTCGTAAATAAACTTCCTATTCAAAATGAAAGTTCATAAGATTTCCTACAAATTTCATTATTTAGGTTTTTATCCAAACAACCGTTCGGGCTCAAGCGAGGCCTATTTTTTCTGTTTCGACAAATCCCAAAAACTGGCACTTTTATTGATATTTTCCCATTTGTCCATGAAGGAGCGCGTTTTCGACAAAGACCAATCTATACATTTTTAAACTAGATTAAATTTGATACAATTTTTCTTTCTACAAGTTTCATCTTAATTGAATAAATGGTAATCCGTGCCGGAATGAGGATGAAGTTTTGAAAAACTGCAATTTTTTGCAAAAAATTGCAGTTTTTCCTTCATAAAATGAAAACCACTCATCCTAGATATTTGATTCCTATCTCATTCTCTAGAAAAATTTTGTTGACTTGAACGTTTACTTGTAACGCATTTACTACAATGTTGCGTCACGAAATTTTGGTGGGAGACCACAGATATGGATTCAGCGCCCCGGAAAACATATAGGTATATGCAAACAATCAGAACTACCCCAAAACTTTCACCATAGGGGCCCATTTGAGCACACTTTGACTGGCCTAGTTGGCTTAATCGAGGATGGGCGCAGCTACAGATACGTAGCCAATGTTTTAAATTTTTGTTACACTTATTAAAAAAGGTTAAAAATATATCATATTTAAAGTTTATTCAATTTCATTGCATTAAAGATATATTTCATTAGTTTTTTTTTAATCTAAGTGTTACGTTTTTCTTGTCCGGCAGTGTATTAAATATTTGCCCTTTCTAAATTATTAGTAATTCTTGTTGATGTGATTTATCGACTATTACTTAGGATAAAAATTGTTTTTAGTAATATTTTTCTACATTTTCAGATTGCCAGGGATGAACGTAAGAGGCTATTAATTTGATTTTATTACATACACACACAAACACACTCACATATACACACACCTAAATAGTTATATAAATGAGGATTCTTTAAGAAATTCCAAACAACCCTCTCGAATGGTTCATCTAATTAATTTATTATCCGAAATTGTCATAACAGTTGTGAATTATTCGTATGATTATCATATTTGTCCCATTTGGTTGGGTTAGTATTAGTGTGCGCATTGTCCAGGTTATTTCATAGGAATCCTCTTTAAGCCACTTGAGGCAGACAACCTAACGACCAATAAAGTGCCCTCCTCAAGCTCACCAACACCAAGGATCATCTCTAATAGTATAAAGAAAATATGCAGAGGGGGCACACACACACAAACTTCGATTTACACACACACTAGGTGTATTTTAATCTATTTAAATTTGAATATTTAAATGATTCCGTGGCGCTTGGGGCGGGACAGGTCGTGTTCTGTATCTATCTGTGGCTTGCTTGGCTTGCTCCAGAGAAAAGAAAGAGACCCGGAGACTTGAATGCACAAAACACGCGGAAAAAATAACACAAGACCGCTTTTAATTGCTTAGACATGAACTCGTGTAGGGCGGGCCGTCAAACGTGTGCTGATAAATATTGAAAATACCATATATACATATTCGAAAATCGTGTCAAAAATTAGAGTTTTACTCATTGAAAAACAGAGAAAATAAAATATATTGTTTAAAAAAAGAACAAATTACTTCCGTGAGCTAAATATGTATTTGAAGAAAAAGATATATTTTAGAAAGAGAGAGAGAGAAAAAGGTGGCATAGTTCATGTATCTTCATCTAACTGTAATGTACCAATTTACTTTGAATGATTTTTAAATTTTAAAGAATAGACTAATACAGTATCTAATTTTAGAAGCAAGAAGCAATATCATATTTTAATATTGGATCTAATTTTGTCGAAATAATAAATAAATAATGGACGCGTTTAGAGTACCCAATTGTTGAGAGTCAACATGAAAAGCAACAACAACTTATAATCTAGGACTACTTCCAACTGGTGTATGTTCACTTGTACAATAAGTATCCTATGATTAGAGAGCGCAAAAAAGGCACTTTTTTGGAAAAAGCCACCTAAAAAGGCATGATTTGTAGCAAAAAAAGGCTCTAAAAAAGGCAGATAGCGCCAAAAAAGGCTGTTTTGGGGGGGGGGGAAAGGCGCTTAAAAAGAGTCGATTTTTAAAAAAAAAAAAAACGTCAATATAAATGTTAGAAAGGATATAAATATAATATAAATGATAAATTTTTATTAAACAATATAATCAAACAAAGAACCACAGAAAAGACATTTTATTTAAAAATGTTATATTCTTACATTTTCTATAAATCAAAATAAACATAATTTACTTAGTATCTGTTAATTCTTCTTTCTCTAATGTGACATTTTGTCTATTTATTCAGATAGAAATTGCTTACAAAGTACATTTGAAGATTTTGAATCGTAAAATTCGTTCGGCGATCTGTCAGAATATTTTTATAAATAGAAAATGATCTCTCAACATCATAAGATGTGAAGAGGTGCAAATTTGAGAGCCGTAATTTCACTTGGTTTCAATTTATTTGTTACCAAGTTGTTCGGCTCAAATAGAACCATTGAGTATCTGGTATGCTTGCCTCATAAAATCTAGACCCAGATTATTTTCCAACAACTTGGAAATCATTGTTTTAACAATTTCTGCGCGGGGTCCAACACTTTCATCAATTTTTTTTTTCACACCATCTAAGATGAAAAGTGATTCATGCAAGCTTAAGTTGGGATTTTCAACGAGAAGAAACTAAATGTTGATTAACATGAGACTTTCTGTCCGATGATATCTTGAGAAAAAATAAAAATAAAAATTTTTTTAAAGCCTCAAAGCCATATGTAGCTACTAGCCAGATAATTAAAATAAAAAATTTCTTACCATAGTATCACAGGAGTTACAATAAAGAATATTACCATTCTTAATACTTAAAGATTTAGATAATTTAGCATATTCTTTTATTTTTATAAACGAATGACACTTTGACTTAGCCTTAAATATTTTAATTTTATATCTTATACAAGTTAATACAAATTATCTAAAACAGAAATACTATATCAAATAAGAAAATAGGTTTATAAAAGAACTACGGCTTCCGAGAGGTTTGAAACTAGGTAATAGTTTTATAATGTGTTGGAATTCTCGCTCAAGAGTGGATAGGAACCATAGATAAAGTAGATATAGATGGGGAACTCGGGCCTGCTCTATTAAACTTCTTATTTTTGCCGTTCCCACCGATCGCTAGTATCCCACCGATCGCTAGTATCGCAAACACACCTATACACATTCAGAGAAGCAGAAAAAATATACAAAGGGTGGCATAAACATTCACTAAGAGAATTTTTTTATTAGAAAAAACAAAATGAAAAATCGCAAAAAAATGAAAAAATCTCAAAAAAATGAAAAAATTTCAAAAAAATTAAAAAATTAAAAAAATTGACAAAAAAGGCACCATAAAAGGCATTTTTTTTTTTAAAAGGCGCGGATTAGAAAAAAAGCCAAAAAAGGCGGTAAAAGGCATTTTTTAAAATCTACAAATGTGATTGATTTTTTTAGATCGGTGGACATATCAAAAAAAAACTTGAAAAGGCTCAAAATTGAAAAAAGGCAAATGCCTTTTTTGCGCTCTCTACCTATGATTAATCTGATCAATGGAAAAAACATTTTTGCTTAAAATTACTTATATAGTATTTCATCATTCTCGTCCATATTTTATTAAATATTTTAAAATCGCAGGGAAGTGGACAAAAAATCAAACAACAGAGTTATTCAATTTACCAGACGTTTCTTCACTTTATTGAAACTTCATCAGTGGCTCATTTAATATAACTCTTTGTCAAAAATCTCTCAACTATAAGACAGCCAGTAGCGAACATTTTCCATAAAAACACAATTAAAATATTAAAAAAAAAACAATATTAGATTGGCTAGTCCTCATATAAAAATTTTATGTTAGGACTAGTCAATCAAATATTGTTTTTTTAATGTTTTAATTGTGTTTTAATGGAAAATGTTCGCTACTGTATCTTATAGTTGAGAGATTTTTGACAAAGAGTTATATTGAATGAGCCACTGATGAAAGTTTCAATAAAGTGAAGAAACGTCTGGTAAATTGAATAACTAACTCTGTTGTTTGATTATTATCTACTTCCTTGCGATTTTAAAATATTACTTAGATACTTCCAGAATCTCTTTATAAGTTAAAAAAATCAATAAAATCACTGATTTCACTAATTGAATGTGTCATTTCAAAAACCACATAAGTCAAGATTTTTCAAAACACGTTTTTTTTTGTCGCGAACACTTTCTTAAAGGTAAACCCATAATCTGAGTAAAAACCATGCACGTCAGTACATTCCTTCCTCTTCAAACAGTCGACGTTCATTGCTTAAACGACACAAGAAAGTGACTTATAGTAAGTTTGATTCTTGAAAAATTCTGATTAGGTGGTTTTTGAAATGACAGGTTGGAAAAAAGATACACAATACCACCTAAGAGCATATGCCATTTTAACAAAAAATATTTAGCTGGCCAACTTCAAATATTGAAGATAATCCAGATGAGAATGATGGAGAATATGATTTTAATATTAGTAAAACATGTACATGTTAATGTTTAAGTGTTCATCTTCATTAATTTTGATTAAAACTTTAGTTAATATGATTGTTTTGTTCAAATTTAATACCATACCTAACCCTGTTTCTAGCTAAAACAACATAAATCAAGAATAGTTTTTCCTGTTTTTTTTGACTTAAATTTATTATTTACTAGCTTCAAGGCCCGCCTTCGGCGGGCTTTTTGCTAACCAGGGTGCTTCGCCCCTGGACCCCCACGAAGAAGCTGTTTTATTGAAGTTGTTTTATACACATGTAAAGAACACTTTCATATATCATCTCTTGTGAATTAATTGTAATAGAGTTGATGAAGAGGACAAAGTATATCTCTTTATGAATGAATTTAAAAAATTTATTTTTTCCGGCAGAAGACAATATTTTATTGGCCCCTTCTGCCTACTCAATTATTCGGCAACAAAGAAGCTTTCAACTTAGAATTAAAAATAAAGTTTTTGTCTTGTAAAAATTCAATAAATAATGTAAAAATCGTGCGTCATTTTGGGGAGAATTTTCCAATTAAAACATTAAAAATAATAAGCTTTTTAAAAGTTTATTATTAGATTACCTCGAAAATTCAGGTTTAAAGTAGAGCTCAAAAATAGGTTTTTAATCATTTCAATAAGCTTCAGAAACTTCCTATAGATTTCAAAACAATATAAAAATGGGTTTTTCAAATGATTTTTGTTATCTTACTTAGTACGCTTTGGAGGGTATGCTCGCTTATAGGTTTATAGTTTGTTTGGTACCGACATCAAAAAGTAATTTCATGTTAATATTTCGTCGTTTAGTTGTAACTAAATAAGATAATAATTATTTTATACCCTTTAGTGTATTTTATTTGTTGCATTTAATTTTTTTGAAGTCGGTTTTATTTTTTTCTTAAAAATTATTTTTATTTTTCTCTTTTTAGTGATGTTATTAATAGTGATCATATCATCAGAACTTGACCAAATTAATATTGCACCATCCCTAAGACACCCCCTTTACAATAAAAAAAGAATCATCGAAATCGGTTCTATAATCAAAGAAGTTTAGTCCTGAACAAACCTAACAAAAAAAGGTCTAATACCTATGAAAAAAATTGGATCAATCGGAAGCTAGACTGGACCCCATTAAATTTTTTTCAACATCCAGTTCGGCGAGTGGCTGAGACATGAGGCAACATAGGCACAAAAAAAAAAAAATTCAAGTCGGAATAGAGAGAACCTCCTCACTTTTTGGGAGTCGGCTAAAAAAAAGATAAAGTTTTTTCAATCTTTTGTTGCCAGTTTTTTTTTGTTAGTTTAAGTTTTATTGTTTGGCTTAAAAGCTATGTTGGCTAACACTGAATTTGTTTTTAGTTTTCTAGAATTTTCGAATTTTCCGGAAACTTTTCCAAAATTTTTTTACGTATTAACACTGAAGTGGACTATTACAAACATTTTAAAAGAAAAATTAGCCAAAATCGAGATCCGAGGCATTTGGGAGATCTGCGCTTACAAAGAAAAAGAAATTCATTTTTATTATATAGATTTATAAAGATTATTCGATATTCACAAACTGTTTAAGTCCAAACACGATATTCAGCCCAAAAATTTCTTGAAAATTGGTTTATTTATAAATTTCACAGTTCTTATTGATTCCTGAAAAGTTCTGATCGTGTGACTTAGGTGGTTTTTGAAATAACAGATTAAAATAGTAATAAATAAGGCTTGCTTAAGGACTAGAACAGTGACTTTCATTTGTAAAGACTCGGGATCGAATCTCATTTCAGCGATAAAAATGTTTCCCTCTGACAAAAATACAAAGTGCCTCAACAAATATAGAGAAATACAAGTTCATGAATCTTCCTCTAACTGTAATGTACCAATTTACTTTGAATGTTTTTTAAATTTTAAAGAATAGTCTAATATACTATCTAATTTTAGAAGAAAGAAGCAATATCATATTTTAATATTGGTTCTAATTTTGTCGGAATAATAAATAAATAATGGACCCATTTAGAGTACCCAAGTGTTGAGAGTCAACATGAAAAACACCAACAATAAACTAGGACTACCTACTTCCAACAGGTGTATGTTGGCTGAACGGTTATAAACGGTTATTAGCAATAGGTTTTTAACTTCTAATTAGGACTTTTCCATAAAAAATTCAGGATTTTAAAAATCAAGTTCGGAGTTTTCCATTAAAAATCAAATTCAGGATGTTTCAAATCAAATTCAGAATTTATTAATAAACAGTTGAAAAAATAGAAAAAAAGTTATAGTTAAGAAAAAGTTTTAATTTAATTTAACCCAGGAAAAGTTTTCAGGTAAAACGATAAAATTTGATGCATTGTAAGATATTTGCGTACCATTTTTCAGCTCATTAACTAAAACCTTTCAAGATTAGCATTTTATACTCTCAAGAATCGTTTACAGGTAAAAAGATAAAATTTGGTGCATTGTAAGATATTTGCGTACCATTTTACAGCTCATTAACTAAAACCTTTCAAGATTAGCATTTTATACTTTCAAGAATCGTTTACAGGTAAAAAGTTAAAATTTGGTGCATTGTAAGATATTTGCGTACCATTTTTCAGCTCATTAACTAAAACCTTTCAAGATTAGTATTGTGTACTTTCAATAAACGTTTTCAGGTAAAAAGCAAAAATTTAATAAATTTTAATTTTCTCATTAATATATCAAAGAATAATTGATACGTCAACAAGAATTATTTTGACCGCGCTGATTTGAAAAAAAGATATTTTTATCTCGCGAGACTACTGCGGATTACGCTATTGGAGTCTGCGGAGTATTAAGTCTGGACCAAGAGAGAAAAAGATGTAATCCACTTAGTTACAATCCAAAATTTATTTAATATCATTATTTCATGTAGGAAATATATAAGTTCAAATATTATTTTCACTCAATATTTGACAAAAATTCCTACATTAGAATCGCGATCGAATAAAATGTAGAAAACCTTCAGTTAAAAATTTAATATGTAAGATGTGTATGTGTTTCTGAATCCTACTTCAGCCATAAAAATGTTTCCCTCTGACAAGACAAGAAAGAACACTTACTTGAAAAAATTATTATGGAGACTGATCTAACTTGTAATATTCGATAAATAAATTATGAAGTACTAGTATATATTATGTATCTTAGATAGAACGAAAAATATGTTTGTTTAACTCAATTAGGCTCAAGTTTTAGGTTTGCTGATGAAAATTTTCGTTTAATTTGTTTCGCGCTGTGTTAATTATTCTTCAAAAAAGTGTGTTTAATGATCGTAGTATTTTTTTTTTATTTCATGCCGCTCAAATAATAATCAAGTGTAAGGTATAATAATCATTTCTTGTTCCATGTGGTAGACGACGCCGACGACGCGACAGTGGTATGACAAATCATTAACCAATTAAACAGAAAAAATAAATAAAAAATAATAATAATAAAAAAACGTTTCTTTCTCATGCCCCGGAGGGACAACGAATCGCAAAAATATTCGTTCAATACGAAAATGATCTAGAAAATGTTTTTATCAGTGATTGATCCATGAAATTGTTCCGATCGATTATATTATATATTTTTTTCTGTTTTTAAATTGCTATTGTAAGTAACTTGATTTACGTTTAAATCAAATCAAAATTGGCTGAGAAATTGAGAAAAAAATCGTTCCTTTGAGATAAAAATTTCATGACCATTTAAATGACGAGATTCTTTTTCTAGGTGTTTCCATCATTTTTTTTTTTTTTTTGAGGGGAGGACTAGTTTTGTGACAATTTAGTAAATTCCTAAGTTTGTTAAGAAAATCACTATTCTTAGATAGTACGGTAAAAATTCACCGATCTGGAAAATTATACTCAATTTAAAACAAAAAAATAAATAAAAAATAAAATAAACCGAAGAAGTATTTTGATAAAAATCAGATAAATTTGTTTGATTTCCTTGTGATTTTCTTATTTTTTTATTTATTTATATATTTTTGATAATGATATTGATACAAGAGGAAGTTGCACCAAAAAGGTACAACCTCTGTAGTCCTCGGTGGACCATTGTATCGTGAAAATAAGAAGAGATTTAGGGATTGGGTCGGAGTTGAAGGTATCTGTGAATGCTATTGCCTATTTCAATTATTAATAGAAGACTTCGGAGGGCATTTTCCTGGCTACACCCCTAGACTCCGCAGGGGGGGGGGTTTAAAATAATAATTTAAATTTCCTAATTTTAATCAATTTTATTTGTCATGAATTATTAGTGGGTTTTACAATTAAAATAAGCTGACGTGTTCTGATGTGGCCATCCACTTGACTTTACCATACAACCTGGCCCCTCACTTATATTTAATATTTAATAAAATTATTTATAATCATGTAGGGGGGGGGTTAGTTTTTGCATTTTCAAACTCCTGGGACCCACTGATTATATATACAAAATTTGGTTGAGTTTGGTAAATGGCAATGATTTTCATTTTTCGACCCCCTCCCCATTTCGGGCGGTTAGTTTTTGCATTTTTAGACTTCTTGGCTCCCACTGAGTATGTATACAAAATTTGGTTTAGTTTGGTAAATGGCCAAGATTTTCATTTTTTGACCCCCCCCCCCCCCACACACACATTTCGGGCGGTTAGTTTTTGGATTTTTAGACTTCTGTGGACCCACTGATTATATAAACAAAATTTGGTTGAGTTTGGTAAATGGCCATGATTTTCATTTTTTGACCCTCCGCCCCCCCCCATTTTGGGCAGTTAGATTTTGCATTTTGAGACTTCTGGGGGTCCACTGAATATGTATACAAAATTTGGTTGAGTTTGCTCAAACGACCTAGATTTTTAATTTTTAAGCCCCCTCACCCCCTCGGCCCCACTTAATTTTGGGTCGATATGCACCAAAATCTAATCAGCTCTTAATCTCAATGGACCAAAACTACGTTTGAAATTTGGTTTCGATAGTCACACTAGTTTTTTGAGCTAGCTCGTCCACAAATTTGGTAACGCACAGACTAACTAACAGACATTTTGACAACACAATTATTATCTCGAAAAATATAATTTTTTCGATGTTCACTTATTAGAGCTTTTTTGTAGACCTAAATGCCATGGTTTCGCTCAATTTTTATAATCGAAATAGTTTCAACCGTTTTTGAGATATTTTGAAAAAAAGAAGGAAAAAAACCACTTTTTTCATGCACGATTACAATACTTGACCATACTCTGTATGGTAAAGTAAAAAATCATGTAACCGTCGTCGCGGAAGCCAATTATAATAAGTAGGTATAGATTTTTCTATACAAAATATAAAGATGGTATGATTATTTCAAATAAGAAGGAAACCAATGTGAAATTGGTGTGGTCCCCACACGAGTTGATTTTTTTTTTAACAATATTTATATCCATTTTTAAATATTTTGAAAAAAAAACTGAGCAAAAACACCAATTGTTTAAAATCTTGAGAACAATTTTTTTATAAATTAATATTTCTATGTAATTAAAGCAAATTGAGCAGCGAAAGTTAAATAATGTAATCAATAATTTCTTATGATAATTCTATATATATTTAGAAAATTATTTGATTATTTTTTGAAAATGAAAAATGAATTGAGGACCCGACGGGATTTGAACTCGTGTCTCTCGCCTTTAGCCGAAGAGCACCTTCACCAACCAGGCCACGGATGTTCCCGCCAGGAAAGCTCTTTAGATCAAATGTCATTTTTCCAATTGGATGTTGATGAAGGCAGTCCAGGGTGGTTGTAAAAAATAAGACTATATTGGTTTTATTATTTTACATTTATTCGTTAAACTGACGTTTCGTAGATTGATTCTCTCCTTCTTCAGGGCTGTGTGAGTTAGCAGATAAATTTAATTTATATTATACAAAGAGTATTAAGGATATAACTAAGACAATAAATAGAGAAAGCAACAGTCAAAAAACTATTTATACTATAGAAAACAAGGGAATGATAGAAAATTTTGAATTGGTTGATGTACACCAAGTTGAACGAATCATTATGAACTTGCCACACAAGAAAGGAACCGATGAAGGAATAAGTAGTGACTTAATGAAAGCAAGCGTCCTAGTTATAAAGAGAGAATTAATGGGTATAATAAATGATTCGTTAAGTAGGGGCATATGCCCTGAGGGATGGAAAACATCAACAATTATACCAATTCCTAAAATAGCAAAACCAAACAAAGCAAGTGAATATAGGCCAATAAATGTATTGCCGATTTATGAAAAAGTATTGGAATTGGTGGTAAAAAACCAAATAGAAATCTATATAGAAAACAACAAAATAATAACGGAACACCAATCGGGATTTAGAAAAAATCACTCTTGTGAAACGGCAATACAAACTGTTATTGATGATTGGAAACTCACAATAAGTGAAGGAGAAATAATAGGAGTCATATTTCTGGACTTGAAACGAGCATTTGAGACAGTAGATAGGGAAATATTATTAGATAAATTATATCAATATGGAATGAGAGGAATGGTATTAAAATGGTTAAAGTCATATCTAAATAATAGAACGCAAAAAGTTAAATTTAATAACCAATGCTCTAAATCTATTATAACAGAGTACGGGGTCCCACAGGGATCTGTATTGGGCCCACTGTTGTTCTCGTTGTATATAAATGATATAATTCAGATTTGCCCAAAGGAATGCACGATAAAAATGTTTGCAGATGACACAATTATATATGTGAAGGGGGGTGGCAGTGCTGAGATTGAGACGAGACTGAATGAAGTATTACACATTATTGAAAAAGTGGATGAATAATAATGGACTGAAAATGAATGCTACCAAGACGAAATATATGTTAATTAAAAGTGTGCGAAAAGAACTGAGGAAAAACACAATACTAAAAGGTTTAGATGGCACAGAAATAGAACGCGTGGAAAAGATAAAGTATCTAGGTGTTATTATCGATAGTGAACTTAAATTTGATGATCACTGCGACTACATGCTAAAGAAAATAGGGAAAAAATTAGTTTCTTAAACAGAATAGGAAATAGCATATCTGACTATACTAGATGTATAGTCTATAAATCAATTATAGCGCCACATTTTGAATATTGTGCGACGTTGTTAGTGGGAATGGGAGAGACTCAGCTGTCGAAGCTGCAGATAATGCAAAATCGAGCTATGAGAGTAATAATACAGTGTAATAGGTATACTAGGGTGGAAGAAATGCTACAAGTATTGCAATTTATGTCTATAAGGCAAAGGTTGTACTATAATGTTTGTATTTTTATTTTTAAAATTATAAAGGGAATGCTGCCCATAGAATTAGGAAATAAAATAGTATTAGTGGAGGGTCGAACGAGGCAAGCAGACAATATTATGATACAATTTCGAAGAACGAAAAGTGCGCAAAAAAGTTTATTTTATGAAGGCATAAAAATGTATAATGACATTCCAACAGAGTTAAAACAATGTGACAGTCTTATAATATTTAAACGAAAATTAAAAGAATACATTTTACAAAGATAATAATCTTTATTAGCTATTGTAGCTATACATCATATTTTTCATTAATATGTCCTATTATATTGAAACTGTTAATGTGAAGAATTATATTATTTGTACCTAAAATTGTAAATTAATATGTCAAACTATATGTAAAATATAAATGTAAACTATAAATGTAAAAAAAAATAGCCGAGAAGGCTAATAATAAAGATCAATCAATCAATCAATCGACATCCAATTGCATATTTATACCAGTCCGTCCCATAAAGAAAATCAATGTCATTTTTCCTTTTCGAAGATTTTTCTATTTAAAGTATCTATATTTACTTATGTTTTAGACAAATTAACTTTTAAACGTTAGTTTTAATTTTTTCTTAAATAAAGTTAAATAAAAAAAATAAATAAGAAAAATGACATTCCATCTATTGAGCTTTACTGGCGGGGTCATCCGTGGCCTAGTTGGTAAAGGTGTTCTTCGTCTAAAGGAGAGAGACACGGTTGTTCAATTCATTTTTCATTTTCAAAAAATAATAAAATAATTTTCTAAATATGTAGAATTAATATAAGAAATTATTGATTATTTAAATTTTGCGGCTCAAATTGATTTAAGAAAAAATTAAAATTAAAAATTTCTATGTAATGCTTAATGAAAATAAACTTATAAAAATATCCACAGGGGGAGCACATGTATGTGAAGTCACGTGGTATGTTTAATTTACGCCAGATTTTTTTTTATTCTAATGTAATTATAGCTATAACATTTCATATGTTTGTTTTTTCTAACGGATTTGTTTATTTTTTCAGGAACATTGAACTCAAATGAGAAGAAGAAGAAGAAGCAAAATGAGGGGAGGGAAGGAGGATGAAAAAGGAGAGGGAGGAAAAAAAGGTGATCATTTTCAAGTGGTTGTATTACAAGCAAGCTTCGTTGCCTATAAAATACTTTATAGATGAAGATAAAAGTGTTCGAGAATGAATTTATGAATTGACTATCTCTCTCATGATGAAAAAGTGTGAGTTTGTCTGTCTGTCCGAGTGTGTGAATTTTTAATTGCAATATAAAGGGAAATATGCTTGAGTTGGTAAATTTTATTTATTTTTTTTAACCACCTGCGCGCCCTTGTGAAAATACCGATCGGTCATCATCCACCACTTCACGCGAAATAGAATAAAAATTTTGCGAAACAAAAAAATTCCATGTTTAGAAAAATTTTCATCTAAATGGCGCGCATTCATTAAGTATTCTACTAATAAAAAAATAAATAAAACAACTGCATGAGTGATTTCATACTTCCAACTTGGAATATAAAAAAAAAAAAAAGGAATAAGAAATAGAAAGAATGTCTTAATCTTAGAAGATGACGACAAAAATGTGTCTAAATTTTTATGTAAGGAAATAAAGTTGAAAATTATGATTAGTACAAAGTGATTATCTCTAACAAAATGATGAAACCGAGTTGAAGTTTTTATTAGTTTGGAAGACAACGACATCAAGAGTAGAAATATATACATATACGGTGGAAGTTTAAAAGAAACGGAAACCGTAGATGTTAATAAAAATCATTCGTAAAATTAGACATCTATTTCATTCTATTTCTAAATATTTATTTATTAATCTAGTATAGTGTTTCTCAACCTGTGTGCCGCGGCACACAAGTGTGACCTGAAGGATTGTCATATATGTGGCGCAAGGGTTTTTGACAAATAATTAAAATTGCATGGGTTTTGTAACTTTGAAATAGTATTTGTACCAAATTACCGCGCAATGGTTTTTGACAAATAATTAAAATTGCATAGGTTTTGTAACTTTGAAATAGTATTTGTACCTAATTACCGCGCAATGGTTTTTGACAAATAATTAAAATTGCATGGGTTTTGTAACTTTGAAATAGTATTTGTACCTAATTACCGCGCAATGGTTTTTGACAAATAATTAAAATTGCATGGGTTTTGTAACTTTGAAATAGTATTTGTACCTAATTACCGCGCAATGGTTTTTGACAAATAATTAAAATTGCATGGGTTTTGTAACTTTGAAATAGTATTTGTACCTAATTACCGCGCAATGGTTTTTGACAAATAATTAAAATTGCATGGGTTTTGTAACTTTGAAATAGTATTTGTACCTAATTACCGCGCAATGGTTTTTGACAAATAATTAAAATTGCATGGGTTTTGTAACTTTGAAATAGTATTTGTACCTAATTACCGCGCAATGGTTTTTGACAAATAATTAAAATTGCATGGGTTTTGTAACTTTGAAATAGTATTTGTACCTAATTACCGCGCAATGGTTTTTGACAAATAATTAAAATTGCATGGGTTTTGTAACTTTGAAATAGTATTTGTACCTAATTACCGCGCAATGGTTTTTGACAAATAATTAAAATTGCATGGGTTTTGTAACTTTGAAATAGTATTTGTACCTAATTACCGCGCAATGGTTTTTGACAAATAATTAAAATTGCATGGGTTTTGTAACTTTGAAATAGTATTTGTACCTAATTACCTCAACAGTTACTAAAAAAATATTTTTAAATTAATTTATAAGATCTTAGGAAATTGGATAAATAAATTATATACCTATAGGTTTTTAACTTCTAATTTCGGCTTTTCCATATTTTTTAAAATTCAAGTGCGAACTTTTGCATATCAAATTCAGGATATTAAAAATCAAATTCAGAATTTTATTAATAAACAGTTGAAAAAATAGAAAAAAAAGTTATAGTTAATAAAAGGCTTTAATTTAATTTAACTCTAAAATTTGGTGCATTCTAAGATATTTGCGTACCAATTTTCAGCTCATTAACTAAAACCTTTCAAAATTTCCATTTTGTAGGTCTCTCAGATAACGTTTTCAGATAAAAAAGTAAAAATTTGATGCATTCTAATATATTTGTAAACCAATTTTCAGCTAATTGACTAAAACATTTTAAGCTTAGCATTTTTTACATTCAAGAAACGTTTTCAAGTAAAAATGTGTAAAATATGGTTTTCTGAATGTAATTTGAAAGTTTGATTTTTTTTTTAATTCTGAATTTGATTTTTAATATCCTGAATTTTCATATGGTACAAAGTTTTGAATGTAATTACAATTAAATGTACTATTAATATACACGGAGGTGCTTTCGTTGACCCTTTTAAATCCTGAAGAAGGAGGCTCGATCTTTCGAATTGTCAGATTTTTTAAGAAAATGAAATTGATAAAATTATTTTATTGAAAATAGAAAAATAACTTCCATTACTTAAATTTACTAATTTTAATATATAATAATATTTGTAATGATTTATTAGTGGGATTTAAAATTAAAAAACCAATTAATTATTATTAAAAGAAAATTGAAATAAATGTAATTATAAATTTTTATTGACACAACCACCTGTCAATAATTACTTGAATTAACAAAATACCTATCAAATTCAAGTTAGCCGAAGATGAGACCCTGGCAGATCAAAATGTCAACACACAAACCACTTAATCCATGAATTTCATCGAAATTGTTAAAGTCGTTTTCGACAAACCGATTCATATATATATATACTCGTATTTTATACAATTTTTGGTCGTTTAATATAATAAGATTCATATTAATTCAGGCCGCCACAAATTGTAGCAAATAGTGTATATCATCAATGTGGAAGGTAGAATTTGAAGGAAGCATATAGCAGCATATATTAAAATATCATATGATGGAACGTGATTTAGCTATTTCGAGGTCCCAAGTCGAATTGGTCATTTACTTTTTATCCCGCCTTTTTTAAGTGTTTTCTTTAAAACCTGATGAATGAATAGTCTAGAGTCCTTTCGAGATCGCCCTTTTTGACTATTGTCTATTTCTAAATTCTTACAAAAAATTTACCCTTTGATTCAACTATTCATTTGTCTAATAAGACAGGGACAAATTTTTCTATATCTACAATATGTTTCAGTAAAAACCCGTTTTTTAGTAAAAAAAAGTGGTTGAGTTTAGTCCAAAGTGTCTAGAATCTTCATTTTAGACCTTCCGCCTTATTTTGGGTGTTTATTTTCAAAAATTTTTAAACGAAAATAATAATTTTTTATGAAAAAATAGAAACTTTTGACATTTTCGTTTAAAATGTTTTGAAAATAAACAGCCAAAATGAGGCGGAAGGTCAAAAATGAAGATTGTAGACCTTTGGACCAAACTCAACCAACATCAGTAAATTCTAGTTGCAACAAAGATTTTCAGTGAAACGCGTTTTAACTAGTAAGAACTCCGTTCTTACTAAAACGGGTTTTTATTGCAACATCTATACTTATTGAAGTAGACAATAAAGAGTGTGTCTTCTGCTAGAATTATAAATTTTATTTATTTATAACGAGATTCATAGTTTCGAGGCGTTTTGCCCTCTTCATCATTCATAAATTAATTCCTGTGAATACATTGTAATAGACTGATGAAGAGGGCAAAGCCCTCGAAACTATAGTCTCGTTATAAATAAATAAAATTCACAATTCCAGCAGAAGACACACTCTTTTATTGTCTCCTTCAATATATAAAAATTCTTCTAATCTCGGCAAAAACTTTCAATTTAATTTATACTTATAATAATCGGCTAGCGCGACGATGCCGACGTGATATTTTTTAATGTTAAAACCGACTAATAGTTCAGTACAAATAAAATTTATCAAAATTAGGAAATTTAATGTTTTATTTTAAAACCCAGTAATAGTTCATGACAAATAAAATTTAGTAGTCCGCTGGTCAGCAAGAAGCCCGCCAAAGCCGGGCTTCGCAGATGGTTTAAATAAAATTGTCCATATTAAATAAAATTCAATTGTAATGTGGCCCTTGAAAATCTACCTGTTGTTTTTTGTAAATTCATAAGAAATATTAATAATGTGAAATTTGTATTCTACTTTGCAAAATTCCAAATGTCAAGATGTCAACTACTGGTACAGTGCCAAGCTTTGGAATATAGATATATTAATTTTAATAATTTCAAAATATGAAATTTGTATTCTCCTCTCTCCGTTTCAAATAAGTAGGATAATATTTTCTCCATCTTTATTGAATTTTCTTTTAATTGAAAATTCTTTAGATATTTGAAATATATCTATTTATTGATCTGGCATGCATACATTTACAATTTTGTATATATTATTATTTTATTGAAATGAGAATAATTGGTTAAAATGATTTTGTAATAAAAATAATTCCATAGAATAAAGAAAATGTGGAATTTAATCAATAATACTTGTTTCTATACAATTTTTTGTAAAACTTCTTTAAAAGAGAAATATTCTAATATTATATTGTCTATTGAAATTTTTCCAATAATAATCAGTGAAAGAACAAATGAGAGAAATATTTAATAAAAGTTTTTATTATTTTGATAGAAAAATAGGAAAGATAAAAGACATTCATTATAGAAGAGAAGAACAATGCGAATAACAAATAACATTTTTTAGTAATTGATCATTGATATTTTATTTGTATGGGAAATATTTGAAATATTTCAATAGAAACAAGGTGAAAGTGGTTCTTATTATTTACTGTTGTAAGTGGATGCAAGAGTTCAAAAAATCCTAGTGGGTAAATATTTTTTAATTAAAAATAATAATCAGTGTAATAGTTTTGGGATTCTATATCTCTATGTTCACCGACCTCCAAATTAAACGGCTTAACTGATTAATATGAAATTTGAAATAAAGACTCCTCTTGAGCCAAGTAAACGGTGGTGATTCATAAAAAGTGAATTTTAGTCCTAGGAGGAAATTTATCATTTTTTTTCTTTATTCTTATTCTACGTTCTAATTAGAAAATTCTGAATTTTTCTAAAAATTTAATCCACAAAGAGATTAATATAATACAGTTTATAAAATATATCCGCAATTTCTAATTACAACAAATAAAATATAATAGAACCTTATTATCTCTGGGAAAATGGATGTAATATGCAAACATTGTAAAGTAAAGCATTTTTCAGCTGACATCCCCCAAGATGGTGAATTTTCGAGTTGCTATCACAAAGGTAAAATTAATTTATCACCAATGACACCGCCAAAAGTACTTATCTCAAAAAGTATTTGAAAAATACTGCCGATTCAAAAAACTTTAAAAGAAGACATAAGACAGTATAATAATGCTCTGGCTTTTGCAAGTATGGAAATGCGAAAAAATGGCAACTCTGAAATTATATTATTATTAAAAAAAAAAAACATTGTCAATAGGGACGTTTCGACTACTTTATATTAGTGTCATCATCAGACTTAAAACAATCTTAAAAATATTTAAATCAAACTAAATAAAAATTCTATCTAGTATCAAGAAAATATCAATTATTATAAATACTACATAAAATTTGGATTCGGTTTGATTTAAATATTTTTAAAAATTTTCTAAGGCTGATGATGACACTAATATAAAGTGGTCGAAACATTCTATTGACAATATTTTTTTAATAATATAACCTGTGTTATGCTTTCACAGAGGGCCATTCTTGGGAATTGGGATTGTTTAAAAACTTCTCAAATATCAATTTTTTTTTTTTTTTTTGGGAGGGGTCAGATAGGCTAGGCGGTAGCGTGACAGCGAGCTAACCAGGGGACCCGGGATCGAATCCGACTCGAGGCATCCAGCTAAAATCTGACCCCTGGGGGTAGAGACAAATTTAAAAAAAAATATAACTAGTATCGTAATTAGGCTTATGGCTAGAAAGGCCGAAAAGCCAAAAAAAAAAAAGTTTTTTTTTAGTATCAAATATTTGAATTTTTAGTAAAATCACACATAATTAATTATAATTATTTATTGAACAAGAACAAATAATACAATAAAACTACGACGTTTCGATCGACTTATTCTGCGATCGTTCTCAAGTATATGAGCACCCACTCCGATAGTTAACATAAAAATCGTCTTTGAAGGATATTTCTCGTTTGTCCAAATCTCCTCTAATTAGAAATAAAATACGATGGTGATAAAAAAAAAAATAATTTTCTCGAACACGCTGCTTAAATATATAGGTATATATTTATAGGAGATTTGATGAGAGAGCGATGTAAGCTTATTAGTGTAGTTGTTGTTGTTGTTGTTGTTGTTCTTTCAAATGGATGATCCTAACAAGAATTAAAGAGCAATATCCAGCCATTGACAGACAGACAGTCCGTCAGGAGAGTTAGCAAGCACCTGGAGCTGAAGCTGGAGCTGGAGCTGGAGACCGTGACAAAGACGAGGAGGAGCAGGAGGAGGACCAAGGCATTCCTGCATGCGTGCCTTAACAATGGCGTCCTCGTGGATGTGGATGTGGATGTGGATGACCCCACAGCTTAAGAACGGGGGGTCGGGCAGTTAGCACCTCGAGGGGGGTCGTGACTGCGTGCCTCGCGCCTAATTACGGCCCTCATGCTAATGCCCCGGACTTGTACCTTCCTCTCCGATCATTTTTTTATTATTCCTCTTCTCAATCGTGAAGTTAGCTGGCCAGCCAAGAGAGTGAAAGAGAGACCGCGCCCACCGGCCGACCACAAGCCACCATCTGCAGAAATTGATTTCACAGATAACAGCCAGCCAGCCAGCCAGCGTGCATATGCTCTGGCATTTCAACCAACACTTCCGAGATTTTCATTTTTGCATAATATTTTTATTAAATTATTAGAATACTTTTCGGGTGGTGAGTGAGAGTTGGTTGAAACACCCTTTCTATTCTGCTTTGCTTGCTTACTTGACTTTCCCTTACAATCGATCATTTTCAATTCCAATTTCAGAATATTAAAATAAAAAATAATTTTTAAGAAAAAAATAAAACCGACTTCAAAAAAATTAAATGCAACAAATAAAATACACTAAAAGATATAAAATAATTATTAACTTATTTATTTACAACTAAACTACGAAATATTAACATGAAATTACTTTTTTAAGTCGGTGCCAAACATATACCTTTTATGAATCGCATTGGCACCGAGTACAAAAAGTAATTTCATGTTAATATTTCGTAGTTTAGTTGTAACTAAAAAGTTAATAATTATTTTATACCTTTTAGTGTATTTTATTTGTTGCATTTAATTTTTTTGAAGTCGGTTTTATTTTTTCTTAAAAATTATTTTTATTTTTCTCTTTTTAGTGATGTTATTAATAGTGATCATATCATCAGAATTTGACCAAATGAATATGGCATCATCCCGAAGATACACCCTTTCGGATAAAAAAAGAAGCATCGAAATCGGTTCATAAACAAAGAAGTTAGGCATGAGCAAACCTAACAAAAAAGGTCTAATACCTATGAAAAAAAATGGGACCAATCGGAAGGTAGACTGAACCCAATGCAAAAAATATTTTCAAAATCGGTTATTAATTGGCGGAGATATGAGGTAACATAGGCACAAAAAAAAAAAAAAAAAAATTCAGTCGAATAGAGAACCTCCTCCTTTTTTGAAGTCGGTTAAAAATAAAAGAATCCCGAAAGCTTGTGTGAAAATGTGTTGTCCAAAATCCCTTCCCCGTATTATAAAATATTTTTGAAAATGAAGATTTCAATTTGCCGATGGTAAGAAAATCCTAAGATGATGTCATCTAATAGATCCGATGGAATGGATTATTTTTAATTATATGTCAGAAGGGTTGTTTGACACCCCCTCGGGAATTGAACCCGAGTGCCAGTAATAGCAATCCGGGCCACCTGTGAAGTGCGACCCTCTCTGCGTTAAATATTTTACTCAAAGATTGTTTTCTTAATTTGTAAAATTTCGCGATCTAGTGATTCTAAATTTAAACATATAGCCATGCCATATAATTTAAATAAAGGTCGTTGAGTGTTTCGAATTTTGAAAAGATTCAAAATTCGAAGGGCAATGGAATGAAGTTTCCAATTGAATATGAAAGATTTCAATTTGCCGATGGTAATAGATTCAATTTTTTTTTTTAGAAAATCATAAGATGGTGTCATCCGAGGGGTGAACTGTGACCTAAAATCGTGTACACCTACTTCAAGTTCCACTTTCATTTCCAAGTAGAAGAGAATAGATTATCTAATGAATTCCAAAGTAATTCCAAAGTAATTTCAAAGACGGTATCCACCTAATTCCAATCGCGGTTCATCCCTGGGTGTCATCTATTAGATTCGATGGAATGGATTATAGGAGGTAAAAAACAACCCTCCTGACATATAATTAAAAATAATCCATTCCATCGGATCTATTAGATGACACCATCTTTGATTTTCTAAGAAAATTTTTGAAAAGATTTTGTTCCAGAGAGAGAAGCACATTTATTTATTGAACACGATTAAATAATACAATAATCATAGTCGTAGTTTTATTGTATTATTTATTTGTGTTCAATTAATAATTATAATTAATTATGTGTGATTTTAATTTAATTTCAAACCTTAAATTACTTATTTATAGTAGGTATTGAAAGAAAACTGATATACTTAAATTACTTATTTGTACTATTGAAAGAAAACTGATATACTTGAATGCTTTTTTTGCCTTTTATGACATCTTCGATTTTATTCAAAAAAAATTCACAAAATTCAACCCTAAAAACTAAATTTTTGAGCTACCGTATCACCGAAGAAATGATTTAAATATCTTCTAATTAAAAGAAAAATCGATTTTTTTTTTGTTTTGAGATCACGTTACTTGATTCAAATAACATACAAATAAAGAATTTTAATCTTTAGAAGTACTTACATTGTAAAATATAATAATTTAAAATTTTTCATTGCACTTTATTCAATCATTTCATATCAATTTTGGTGTAAACTATTATATTTTACACCATAGGTGTCAAACTCAATGCGTGACCTTGTGCCAAAATAAAATGTGTGAAGTTTAAGAGGGCCATAAAGAAACTTTTATGGTTCGTAGAAATCTAGTTATGTTTTTAAATATAATAGAATTAAAAAAAATTCCAATATTTCCTTTGACAGTGGGGCCGCAAAAATTGACGATGCGGGCCGCAAATTTGACACCTATGTTTTTACACTGTAAATACTTCGAAGGGATAAAATTCTTTATTTTTACGCTATTTAAATCAACTATCGTAACTCAGAACAAAAGAAAAAAAGCCGAAAATACAATTATCATATACCCCAAAAGAAATTTAAATGAACTATTTTTTTAATACAATTGGTTCAGAAGGTGAAGCGCCTATAGATCTTAAGGGATCTCTTGCATTACTGAAAATAAGAGAATATTTTGTGTATGAATGAAGATCTGATGATGTAAAACAGAAATAAAGAGACATGGCCATTGAAGCTTCTAGAAGCTTTAAAAAGGTTAACTATTACCATATTTCTTATCACTTCAATTTTTACTTCTAGATTAATGTTTTATAAATTTACTAGGAAAGGAGAATACATAACAAAAACCATGGAGTTTCGTTATGGATGATTACTTCTCACTATAATTGATAATTGCTCCGAAAATATGGGTCGAATTCTCATGAATTTTAATAGAAAGTCAGTTAAATAATTTTCTATTTCCATTATCTGAACCGAAAAGATCATAACCAAGTTTTCAACACCACCCATAGATTATAAACACCTTCAGATATTCACGTTTTAACTTTAATATTACGCAAATCAGGTAAAAATCATGAAGAAATGCAATAATTTGCATGCTTTAGCATTTGCAAAAAAAAAACATTAATTTTTGTAAAGAAATATGCATCTAAAGAGCTTCCTTAATTCCTTGACAAATTGTAAAAACACTTGTCCCTTCTACTTTTTATACTACGAAAAATTTACAAAAACAAACACTTGTTTTAGTGGTTAAGTTAGCTATAGATTTTTAAGTTTTTAAATCACAGCTAGATAGCTAACGTTTTACATTATTGTATTTTTTCAGTTTATCGCTTATAACTCAAAAACGGTCCATATTTTGTGAATAACCGTCCTAGAGTAAATTAAAGAGGACAAAATTTCACATTGAGTAAAAAAAGAAAATGCAAAATTGATGCAGTAGTTCGATTTTTTTATGGGGATCCAAAAAACAGCCCCACACCGGATCACTTTTGAATATCCTAAAAACTCGCACTTTTTTCGGTTTTTTCCCTTTTTGACCATGAAGGAGCACGTTTTCGACAAATACCACTCTACATATTTTTAAACTAGATTAAATTTGTTTCAATTCAAACAATGTTTCATTTTAATTGGATAATGGTAACTTGTGCCGCAATGAGATTGAAGATTTGAAAAACTGCAATTTTTTGCAAAAAATCGCAGTTTTTCCTTTATAAAATGAAAACCACTCATCCTTGAAACTTGACTCTTATCTCATTCTCTATGAAATTTTGGTGACTTGAACGTTTACTTGGACTACTTTTTTGATAAAACTCTTAGATTTATAGATATCCAGCATTTTCTATGACAAGAAATAATCCATTTTTTCAAAAAATCGCAGTTATTCCTTCATAAAATGAAAACCACTCAGCCTAAAAACTTGATTTTTATGTCATTCTCTAGGAAATTTTATTGACTTGAACATTTATTTGAAACTCTTTTTTTATAAAACTCTTAGATTTATAGATATTCCGCATTCTCCGGACAAGATATGATCCGAATCCTCAAAAGTGTCATGGAAAATGTTCCTACCGTACCACTAGCGGTGTTAGTGAGAATTTTTCGTAATTAAGGAAAAAGTTTCATTGAAACTTGGTGATTTTTGAAAAGAACTTGCTGGTGTAACCGCTGTTGTATTAAATAGTATTAGTTTACTATGCTTGGACTTGGTGATATGATATGCCTTTTCGACATATTACATAAGTCTACGCGGAAGAAGTACGGTTATGTAATTGCTGAAATTGCAAAGCTTGACCTGATTATAATTATACTTAAGCGATGAGTCTCTGATAATCAGGGCGGATGACATACGATAAAGAGGCCTGCCACATACCTAGCTACCTTTCCTCTGTACTTATTCTCAATAAACCTTGTATTAAATAATACATATTGTTATAATTATTTACCAACCCCTAACCATATTATAGCAATTTGCAAAGCTTGACCTGATTGTAATTATACTTAGGCGATGAGTCTCTGATAATCAGGGCGGATGACATACGATCGAGAGGGCTGTCACAGATCTGGCTACCCTTCCTCTGTACTTATTCTACAGCCCTGTTGAATTTATTCTACAGCCATGTTGAATTTTCATGTTTTGAGACATTTTATCAACAAATATAAATCTAAAAAGTAAGTACTGAACTCAAAAATCTAAAAGAACTAAATCAGACTTTTCAGGTCTCTATCACAATTCATTCAACCTTATCTAATCAATCTATCTATCTATTTACAAACAAGATAACATTTCTAATTAGAGAGTGTGTTAATAAATGTCAAAGTTTTCTAAATTATAGGAAGAACTCAGGAATCTTTCGTTCTTCTTTTAAAAGGATCTTGATTTTTCGATTGATAATAAAAAAAAAAGGACAAGCGTTTTTGGGTAGATGTTCGTTATGATAGAAGGAGGAATCCATTCCATCCTACGGTCACCAAACAAGAGTTTAATTACTGTACCTGAATATATTATTATATAATTTATGACACGCTCTTTTTCTCCACATATGTCTGTCTATGTTAGCCGCTCGCGCCTACATCTTTATTAGAATTTAAAACGAACTCGAAACGTATATATCGGGGATGAGTGAGAAAGAGAGATAGAGATGAGTTTTAAACACGGGATCACGTGTTATATTGTCCGTGTCTCTGTCCCTGGATTTCTACCGACACTACATCACTAACACGTAGACATTTTCGAAAAAAAGTAATTAATTTTGGTCCGGTTCGAGATTTATCGAATTAAATATTCAAATGAGCCCCCGGACCGCCGCGTCCCCCTTGTCCCCCTCCTCGCTCATTCAATCCTGGCCAGGTGTGAGTTATGGTGCGTGAAAATAGCTTTGTGAGATACCAATATATACATGTATATATATAATATGATATATTACTGATAATTAATGACTCATTTCAAAGGAAGACGAGTATTAATAATTAAGAGTTTAAGAGTTATGCGAAAGAGTTCTACATTATTTATAATTTTCTCTTATGGTAGATATATATCCATATTATATGGACGTAGACAAGTGGAAAAGGGCGGAGTGAAAGACCTGGCTGGCTATTATGATTCGAGTTTGTGATTGGGTAATGTTTCCTATACCAAGTTTCACTCAAGATAAAACACAATCTTATTACAAATTACATTATCTTTAAGTTGTATATTCGGGCAATGAATTTCTGTACAGGGTGTTATTTATAGTGACAGACCAAAGGTTCGGTTTCGATTTCGGCCAAAAAATCTAGTTTCAGCAACAGTTTCGGTTTCGGCCAACAATCGGCCTCGCCGCAAATCAGTGTTCTTTGTTGAAACTGATAATTAGGCAATTCTTTAATTTCCTAGTGGTAAACACAAAATCTCAATAAATACCTAATAAATAAGTCTTAAGAATATTGTGAACACAAATAAAATACTCAGGTATTAGATAGTCTGTGTACTTTTTAAATCTAATTGTAAGTGTTAATTTTTGATAAAATTTACTTACAAGATTAAGTCATTTAAACATGTTTATTTTTTAAATTAAGTTCTTGATTGTGGTACAAATTAGTGTAATCTTTGTTGAGACTGCTAATTAGGTTATTCTTTTATTTACTAGTGTTAAGCACAATAAGATTATATTAGTCTTAAGAATATTGTGAACACAATTAAAATACACAGGTATTAGATAGTCTGTGTACTTTTTAAATCTAATTGTAAGTGTTGATTTTTGATAAAATTTACTTACAAGATTAAGTCATTTAAACATGTTTATTTTTTTAAATTAAGTTCTTGATTGTGGTACAAATTAGTGTAATCTTTGTTGAGATTGCTAATTAGGTTATTCTTTTATTTACTAGTGTTAAGCACAATAAGATTATATTAGTCTTAAGAATATTGTGAACACAATTAAAATACACAGGTATTAGGGAGTCTGTGTACTTTTTAAATCTAATTGTAAGTGTTAATTTTTGATAAAATTTACTTACAAGATTAAGTCATTTAAACATGTTTATTTTTTTAAATTAAGTTCTTGATTGTGGTACAAATTAGTGTAATCTTTGTTGAGACTGCTAATTTTTTTTTTTTTTTTTTTTTTTTAATGCAATCGAATGCAAGAAGGGGTGCACCAGTAAAGGTGTAGCCCCTATGGATCTCGAAAGACCCTTGCATTACCGAAGAGAAGGGAAAGTTGATTAAGTGAGAGGGTGTAGACGTAGGTGTCTATGCACCCTGGTTTTGAAGGTTTGAAGATCATAGGTGCTGGGAAAGATAGAGGCTGGGAGAGAGTTCCAGTTCCTTGAAGTCATGGGGATATATGTATTCGCGAATGAAGTGGTCCGGCACTTTTCCAATTTGACCGCAAAAGAGTGTTGGGAGTCGGCAAAACGTGTGCTGCGTGCAAAGTATGCTTTGGGGGGAATTATTGACTTTATCTCATCAGAGCACCTGCCGTGATAGTATCTATAGAAAAGGGAAAGGGGTTAGGTTATTCTTTTATTTACTAGTGTTAAGCACAATAAGATTATATTAGTCTTAAGAATATTGTGAACACAAATAAAATACTCAGGTATTAGATAGTCTGTGTACTTTTTAAATCTAATTGTAAGTGTTAATTTTTGATAAAATTTACTTACAAGATTAAGTCATTTAAACATGTTTATTTTTTAAATTAAGTTCTTGATTGTGGTACAAATTAGTGTAATCTTTGTTGAGACTGCTAATTAGGTTATTCTTTTATTTACTAGTGTTAAGCACAATAAGATTATATTAGTCTTAAGAATATTGTGAACACAATTAAAATACACAGGTATTAGGGAGTCTGTGTACTTATATCTAGTAATTGTAAGTGTTGATTTTTGATAAAATTTGCGTACAAGATTAAGTCATTTAAACATGATTATTTTTTTTTAATAATAAAACTTGAGCAAGATGCGAAGTAGGTTTCACAAAAACCTGCCTCGCATGTGAAACCTACCTCGCATCTTGCTCAAGTTTTATTATTATATTAAAATGTTTCACCTAGAACCAACACCTAATTCCTTAAAAGTTATTTTTTTTTTTTTAAATTAAGTTCTTGATTGTGGTACAAATTATTGTAATCTTTGTTGAGACTGCTAATTAGGTTATTCTTTTATTTACTAGTGTTAAGCACAATAAAATTATATTAGTCTTAAGAATATTGTGAACACAATTAAAATACTCAATTACTGAGTCTATATTTTTTATCTAAGTGTTGATTTTTGACAAAGTTTACTTACAAGAGTAAGTCATTAACATGTTTATATTTTTGTTCATGTTAAATTGATAATATAACATAAATAAATATTTTTGTTACATAGGTACTTCAAATACTATTGTTCAATTCATTAACACGAGTTACCTCTCTGTATATGTATAAAAAATATTCTAGATTTCAGTATACAATACACATTTTTACAAATCTAAATAAGTTTCGATTTCGGTTTCTGTTTCGGCTGAAAATCCTGTTTCGGTTGGCCACTAGTTATTTAGCTTTATGCAAAAATAATTTTAAATAAACTACTATATATGAGTTAGGCGATTGATTATCTTAATAAATCCATCAGATTGATCATTTAAGACGTTTTTTAAATTATTTTTAGTAAAAAAATGGTGTGCTGTGACCCCAGTCAGTTTTGGTCAAACTATTTTTATTAAAAATGACTTGAAAGTCTTGAGTTACTTATTAAAAAGATAAATAAATTGTCTAGAGTTGAAATTTTATTAAAATCAGACATGATTAATTATAATTATTTATTGAACACGAATAAATACAATGCAATAAAAATACAACGCTTCGACCGACCCACTCTGCGATCGCTCTCAAGTATGATAGGGCTTCGCACGAGACGAGACTTGGTCGTCTTGGTCTCGTCTCGGTATCGTCTCGGTCTCGTTTCTAGACCAGACAGAGATGATACCGTCTTAACGAAAACAAGACGATACCGTCTTAACGGAAACGAGACGATACCGCCTTAACGGAAACGAGACGATACCGAGACGGTACCGCGATAGTCTCGTGTCTTGTCTCGTGGTCTCGTAGTCTCCTAATCATTTTTTGAGTGGTTAAATAGCTTATTGTATTGAATAAATTAAAATACCTAATATAATTTAAATAAATATCGTTTTACCTTACTTTTTAAATAGTTCAATAATAAATATCGTGTGAAATATTTCTTAGTAAGAGAAAAATTTAATTTCAGATATTTAATTTTTTATATTTTTACTATACTATAAAAAAATAAGAATGTAACGATACTTGGCGAGACCAAAAGAAACCAAACGAGACTAGTCCTGACGAGACGAGACCGAGACGACACTGTCTTTTTTTGACAATTCACGAGACCAAGACGATATTTTCTCAAATCTCGTCTCGTCTTGTCTCATGCGAAGCCCTAAGTATTATAGGTTAACTATAATTGGAGTGGGTGGTCATACTTGAGAACGATCGCAGAATAAGTCGGTCGAAACATAGTAGTTGTATTGTATTTTTATTTGTCTTTAATAAATAATTATAATTAATTATTATGTGTGATTTTAATAAAATTTCAACTCTTAATAAAATTAAACAGAAAAATAAAAGCTTCAAAACAGCTTCATAATATTGATAAATTGACTAGAATTAATAAAATAAAATATTTTGATATTATTATTTTTTTTTATTTAAAATAGGGTTATAGAGAAAAAAGTATAGTAAAAATTTAAACCGTTATAGAAAATTTTCTATTTAAAAAGTATTTTTTTTTTTGAATTGCAAAAATATTTACAATATCTTGAACTATTTTGACTAAATTAATAAACAAATAAGAAATATGGAATATGAAAAATTTCAACCAGTTATCTCGTCATTTTTCATGTATAATTAAAAAAAAAAAAAATAGGTTAAAATATTTCATAGAGTCTATCAGTTGGAAACCGATGGTACAGGACACATACCTTGATTCGCTTGGTACATGTGAGAATCTTGGAGAGGTAGGTCTTAGGGATAACCGAGGGGTGATCCGCGATTGGAAGTAGGTGTACACCTCTTTGGAAGTATTTTGGAATTACTTGGAAATATTTGGAAGTACTTGGAAATATTTGAAAGTGCTTGAAAATATTTGGAAGTGCTTGGGAACATTTGGAAGTACTTGGAAATATTTGATAGTATTTGAAAATATTCGGAATAACTTGGAAATATTTGGAAGTACAAGTGGAAGCAGGTGTACAGCATATTAGGTCGCGGTTCACCTCTCGGGGATAACTATGTTCGTTCGATAGGATTTCTTTTTTTCAGCAGGACCACATTATATGTTCGTTCGAGGGTTTCCCATTTTCGGCAGATACACATTATATGTTAGTTCGATAGGGTTTCTTTTTTTAAGCATAAGCCCATTAATTCTTAAATCTTAGGGTGTATTTCAAAGATCGATAGACTATGATGTAGCTTAATAGGTTTCTCAACCTAATTTCAACCGATTTAAACTCTCCTCTTCTTAGTTCGTTTGGAAATTAGGTGGACTCCCTAGATGGAAGGAGGATTTGTTATAAAAAAGATTGATTTTTTTTCAAGTAAAAAAAAATGTATCAATTCATAGAAGGTGTTTGTTTTTGAAATTAATCAAAATTCGTTTTTTGTTTTATTTTGTTTTTTTTTCGGATTGATGCATAAATCATGATTCACTTGATTAAACAGAAAATTAACCATAATAGTGAAAAAAAATTAAAAAAATTAAGTAAAAGAACCCAAATTCCTATCACTAAAAAAAATAACCCTTAATAGCGAGGTAAAAATCTTATACTTGTACTTATTTATAATCAGCTTGTGCGATGACGTCGAGGTGATTTTTTTTAATTTTAAAACCCACTAAAAAATAATATTATTAAATATATGAAGGTTTTTTCGTTGACCCTTTTATGGTAAAAATCCTGAAGAAGGAGTCCCGATCGTCCCGATCCTTTGAATTGCCGGATTTTTTAAGGGAATGAAATTGATTAAAGTAAAGAAAATTTAAAAAAATTTAAATATAAAATTTTAGGTAGGTTTTACAAAAATAAAAGACAAGATGCTTGTTAGCATGACTCTATATTTATTTCTGTGTACGAGTCACAGAGAATTCCTGAAGATGGGCTCGTACCCCGAAATAAATATAGAGTCATGCTAATAAGCATCTTAATATCTTTTATTTTTGTAAAACCTACCTAAATTATATATTTTTAAATTTAAAAAAAAAATTTAAACTTTATTTAAATATGTTTCACCAAGAACCTACGCCATTATTCTCTCTTAATAAAAATGAAATTGATATTTTCTATAGAAAAATTACTCCAATTAATTAAATTTCGAGGCGACTGTGGGTCAGTGGTCAGAGTGTCGAGCCGCTGTCATGAAGTATGGTAGTTCGAGATTGAGTCTCGGCAGATATTTGCAGCCGCCTCCTCTTGGAAAGTAATGGCAAACTACCAAGAGTACAATTGCCTAGTCAACCTTTCCAAATTAGCCGTTCGGATCCAGTTAAAAAGTAGGTCCCGTATATCTGTGTAAAACAGCTAAACACACTCAGCACAGGTATATGTGGAGAGGTGCCGAAACATCAGGGAGGCCTGATATGACACTTAAAGAAGAATTAAATTTCCTTATTCTATTATATTTTAATAATATGTGTATTGAACTATTAGTGGGTTTTAAAATGAAAAAAAAAATCAATTATTAAACGGAAATTGAAAAAATGTAATTATACATTTTTTTTGACACAACCACCTGTGAATAATTATTTGAAATAACAAAAAACCTATCAAATTAAAGTTAACATTAAGAAAAGAACCTGACCCGTGAATTTCATTGAAATCGTTAGAGCCGTTTTCGAGAAACCGATTGTATATACAAGAATTGCTCATTTAATAATATAAGATTAAATGTTTCCGACAACGCATTCCTTAAATACCATTGAATTCATCCATCTGGAATGGAGAATTAAATTAATTAATCAATAGCACCCCCCCCCCCATATTTCTAGATGTAATTGAGAACTATCTACGTTGAATTATGTTTATCTCTAGGTAGGTATATTGGCAAGATTTATGCAATCGGATGCTGTCAACATAACAAAGCTGTTAGAAAATTAAAATTAAATTTATGATTTTTGTAAAGACGGGGGAAAAAATATTATTTTCTTAATTTAATGATTATATGAAGAATCAGTAAAATATCGTTTTCTAAGAAATAGAATATGCCTGAGTAATTGTTTGCAATGAATACTAATCGAATCTTTTGAAGAAGATTCATGTAAATTTTAATATTACGCGCACCGGCCAGAGTATATTATTCAATTAACATAAATATTTTTCAATTTATTTTTTATTTCGCTTATTCGTGATTAGAAAATTCTGAAGAAAATGCAGAAAAATATTTTCAATCATGTCTGTCTGGATTTGGATTCGATCTTGGTAATGATTGTATTTTGAACTTCTGGATAAAAAATATAGGTAATTAATCTCAAAACGTTTTTAAGGTATTAACCCTGATAAAACACTCGCTTTAGAAGATTTCAATAAATTATTTCAATATCAATATAATAATTTTGGGATTCTATATCTCTATGTTCACCGACCTCTAGGTTACACGGCTTAACCGATTGACTTGAAATTTGAAAAATAGACTCCTGAGAGGTCAAGTAAGTGGCATGATTAATAAAAAGTGAACTTTAAAAGTTTTTTCTATTCTTTTTCCAAGTTCTAATAAGAAAAACTAAATTTTTCAGATTGATCATTTAAGACGTTTTTTAAATTATTTTTAATAAAATATGGTGTGCTGTGACCCCAGTTATAAGATTCGTATCCCACCACTAAGCTCTCAGTTGGTCAAACTATTTTTATTAAAAATGATTTGAAAGTCTAAGTTACTTATTAAAAAGATAAATAAATTGCCTAGCGTTGAAATTTTATTAAAACCACTTATTATTAATTATAATTATTTATTGAACACGAATAAATAATACAATAAAAACATTTAGTGATGAGCAAAGCAAGACCAAGGCCAAGACAAATTATGTTCATCACTAATTAATATAGGCACAGAATGTGTTTGTAAAGTCTTCTATAAAGTATTTAGTAGAAAGTCCAGATCACTTTAAAAAAAAATATTATTATTATTTTGTTTTTGAGTATTAATATTAGTGATGAGCAAAGCAAGACCAAGACCAAGACTAAGACCAATTCTGGTCATCACTAACGACATTTCGAGTGACTTATTCTGCGATTGTTTTTTGGTTAATTGAACTGAGTGGGTGCTCATACTTGAAAACGATCACAGAATAAGTCAATCGAAATGTCGTATCTTTATTGTATTATTCATTCATGTTCAATAAATAATTATAATTAATTATGTGTGATTTTAATAAAGATTCAACTTTGAACTTTTAGTCCCTGTAGGAACTTTAGCATTTTTTTCTATTCTTATTCCAAGTTCTAATAAGAAAACATAATTTTTCTACAAATTTAATTTTTTTTTAAATCCACAAACTGTTTAATATAATACAAATTATAAAATATATCCGCAATTTCTTATAAACAAATAAAATATATATTATATAAAATAATGGGATATCAATGCCTAATTACTCTATATTTAGGGGCTAAAGCTTGTAAGAATATTTACGTATATTCATTTCAACCCACTCATTAAAGTCTCCTTATGAATAAACTGTACTTTTGTTCTAATTTTCAGCTTTATTGATAACAAAACCAAATTGTCAAATCATCAAAATTTGCAAAGCCACAGAGTGTTAGAAAAGGTTTTAATTAATTTTTTTCAATTTTAATTAATTAAAGTGTAATATCTCATTAATTATTTTATTAATTGTTACATAATAATATCTAGATCGATATTTATGTAAATCTAATTATTGCATCAGAAGAAGGACCCTCTCTCTTTTGCGTTTAGTTTAGTTGATTCTTTTCTTTTCTTTTCTTAAGAAGAAGAAGCGAGTGAGCAAGGTAAGCGTCAGTTTGTCTGCTGGAGCTTCCCACCCCCACACCCCGCACCTCACCTCGCTCACCACACTGCTGCTGCTGGAAAAGAAAAGGTCTTCCAGAGCACCCAGGAACAAAAGGTGAGTTATTGGTCGTAGCTATGAATAGAAATGAGAGAGAAAGAGGGGGACAACCACCACCGCATCGACCAGACCTTTTGGAATGTCTTTTAAAAAACACCTTTTTCCATCACTACCAGCAGCTAATCAGAAACTATTTTCAATCGCATACGAAACTAACCAACCAATATATAATATGTATAATATGTTGAAATAGTCGAGGACGGCTAAAACCAGATAGAAGAACTATTTAAATAATTCATTTCACTGCGTTTAATGAATTAATTTCATTAAAATCGGTCTAATTAATTTGACAATGAAAAATGTCTAGTGATTTTTTTTTATTAAATGTGTTTGAAATTTAATAATTCAAAAATCGCTGAAAATTTCATTTTGAAGCTAAAATTATGTGTATTTTTTATTATTTATCGCAATCAAACATTCTCACTCTTAATATCTTTAGAATAATTTTTACTACAAAGCTATGTGAAGCATAATTAAATCTAATTAATTAATTGTTTAATCATTTTAATTTGTTTTCTTTTTAATATTTTATTGATTATTTATTTGTATTGTTGAAAAAGTAAATAAAGCTAAATGTACACGTTTAATTATTAGCTCTTCTGTATTGTACTATATTATAACAACCAATATATGTATAATATGTTGAAACAGTCGAGGACGGCTAAACCAGATAGAAGAACTATTAAAATAATTCATTTCACTGCTTTCACTGAATTAATTTCATAAAAATTGTTCTAATTAATTTGATAATCAAAAATGTCTAGTGCTTTTTTTTTATTAAAGCTGTTTAAAATTTAATAATTCAAAAATCCCTAGAAATTTCATTTCGTAGCTAAAATTATGTATATTTTTTATTATTTATCGCAATCAAACATTCTCACTCTTAATATTTTTAGAATAATTTTTACTACAAAGCTATGTGAAGCATAATTAAATCTAATTAATTAATGGTTTAATAATTTTAATTTGTTTTCTTTTTAATATTTTATTGTTTATTTATTTGTATTGTTGAAAAAGTAAATAAAGCTAAATGTGCACGTTTATTTATTAGCTTTTCTGTATTGTACTATATTATAACAACCAATATATGTATAATATGTTGAAACAGTCGAGGACGGCTAAGCCAGATAGAAGAACTATTAAAATAATTTCATTTCACTGCATTAATTTCATAAAAACCGTTCTAATTAATTTGCTAATCAAAAATGTCTAGTGATTTTTTTTCTATTAAAGCTGTTTAAAATTTAATAATTCAAAAATCCCTAGAAATTTCATTTTGTAGCTAAAATTATGTGTATTTTTTAGTATTCTACTGAAAAATCTATAAATATCAAACTTATCACCTTTCTCACTCTTGATATGAAAAATTAAAATTAAAAATTTATAATTCCAGCAGAAGATACACTTCTTTTATTGTCTCCTTCAAAATTATTGGTGTTTTAGTCTTAGTTTTTTTTAAAATATCCCAAAAAGAATTGACAGAATTTCTATAAAATAAAATTAGCTAAAAGCAAATACGTGACTATAAAAAGGCTTTATTTAGTGAAAGATGAATATTGGCCCCTTAGGGCCGGTTGTATGTCGCAAAGTAAATGCTTTTTACCACTAACCAAGGGTAGATGGTAAATGGAGGGGCTGGGATGGCCAATCAGATGACACCATCTACCGTTTGTTAGTGGTAAAAAGCATTTACTTTGCGACATACAACCGGCCCTAAGAGTGTAAACCTGCTATCTCACAACAAGGAAATTTTACAGGGCAGAGAAAAACAAACACAATTTAATATTGTTGTTATGGAAAGAAACTATTTTTCACATTTTTTTTTCTACAACTTACGATCGTAATTTTAAGTAGCAGTTTTACTTATCCAATGCTGCATCTCATTTTCTTTCGAATGGTATTAATATGTTTAGCAGGATTTACACTCTAAGGCGACGATTTGTAATATATTTTATTTTAAGTTTGTAATTGAGTTAATGAACTAGACTCTAATCAAATTTCGTGTTCGCTCAAACTTAACGATCTCAATTTTAGTTATTTTTTAAGAGTTGATTTGATTTCTACATATAGGTACTTCTCTAAATCTATTTGTATTATTTAAACATTGAAGGGCAGGTGTATAGGAAATTCATGTGAAATGTTTAAGTCACTCCAGATTTTATTCTTTTCACCGCTTGAAAAGGAAAATTTATTGTTTTTTTTTTTTTTTCTAAACTCAGGTGTCTTTTATAAATGGAGATCTATTCTTTTGACAAGAATAATTATACATTTTTTTGACAAATAACAAAAAGAATAGAACAAGAGTGAATACTGTGGAAAATTCTTTTAAACTTTTTACTTGTAATTTTAAACTTAATCACGAGGAGCATTTCGGTATCCTTTTAATCGTTTCTTCTCTATTTTTCCGTGTCAAACAATTTTTTTGTATCCAATCTCCTCTCGCTTGGTTTGATAAAATATCTTTAGTGAATAATTAAAATCAAATCCTCTTTGTTAACGTCCGCCATGTGGGCATTTTTCTTGTCTCTTTTTATTTCTAAAATCACCGCATCGACCCTTTACTTTTTCTCCTAGAGCGTCATGGTTGATTGTACCGACCCCTAAACATCACCAAAGAGAGCTTTTAGTTATAATTGAAATTCAATCTTTTTTCTTTTTTTTTCTCCAAAGACTTCAATGCACGAATTCGATTTGGGTTTAAAATAAAAGAAACAACAAAATATCCGTAAAAAATAACATTATAATTTTTTAGAACAGCTTAAAATTTATATGTAAATGAGCAGGGGCGTGCCACGAGGAGGAGGGGGGGGGTCAGAACTCCCTCTCCAAGAGCAGAGATCATGGGATGAATTAAGGCAATGACAAACCGTTTCTTATGGCAAACTAACCGTGATTAAATATATTTCATATGTTTAATCAAGAATTGTGTTCTTTTTTAATTTATTGGTGTACCTTTATAGTCCAGTTAAATTGTTCTCTAAAGAGCCCCACGCGGGTAAGTTATGGGCTAGTTTTAATTTCTTGATCCTATATGTTTTTTGGTGTGCTGAATCCGAATCTGAGGCTTGCTAACAAAATTTCATAACGGAACTTTTTCAAAAATACAAAAAAATCTCATTTTTCGGCGGTTTTATATGCTTATAACTCGAAAACTATCAACTTATCGTAAATAACCGTCCTTTTCATTTCATTATTTAGGTTTTTCTCTGACCAACTGTTCGGGCTCAAGCGCTAGTTGAAAATTGGCGTATTTTTTCTGTTTCCGCAAATCCCAAAAACTCGCACTTTTTTTGATTTTTTTCTCATTTTGACCATGAAGGAGCACGTTTTCGACAAAGACCACTCTATACTTTATTATACTAGATTAAATTTTCTACAATGCAAACACAGTTTCATCTTAATTGGATAATCCGTACCTTAATGAGGTTGAAGTTTTGAAAAACTGCAATTTTTTGCAAAAAATTGCAGTTTTTCCTTGATAAAATGAAAACCACACATCCTAGAAACGTGATTCTTATCTCATTCTCAAAGAAATTTTATTGGCCCGAAGGTTTACTTGGACCACTTTTTTGTTAAAACTCTTGAATTTATAGATATTTAGCATTTTCCATGACGAAATTTTGTTAGCAAGCCTCAGATTCAGATTCAGCACACCCACTTAATAAAAAAAAAATTCCCACTAAATATTTTGCTTTGTGGATTGACCCCCCCCCCAATGAAGATTTTCTGAGTACTCCACTTAATGTAAATGAGAGATTAACTAAACTACAATCTGTTGGTGTAAGATTAACTGTTGATTTCTAATAAATTCATTTATTCTCGCAGTGATTTGAATGCTCGTATAGGATATCATCCAGATTAATATGAATTATAAATTATCCAGATTTTGCTTATATTTAAACTGAATTATTGAAATGTTCGTTTTGACAGGATTTAATTGAAAGCATAAGGATATTTATAGAGATAGTAAGATTTGCATTAATTAAATAAATTTAATATTTATCACTGGATTTGTATATAACGAATATATTAGAAAGGACACGCGCGCCACCTATAATGAATAGCATATAAGGAGAGACTCGCTCCGAATTGGGAAAATTACAAGATTTAAAATTCCAAGTTTGATTATTCAAATGAAATAGAAAAATGACTGAAATTTATATTAGGTGATTTTTTTTTACGAATTTTGTAATGAGGTTTAATTGAGCCAAAAAGACAAATATATGTCAAGGATTAAGTGAAGTAAATTATATGTATAATAAATAAATACATTAGTAGCTTCATACAAATTAACTGTCTCTTTCTTTCGCTTTGTGCATCATTGATATCTGTCGGTGTCCTTCGGGCCAAATTAATGATTACTTTTTTCCTTTTTTTGTGTGTGTGTCTGTGTATTATAAAACCCAAGTAATTAAATGGAATATAATTTGCTTATCGTCATCGTGGTTGATTTGAATTTTTTTAATTATTAAATATTCCGAAAAATTTTTACCCTAGAGGTGAGGTTATTATTGAGTTTCTGGTTCGATTTCATGGTCGGTTTTTATAATATTCCAAGTCACGATTAGAAACGGTATAAAAGCGCGTTTGTTCTTTTATTTTTTTTTTTTTTTAAATTAACCGGATATCGAAAATAATAATTAAATGTGGAATTCAAATATACGGAAATCCTAAATTGTGATTTAATTATATCAAATTATACCATTGAATTAAAAAAAAAAAATGTCAATTTTATTGTTTAACCGAACAAGTCAATTAAAGGGAATATTTTACGGGGACAAAAATTAACAAGTGAAGAAAAATTTAAAATTGTTTAACAGTACAAAAAACATTTCTAAATCTCTAAAGATACATTATAAAAGACAAGAAAATAGTGTGTCTTCTGCTGGAAAAATACATTTTTTAATTTATTTATAACGAGGTTATAGTTTCGAGGGCTTTGCCGCCTTAATCAGTCTATTATAATTGATTCACGGGAATTAGCACATCAATTCTTGCGAATCAATTGAAATGGTCTGATTAAGGCGGCAAAGCCCTCGAAACTATAGACTGCTCGAAGCCCTTGAAACTTAGTAAATTGGATTGTATCTAACTTTCTGAGATTTGGCTCGTGATCCCGGCTTCTTTCCTTCTACTCTGTTCTTTTCACGATGGAGGGGCCAGCCCATACAGGCCTTTAGGGGGTGCACCTTCTGGTGCATCTCCTTCTCACATCAATATCATTAAAAAAAAAAATAAAAAATAAAAGACTCGTTATAAATAAATTCAAAAAAATATTTTCCAGCAGAAGACACACTCTTTTATTGTCTCCTTTAATTTATAAAAATTCTGCTATTCTCAAATAGAAACTTTTAATTTAAAGGTACAGGTAGTCCTCCTACAGCAAGGTTTCTCTCTAACACCGATAGGATAAATTGCGGGAACCCTAGTATAACACTACAACCTGTAACACGGCTTCGCTCTAACACGATAAAAAATTGCGAAAATATTTGTACAAAACGGTACTTATAAAAATTTGATAAATAAATAAATTTAATTTATTATTTTTATTCTGACTTTAATAAGTAAAATGGATGGTGTGTAAGTAAAACTCGATCTCTTGTCTTCCCAGATCATGTTAGGATGTCTCCGAGGGGTGAACCGCGACCTAATATCGTGTACAACTACTTCCACTTTAATTTCCAAGTAGATGACAATAGATTATGTAATGAATCACAAAATAATTCCAAAGACATGTACATGTAATCCAATCGCGGTTCACCCCTCGGATGTCTCTCTCTCTCTCTTCTTTAGGGATCCATCCCCCCCATCATCTATTTATACCCGACCACCGAGGGACATCCTCCGCCCATCTATTTAAACCCGACCACCGAAGGACACCGCAGTCTCCTTTTTTTGATATTCTCAAAAAAATCCCAAAAGGTTTATTTTTCTGTTAAGGATAATATTAGGGAAGAATAGAATAGAAATGTTTGTGGTTGACCTAATTATGTTTAGTATTGTGTGTATGGCATTTTGACAAGATAGTTAATATCTCGAAAAATATAATTTTTTCGATGTTCACTTATTAGAGATTTTTTGTAGACCAAAATGTCATGGTTTCGCTCAAATCTTTTTAATCAAAATAGTTTCGGCCGTTTTTTTGAAAAAAAAACAAAGGAAAAACTACTTTTTTCATGAACGATTACAATATTTCACCATAAAATAAAATAATTTAGATGTATGGGTGGGTATATGAGTATATGTATTTATTTATATGTATGCATATATTTATTTTCATCATGTGGAGCACTACCTGTTTGATTTGCTCTTATAAAATCAACAACTCTGCTACTTTAGCAACAAAAGCCTTTTCTCGCTCTATAATATTATTGTTCTAATTTTTCTTTTGATAGTAAATGAATCTCTTAAAGCTTTTATTTTTGTGATTAATTTCATAAAAATTTGAATTTTTAGTGAAATCACACATAATTAATTATTTATTGAACTAGAACAAATAATATAATACAATACAGCTACGACGTTTCGATCGGCTTATTCTCCAATCTTTAAAGAATTTGGTGTCGGTTCTAGGTGAAACATTTTAATAGATAATAAGTAAAAATATATTTTTCTAGGTGTGTTTCACAAATAAAACAAATATATGTTTTGAGTTTTTATCTCGATATATATTTCGGGTTATGAGCCCATCATCAGGAGTTACAAAAGAAAACTAAATATGAGCTACATCTTCATCCAAGTCCCTCCACTATGGAAAAGAAACATTGCCACATGGTTCCATAAAATAGAAGCACAATTTTCAATATCAAATATTACCCTGGAACAGACTAAATATAATCATTTATTGACAGCCTTAGATGAAGATGTAGCTCATATTCTCGACGACTTTCTTCAAACACCAACATCAAAAACTCCATACACAGACTTAAAAAGTAGACTTATTGACGAATATGAGGAGTCGAGAACAAAAAAAAATAATAAACTATTAAAGGATCTGGACCTCGGTGACAAAAAACCTTCTCAACTTTTAAGAGAAATGAGAAGTTTAGCAAGAGGACAAATAAGCGATGAAATTTTAAAAACAATTTTTCTCCAAAATATGCCACAAATTACAAGGGCAATATTAGTAGCAAGCCAAGACGACTTAACTACTTTAGCAACAATGGCAGACAAAATTCCTGAAACAACAATGGGCAGAGACATCTACAAAGTAACTCAGAAAAATAACTACGATGACAGACTCTCTCGTCTTGAAAAATACATAAAAACACTAGAAAATAAATTAACCACTTTTAGAGCCAAATCAGAATCAAGAGAGAGACCACCTTCCCTATATATGGTATGAGAAAAGTTTTCTTTTGTAACTCCTGATGATGGGCTCATAACCCGAAATATATATCGAGATAAAAAATCAAAACAGAGACTTATTCTCCGATTGTTCTCAAGTATGAGCACCCACTCATATTTTAAGTTAACTCCACAAAAATATCTTTGTTTGGAGTTGATCTGAAAACCGGAGTGGGCTCTCATACTGAGAACGATCGCAGAATAAGTCGATCGAAACGCCGTAGTTGTATTGTATTATTTGTTCTTGTTCAATAAATAATTAATTATGTGTGATCTCACTAAAAATTCAAATTTCTTTTGTTAATTGATAATTGATTTGAATAATTTATATATTTATTTATTTATTTAAAATTAGCTAATATTTGTGTTTATGTTAAAATGGCATTTTATGTGACTGAATTTAAATTAAAAATTCTCAAAAGGAAAAATTGAAAATCGTGCATGAAAGACTTGAAACTTGATTATCTTTTCTAAAGGTGTAATTATTATTAGTATTAGCATATATTTATTTATTTATTTCAAATTATATTACTTATTGATATTCATATTTTTAAAATGGCGCGTGCGGCTGAATTTTAATATATTCGGGGTTGGATTCAAATGATGGCGTCACGTGTCCGCCATTTGTAACATCCTAGAAAACAACCCTTCAAGAAATGAATATATTACCTCCACCCAACACCCCCCTTTAGGGTTGAAATTAAGGGAGAGAGACTCCGACACTTTTTTATTGGTGCCACATGGCCCACAGTCAACCATCCGGGACTAGAGAATCTAATTTTGATTTTTTTTACAATCAATTTACATAAGAAAAAAAGACGCCTTGAAATATATTCGCTTCTCCTTATACCTTTTCGAGAGTGTTGGCTCGTGTTAAAAATTAAAATAATTTCTTTTCTTTAAATTGAATTTATTATTCAGATTATATAATGCTAGCGATATCACCCGGATGGGGCATAAGCGTGTCAGTCTGCTATAAAGAAAACGAATTATTATCATAATTGTTAGTAAATTTTGTATTGAAATGATAATCGAGAGCGATCCCCCTTTGGGAAAACGAAGTTCATCGACAGCTTTTCGAGCCTTCAATACAGGAAATTAATAATACATCTATCATAACAAAATAAATGGAAAAATATTTATAAAACGCTAAAGAAAAGCCCTCTTTTTTGAAGATAGAGTTACAAAAACAAAAATTATGAATTTTACTAACCTTTAGGTTAACTTAGTCCCCTCTTCCACATGTATTATTGATAAATGTTGATATATATTAATTCATTCTAATTAGATTGCCATGGTAACAAGAATGTATTTATTATTATTGATAGAGAAAATAAACAAACATATTTTTCGTTCTAATTAATATATATATATGTACTTGATAATTTATTTATAATATTAAATATTAAAACTTACATCGGTAATAATAATAAATACATTTTTGTCGCCTTGTTAACCAAATTTGAAGAATATAATTCAAGGGAGAATTGATATATATTTTAACTAATTGATTCATTCTAATTAGGTCGCCATGGTAACAACAATGTATTTATTATTATTGATATAGAAAATAAACAAACATGTTGTTCGTTCTAACTAATATACTATAGGTATGTACTTAATAATTTAGTGCCTGGAGCACCAAGTGATGCTCGGTAACTTTTTGCCCCTAATTAGCTTAGGTTTCAAATTTCAAGGCTCTGCGACTTACCGAAGACGATATATGAATGATTAAAATATTTATTTTTCGACACTACTAATTTAAACGCCCTTCCTTTATTTCAATCGGATTAAAATTTATATATGACTAGTAAGTCATGAAACTTGATAAGTACCTAGACCAATTTAAAAAAAAATCGTTAGTGCCGTTTTTGAGAAAAAAAAACGAAAAATCTTTCATGTAAATGTCCACTTACGGAGTTCCGATTTCAGCCAAAAGCTTGCTGTACTCCTTCTAGCCTATATCGAGCTTAAATTTCAAATTTCGTAGCACTGAGATTTATGGTTGCGAAACGCAGGGGGGGGTTATTCTTAACCACGTAAACATCAACTTCTGATGATTCTATTTTAACCAAAATCTTGTGGTACTTCTTGTAGCCTCTAGATAGCTTAAGTTTCAAATTTCAAGCCTCTGTAACTTTCCAAAAACGAGATATGAACGATTAAAATATTTGTTTTATGACATGACTAATTTACACCTCCTTCCTTTATTTCAATCGGATTAATAAAAATTTAACACAACTAATAACTCATGAGACTTGATAAGTACACCAAATGTTGTTCGTTCTAATATATGTAATTCTTAATTTATTTATAATATACTGAATATTAAATGTTACATCGCCGATAAATGGATTTTTGGTCAGTTTTAGATACTTATTTTAATTTTAAAAATCCAAATGTACTCAATTTTATTTATTTATTCAATTGTTTATCAATTTTAATTATTTTTTGTTTATTAATAAATTATATATATAAACTAATTAATTCATTCTAATTAGGTTCCCATGGCAACAATTATTTAATTATTATTATTGATATAGAAAATAAACAAACATGTTCTTCGTTATAACTAATATCAGGTATGTATGAACTTCATAATTTATTTATAATATATTAAAGATAAGAGTAAATAAATATTTTATTTAATATGGATTTACTATGAGTTAAGGATACTGGGTCACTTATTTCACATTAAAATTAAAAAATTAAAAGATGTAAAAAAAATTTTCTTTTTCAATATATATATTTTGGGCTATCAACCCATCTTCAGGAAATACAGAAAGTAACTTTCAACTGAGTTACTTTCTGTATTTCCTGAAGATGGGTTGATAGCCTGAAATATATATATTGAAAAAAGAAAAAAATTTTATATCTTTTAATTTTTTAATTTTAATGTGAAATAAGTGACCTAGTATCCTAACTCATAGTAAATCCATATTAAATAAAATATTTATTTACTCTTATCTTTATTAAAGATGTTTCACCTTGCACCAACACCACAATCTCTACTGATTATAATATATTAAATATTAAAAGTTACATCAATAAGTAACAAAGCATAATCAAAGATAATATTAAAATAAAAGGGATAATAAATTGGAATGTTTAAAAATTTGTCTTTAGATCAATCCTTGGATCTACTTCTCTTGACTTGCAAAAACAGATGAGAATTAATCAAATGAAGAATTTTTTCTACTAAAAAATAAATAGATAAAATTTAAATTGGTTTGATATAATTTTTTTTTTTTGATGAAATTCTTTTGAAATACTGAAAGAATCGAAATCAATAGAAAAAGATGAAGAAGAAAAATCTCACCCGCTGATATTTCTGGATATTAATTAAAGTCGAAGAAAAGTCCGTCATTTCCTCTAAGAAGATAATATAATAAAGAAGAAGAAGAGTAGAAGAATCTTAATCTAATGTGTAATTTAGTTCACATGAAGCAGCACTAATTTTTTTTTTTTTTTTATCATTCATTCATAAAATGTCATTTGAAGAGATGCGCTATTCCAATTCTTTTTCTATTCATACCAACCAAGATGAGGCGAAAAAAAGAAAACATATCTATTTTTAAGCAGAGAATGTACTAATGAAGTAAAAAAAAAAGTAATATATATTATCTCAACAAATAAAAGAAAAGAGTGGAGAGAGGATCCGTTACAGATGTTAAGTATTTGAAATGAAGTCTTTAATTAAAAATTAATCAACATCAACAACAGCAGCAGCGTTTCGGAGAAAGGTTATATCTAACTTAACTGTACAATCAGCTTGATCATTAAGCAGAGGGAAACAAAAACCAGCCCGGATTGCGCGAGGTGGCAACCAATAGATTAGAAAAAAATATTTATTCATTGTCCCCCTCCTTGATTTGCCGTTCTACTGTTACTAAAACTTAATTTGTTAAATATCATTAGCATGACGCTGTGGAATTCATTATTTATTCACAAAGATTCATTATTTATTATTTATTACATCAATATACATATGGTATATACAATCAGAATCAATACCTCAGACATATTTTTTTTTTTTTTAGTAGGATTATTGTTGGGACTAATTAAGAAAAAGCGTCACCTTTTTTATTGAACATACGGTTCCTAAGCGTGTGTCTTGTCTGTTTTTCTGAGTAGAATCTTGTAAAGCAAGTGACCCAAAAGTGGAACACCCCTTTAAGTGGACACCTTAAAACATTGTGTTTAAAATAAAGGCAATTAGGGCCCAAATTCTGTCTGCTGCAATTCTATCGCCTTCTGAACAGTATTGCAAAGAGTGGGCAACATTACATAAAGAATTTGGAGCCTATTTGTCCTTATTTTAAAAACCAATGTTTTAAGGTGTCCACTTTAAAGATATGTTCACTTTTGGGTAACTTACTTTAACCGAATTTTGACATACTCCTTACTTTTGAGCTGATTTTTCTGCAATTTTGCAATGACGATACAATTTCTCAACAATATCAGTAATTAAAAAGAAAGAATTTTAATCCACTTCTACTAATCCAATTTATGACATTTCAGCGACCCAATTGCGTTAGTTTCATTTTCTACCACATGGCGGCAACACTGTACTTACCATTTACCAATTAGACAGCATTGTGTCTTATCAGTTTCGAGATCTTTTAATTTTAAAAATGTATAATGAAGAAATCTAATGGCACTTTTTTAAAAAATTAACCATTATACTGAGTTCCTAACAATGAATTAGATTGGGAAGGGGGGGGAATTCAGAAGGTTATATTTAATCGAATCATTTACAGATGTTTAATATAAACTTTCTTCAATTAATAGATATATATTTTTTGTAATTTGAAGGTTTCTATAATAAAAATCGCATATTATACTCTTCAAATTAACGACTAAAAAGATGATCGGTTACAATTGCAAATAATGACCCTATGACCTTCCAACAGATGGTCACTAAGCTTTGCAGTATCCTCCTGCGAGTCGTCATGATGTCAATCTGATTTACGATTTTCATTTCTATTTTATGAATCAATGAGAATGAGAGAGAGAGACAGAGAAAGGATTAAGTACAAAAAACAACACTTCTAACAACAACAACTCTTTAACAGCAATGAAATTAATCTTTATATGCTGTAAAATTTTAATTAACTTGAATAACATGGAGAGATATATAATATATTTCGTAAACCATTTTGATGTTATACTATAATCAATTCCATAGACAAAAAAAATTAAACGATAAAAAAAAATTTATAGTTTATTTATGTAGAATTTTCAAAATAAGAAACGGATGTATATTGGAATAATTATTAAAGATATTGATTCAAAAAAAAAAAATTGTCATATAATCGTGCATGAAAAAAGTGTTTGTTTTTTTTTTTGCTTCGTATTTTCAAAATATCTCAAAAACGGCTGAAACTATTTTGATTTAAGGTAGTTGTTCCGCCAAATGCATTTTCTTAGGATTTTTCTGAAATTTAGATATATTATTATTTAAATACTTCTGCATCGATTGGTGTCAAAACGAAATTTATGAACAATACAGTTCCGGGGATATTTAATTTCAAAAATCGAGTTTTTCGGGCTCTTTAGCATTGCACTATACGGGATATCGGAAACTTTACATACATATTTAATTATAATTAATAAACCCTTCTTACTATTTTTATAAAAAACTAAACCAACATTAAACATTAACCAGTACATATTTTAAGACAATTTTGATTCATAGTTACAACACAGTTTCTGAGATAATAAGGAATAAATAATGAAAAATGTATAAAAAAAATTTACACTAAAAACATTTTGGCAACAGCGCATTTATTTAACCAGCGAAAGATGTATGCGCTAGATTTTTTCAAAATTATAATTTTAATAAGATGTAACGTAGGCGTTGATTTGTTAAAAAATAACAAAACGATTTTTATAGAAATTTAAAATGTATTTAATCTGTCATTTTAATATAAAAATATTCAATCTCTTACAATGGTGCCAAATTTGTCAAACGAGCATGGGATTGGCTAGAATTGGTACATAAACAGCAAAAAGTTTTGGGCTTATGAACTATGAATCCTTATTGTCTGTTCAATATACTCTAGCATTAACTTTTTGCTAGTATTGTCGCGAAACAACTACCTTAAGAAATTGAGCAAAACCAGGGCGTTTTGGTCTTAAAAAGAAACCCAAATAAGTGAACATGAAAAAAATTATATTTGTAGAGAAATTAATTGTTTTGTCAAAATGTCTGTTATAGTAGAGTATCAAATTTTTGTGTACGATCTAGAGCAAAAACTAGTGTGAATATAAAAACCAAATTTCCCATGTAGTTTTGGTCCATTAAGATTAAGAGCTGATTAGATTTTGGTTGAAATGGAACCCAAAATTAAGGGGAGGTGGGTTAAAAATTGAAATTATAAGATTTTCATTAAAAAAATGAAATATTCTATAAAATGAACCCATAATAAGAAAGAGAGTTATTATTTTTTCTGGGACCAAAATTTTTTTGAGGGGGGGGAGATAGAACTATCAATATAAGTTCTAGACCCTTTAATTTAATCGATTTGTACGAAATTTCGAATATTATGATAAAGTCATTTAGATGGCCACATCAGTTTATTTTAGAAATGTCTAAAACCTGGAGGAAAATCATTTTCAAACATGTTTTTCTCCTTTTGGGTGTTTGTTCGAATTTCTGATAAGTCACGATAACTCAAGAACAAAAGTCATAAAAAGTTCATTTTGATGTTTGTCTTGTCAAAACATTCTCAAAACGAAGAAAGAAAAATTTTGAGCCATTTAGCTTCAAAACATTTGATTAAAAAATACAGAAAATCAGACAAATATCTAATTGTTATAATGAGAGATTTGAACGGTTATAATTAAAAAAAAATTAGGGGTACAAGTTTGTATTAATATACATAACACTTTTCTACCAAATTTAATCTTTCCTTTTTGAACTATTCGAGACAAAAATATTAACAAATCGAGAATATTTGCGAAGAGTCTATACCAAGTCTCGAAAAGTTTATAATATTTGAATAATCATTTACAAAAATTCAAAATAATTTTGCATGATTTTGAACATTATTTCGTTATTTGCAATAGTTTTTAGTCGAGGGGTGAACCGCGACCTGATAACGTGTAAACTTACTTCCACATTCATTTCCTAAAAATTCCAGTACTTTAAATACTAAAATAATTCCTCATAATTCCAAAGACGTGTACACCTAATTTCAATCGCGGTTCACCACTCATTTTTAGTTAATATCAAAATAAAAAAGAGGTTCTATGTTTTGAAATTATAAAGATTTTAGTACTACAACGCACTATTTACGACTACTCTCCATTCTTCAGTTTTTTTTTATGTAAATGATGAGAGAAGGAGTTACACCAAAAAGGTGCAACCCCTAAAGGCCTGGATTGGCCCCTCCATCGTGAAAAGAAGAAGAAAGAATTTTATGGGCTGGGCGGGGGTCGAAGGTATCTGTGGATACGGGTCTTAAATAGCTGAAGGTTATAAGTCGCGGGGTTATCATTGATATGGAAATTCAATTAGACATAAAAAGGGATAGAAATAAATTATGTTTGAAAAAAAATTTGTTTGAGAGTAAGTTTGTCCACAAATAATTTAATTTTTACTTTATTCAATTGGAAGCATTGGTAAAAGTATTGGAATCGGTCTCGCTCCAAGCGCGACTTCAAAGGATCCTCAGTCAAAGACTACGGAACCCATGGTCTCAAACAAAGTAACAAATTGTAGTATTTATTTGGTTGAATATTAGCACGTGGCGATTTTTCCAAAAATTACATAGGGTGTTGTCCAGAGTCCAAAAAGTGCGATTTTTTCATTTAGTCTACGCGGATGGATGGATGGATGTTCATCGACGATTTTGGAAATTAGATCCCCCCTTAAGAAAGAACCCTTCTTCTCATCTATCTAGTATTGTTTCGTGTTGTTAAGTAAAGCAGTTAATTAACTCGAAGCAAAGAGTAGGTAAACCACTTTGGACCCTTTCATTTGATTTTATATACTCTTTGGTTTTCGAAACCTGATGAAATCATTTCGGTTAGTTAAACCTTTATTCTTTCTCTCTGTCTTTATTCTCGATATTTCTAATCAAGAAGTGAGTTTTGGCCTTAAGCCCTTTTCTCTCTCTCTCTGTCTTCATTTACAGACCACAACGTGCCAATCAACGAGACCTTATGCCCTTTGGGCCCATTTCCCGAACACGATACATTTTTTCCTCTTAACTAAATTCTCGCCCCACTCCTCCTCCTCTATCTAACTCACAAACACACATATATACTCTATATACGTGTACCGATATACTAAAATGTATATTACTTTCTAATATTTCGAAAAGCCACCTTCCTCGGTTTGGATTAATTCAATTATCCAATTGATCAGAAATAAGTTAAAAAAAAACAATAAGATATAAAATTTTCAGGCCATCAATTGGGAAAATAAAAAAAGAAGAATTAGATTACAAATATGGGGAGTCGGGTAGCCGCGCGTGCTAGAGCACCGCTTCTGCATCGTTGTCATAATGACGATATTGGGGCGGGAGGCCCAAATTTTATTAAAATCACATAATTAATTATAATTTTTTATTGAAGACGAATAAATAATACAAGTATGAACGCCCCCTCTCCGATTTTAGGTTAACTCCACAAAAATATTTTTTTTAAGCCTTGCTCGGGACAGAATAAAAATTTGACCAGATAAAACTCAGCTCCGTCACTAACACTACTAACCCAAGATAAAACTCTCATATCTATTCTATTGGGAACCTTGGTAGAAGTATGGATTTAATTTTTTCCCTACAGTGGGTAGTTTCAATTTAGACCGCCAGATAGGGTATCAGAATTCTTAGTTTCCCATGGGAACCTTGGTAGGCGTGTGGCTTAATTTTTTATCCCTACTGTGGCTAGTTTCCCTTTATACCACTAGATAGCGTATCAGAATTCTCAGTTTCTCTTGGTAGTGGCGTGACTTCATTTTTTTGCCCTTAAGTGGCTAGTTTCAATTTAGACCACCAGATAGCATAACGGAATTCTCAGTTTCCCAATAGAAACTGGCTAAATGGACTTAGTATCCGAAGCCAACCAAATAAAAAAAAATTATAATTCTAAACATTTTAGGACCAGAAAGAACTTTTTACGAGCTTCCGTTCTTGTATATTTTTTTTTTACTGGACATCAGAAATTAATGAATATCTCCACGCTTAGACATTCTAAAAAGAATAAAAATAAAATATCTTTGTTTAGATTCTGATACCAACGGTAACTCAAGAACAAAAGGTCATAGAAAGCTTAATCTGGTGTGTTTATATATCTTCCATCCAAAAAATTGTTTAAATTATTTATTGGCTTTCTATAGTTTAAGAATATTCAAGTCAAAAATTCAGAAATTCAGAAAACAATGGAATTGTAATATGTTTGTAGCTATCGAACGGTTGTAGTTAATTTTCTGAAATTCGGATTACAAGTTTGTATTTGCAAAAAATGTCAATAAATTCTAGTTCGGACAGTCTTAAGGCCAGTTGTATGTCGTTTGGTAAACTCTTTGTAAAAGTTGATAAAGGGTAAAACCTTAGAATTCAACTTGTGCCCGGCCGGATGTCCAATCAGATGACACGCACTTTCATCTGTAGCGAGTCTTGAATTTTATTTTATATATATACCAGGTGCAAAGATCGCCCGTGGGTTTTAAATTAATAATTTAATTTTCCTACTTTTGATAAATTTTATTTGTCATGAACTATTAGTGGGGGTGAAAAATCACGTCGGCGTCTTCGCGCAAGCCGATTATTATAAGTATATATATAATTTGAAAGGAATATATTAAGCTAATAGTAAACATTCTATAATATATTTAAACATTCCGCTTAATTACTTCTAAATGTTTTTTTCAAATTTATTTTGTATATATTCATGTGTATCGTTTTCCACGAGCCTAGTATTAAAATAATCTTTTCCCTCTCTTTTTTTTACTCTTCTGCATGGTCTATTTGTATTTATATATGAATCCAGCTGGAGGCCACGCGTGCCAACATTTCCATAACAAACTCCACGCGACCCTCTAAGTATTCTTTCGAAGGAATGTGCGCATTGGAATGGATCTAGAATAAAATCATTCGCGGTTGGTATTTTACATACCAAGATTTGAGAAAACGTCCCGACTTAAGTTGTGGTCATTATAGAAGAAGAATATATCTAACGGTTAAGATGTTGGCTAATTTCATATTCATTATCTATTATCTTTAATAAGAAGCAGACCAGGGAAACAAATGATTTCCTATATGCAATGTATTATTATTATTATTATTATTTTTACTTAACTAAGGCGTTTAGCAGAGGATGAGTGCCAGAGGTCTCTTCGTGGAAGATGCTCACGACAAAATTATGTGGAATTTATGGATGACAAAATGCGCTAAGCTGTATTAACCTGAAGATGAAGAATCGATCCTTATCATAGCTATTTTGCTTGGGTTTGGCAAGTTTAATTAAAAGTACCTGGAACACCGAGCGATGCTCAGTAATTTTTTGATTCAGTTAAAAGCGATATAATAATATTATTTTTATTAAAATTCTTCCAGAACTTAAGTGACTTGATTTAAATTTTCTTATTAAATTGAAGGATTGTTTTTGTCACATATATAATAAAACAATAATTTCAATAACTATTTGATAAACTATACAGTTTCGGTCACCACTGGTTGACCATCCTCAGCAGCCATCTCGTTCAAGAACCGGAATTTGTCATTTCACATGAAATATTCATTCGCAAATCCTCAATACAGACACATCACACAATTCATTACAATCAACTGTATATAGCAACAATTTATAAAAACATTTATCACTGAACCAGAATCTATTTTGAACTCAAAGTTCAGTGATAAATGTTTTTATATATGTTGCTATATACAGTATTTTGTTTTCTTCCTTTGGCCTCGGTGAACACCATTTGGCCATCATTTCTACTTAATCCCAGGTAACACACAATATCCTCAGAATATTCTAAGAAGATTTAAATGTCCTTAGAATATCCTTAGAATATTCTTAGGACATTGTGGTTACCTGGGATATAGGAGTCACTCATAAAATTTATTCATTCAAAATGTTCAATTTATATAAATAATTTAAGTGAAATTATGAATTTTTCTATTTCTTTAGTCATTTCATTTTCATTGAAAAAGTGATATCAAATGGTTTCTACGCTCATTGGAAATGAAATATATCTGGAAATCTCAGAATAAAATTTATCAATTTTATGCTTTGTGTTTATACAATTTAGTACCAGGTGGTTAATATGCGCCAATTTCGCCACAGTTACATAATTAATTTCATTTGGAATAGGTGTTTAGGAGTTATTGTATGTCCCAATCTTAATCTTATTAGGAGAGATATAATTTTTATATTGAGTGTTCTATCACTATACCACGGTATTTTGGGTATTATTGGCATAATTTTGTATAAATGTGAGCCTTTGATTTCGGTCGATTCTCTCCATTCTTGTTGAAATGTTTACAATATGTTTCCTTTAATTCTAGAAACAACATCTGGTTTGGGAATTTCTATTTCGAATATATACAGTTGATTGTAATGAATTGTGTGATGTATCTGTATTGAAGATTTGGGAATGAATATTTCATGTGAAATGACAAATTCCGGTTCTTGAACGAGATAACTACTGAGGATGGTCAACCAGTGGTGACCAAAACTCTATAGTTTATCAATTAAATAAATAAAATAGTATAATAATAAAACTTGAGTAAGATACGAGGTAGGTTTCACAAAAAAGAAATAAAACAAAATTGAGTTTTGAATTCGATATATTTCGGGGTTAGCCCATCATCAGGAGTCTAAAATCTGATTATATATTGGAAAAATAGTTTCCCATCACCACATACATTTAAAAATTTTTTTAAAATTGTTACTTGTAAAACTATTTTTCCAATATATAATCAGCTTTCTTAGACTCCTGATGATGGGCTAACCCCGAAATATATCGAATTCAAAACTCAATTTTGTTTTATTTTTGTGAAACCTACCTCGTATCTCACTCAAGTTTTATTATTATATTAAAATGTTTCACCTAGAACCAACACCGAACTCCTTAAAAGTTAAATCAAATAGTTATTGAAATCATTGTTTTATTATATATGTGACAAAAACAACCCTTCAATTAAATAAGAAAATATTATCCTTAATTTTAAATTCAGGTAAAAAGGTCGATTTTTATTCGAAGCCATAATAAAATAAAATTTAATTTATTTTTTTGCCAACGTTTTGACCCGCTATGGCCATCATCAGGACCTATCACTAGACACAAAGTTTTAAATGTAATTGCAATCAAAAATAATTTTAATTATTAAAGTTATTATAGGTAAACAAGGACTATATCTTTCTGTTATGCAGATAATATATATATTATTGGCAACGTTTCGTCATCTTTGTTGACTTCTTCAGGGTTCAAATAGTTAACTTCCCTGCATATTTGTCATTTTTATAATTATTCTAATCTTTTTTAGTAAACATAACAAGGCATGTCATTAGCATCAATCAGATTGAATTTTTCAATCTGATTGATGCTAATGACATGCCTTGTTATGTTTACTAAAAAAGAATAGAATAATTATAAAAATGACAAATATGCAGGGAAGTTAACTATTTGAGCCCTGAAGAAGTCAACAAAGCTGACGAAACGTTGCCAATAATATATAAATTATCTGCATAAAAGAAAGATATAGTCCTTATTTTCCTATAATAACTTCAATAATTAATCGATGGACATAACTACCCTAGCAGCACAATGTTTCAAACTATGTATATAGTAACTATATAGTGCCTATATGGATTCTCGAAAACTATAAAGGCACGATATAGTTACTAAATAGTTTGAAACATTGTACTACTAGGGTAATCAAAATAATAATATTAATATACACGGAGGTTCCTTCGTTAACCCTTTTAAATCCTGAAGAAGGAGGCACGAACCTTCGAATTGTCGGATTTTTTAAGAGAATGAATTTGATATTCTAATAAATTATTTTTTAGAAAATAGAAAAATATGTTTGAATCATTAAATTCTCTAATTTTAATATATATTAATATTTGTAATGAACTATTAGTGGGATATAGAATTAAAAAAACAGTTAATTATTAAAAGGAAATTGAATAAAAATATAATTATTATGAATTCTTATCGACGCAAACACCTGTTACTAATTATTTGAATAAATAAAAAACCCATCAAAAACAACTTAGCCGAAGATGAGACCGTGACAGATCGAATTGTCAAACCCCCTAAACCGTGAATTTCATCCAAATCGTTATATATAATAATATATACAAGAATTGCTCGTTTAATATAATAAGATATAATAAGATAAGATAAGATTTTAGTTTTTATATATCACTAAGGCCCAATTACATATAAACACACTGAAACAAGGTTCGTTTGACTAATGATTGTTATTTAACGATTGACAGAGGATTCAATGAACCAAATTGAAGACTGGGGGTCACGAACTTAGGAGTTTTCATCCCAAATTTAGGGTAAAAAAATTGCACAGGATTTTTTTATGGGAAAAAATGTTTAAGGTTTTTTTAAGGGTTAAAATCTTTTATTGAAAGACACTGAAAAAAAATTAAAGTACATATTTAAAATTGGATTATTCGTATTCATAGTAGATTTGTAACTGAAATAGTAGGGAATTGGATAAAATTAAAAACACAGAGTTTTTTTTATTAAATGGACCAGACGTTTCGTCAATTTATTATGATTTCCTCAGTGGCTCATTTTATCAAAAACAATTTCATTATAAGACAAAACATCATTAATCTTTCTTTAACATATTATTATTGGCTCAAATTAAACAACAATCTTGAAGCGACATTTCTTTAACAATTAAAAAAAATTGTCGTTTTAATTGTTAAAGAAAAGTTAATTGCAAGATTATTGTTTAATTTGAACCAATAATAATATGTTAAAGATTAATTATGTTTACGATATACTAATTGTTAGATGACTTATTTATTTATCGAAATATCTGCCACAATTTCAAATAAAAAATTTTATTTAATTTTCTAGATTTCAAATTGATTAAAATAAAAAGTAAAATTTTAATGGCTTAATATTTTTATTTATTAATAACAGCGAACTAACCAAAAAGTGTACCGAGTTTTAAAGATACTTTCAATTTTTCATTCAATTTTTTAGTTAATTTTTAAAGTAGTTAGAATATTATGGCGTAACATAGAGTCAACAATGCATTAATAGATTGTTAGAAGCATTTACTTACTCTATTTCAGGCTAGATGTCGTTGATAACAATGAATATTCTTCTCGTATAATGCACAAGAAAGAATTCAACTTGACGAGAGGAAGGCTCGTTTTATATTAAAATATATTTTGATAAACTGGTCGAATTTTTGCCTTTATCAAATTCCACGAAAATGATAATTCCAATATTTGTTTTTGCAAAGAAATATAATAAATAAAGAGAAGATAGAATCAGGGGAGGGTAAAGACGTGTACCAGATCATCCCTAATTATCAAGATAACACTACAGGATGTCTAAAAAGTGTCTTATAGGGTGGGTCAAAATTCTTAACTCATTTTTGAGAAAATTTCAATTTTTTTTTTATGTTAAATATAATATATACATATGGTATATACAGGGTGGTAATTATGTCTCTTAAAAGCTATTTAGAATATTTTAATTTATTTTAAAAAATATAGAAGTATTTTTGGTTTTTGGTAAATAATATATATACAGGGTGGTAATTAGATCTCTTAAGGGCTGTTTAGAATATTTTAAGTTATTTTTAAAAATACAGAAGTATTTTTGGTTTTTAGTGAATAATATAAATACAGAGTGGTAATTAAGTCTCTTAAGGGTTGTTTAAAATATTTTAAGTTATTTTAAAAAATATAGAAGTATTTTTGGTTTTTCGTAAATAATATATATATAGGGTGGTAATTAGATCTCTTAAGGGCTGTTTAGAATATTTTAAGTTATTTTAAAAAATACAGAAGTATTTTTGGTTTTTAGTGAATAATATAAATACAGAGTGGTAATTAAGTCTCTTAAGGGTTGTTTAAAATATTTTGTTATTTTAAAAAATATATAAGTTTTTTTGGATTTTCGTGAATAATATAAATACCGGGTGGTAATTAGATCTCTTAAGGGCTGTTTGCAATATTTTAAGTTATTTTAAAAAATATAGAAGTATTTTTGGTATTTGGTAATGAGATGATGTCAAAAACTTATTAACGCTACATATAAAAGGAAAATTAGAAAGCATAGCCGGATAAGAATATATAATCTGCCCTCACAGTAATTTTTAAAAATCCATATAGCTGATCGATTTCTTTTTGAAAAAAAAAAAATCTGAAAATTTTAGCTTTTAAACCCAAAGAGTTACTAAATAATTAAAAAAAAAACACGTAATTTTCAATATTTATTTTATTGATTATTTTTTAACTAAAAATTTTCTGGTAAGAATTATCGTTAAGAGATATTGAAAAGTAATTTTTTTTTAATTTTTTAACCATCCCTTTAAAAAAAATATAAATTATTTGCATAAAAAATATAGTCCTTATTTCCAGATAAGAACTTTAAAAAATAAAAAAGTTTTTGTCGTTATATTTAAATATTTTTCTTTTGAATGAGAGTCACGAATATTTCACAGAAAACCCTTTTCTTGTTCTTCCATTACACGGTGAAAATTTTAATCCATTTGATTGTCAAAAAAAAAACTGATTTTTTTTTATTTTTTTTTGATTTTTAAAAATCTCCAAATCTAGTAATTGTATTTGTCCATTAAATTTGTAATATTATTAAGATTTGAACATTTAATAAAATCACACATAATTAATTATAATTATTTATTGACCACGAATAAATAATACAATAAAACTACGACGTTTCGATCGACTTATTCTGCGATAGTTCTCAAGTATTATTATTTATAATGGATTTTGTTATAAGCGTTCTGATAGTGTTTAGAATAGTTAGGTATCATTTTTCTAAATTATCCGCTATTGTCTGAAATTTCTTTTGCGAAATCCTAACGAAACAGAACCGAGGGTTGTTGCCTCTGAATCCTCACCCCTTTGGGAATACGCCCCCCCCCTTGATGGATTTCTTATCTAATCAATGGAATGATCCACTCTGGTCTCTCTCTTTCTTTTCAAGTTTTAAATTATATAAATTTCGAAACCGATCCCTCGTTTTTTTTTTAACTTTTTATTTCTTTTCCTTCCACCCTCTTATTTTACTAGAAAAAGCATCCCTGCCTGTTCTTTTTCGTTGATATAGGGAACCGATATCATCCATCCTACTCTTTCTTTCTATATCAAGCACACACACACACACTTTCTCTTTCCATTTGGGAAATTCTTCTAGTTACAAAATTCCTCTCTTTTTCTCTTCAGCATCCCTTACTTAAGCCTGAGCTCACGCGCGCACCCTTATCGTTGTACGGATAAATACATAAATGGAAATTACTCCCCCGCCTCACCCTCAAACCACCCTCTTTTGCAAAAAACGATCGATAGAATCTAATAACGTTTTTTTGAGGGGGTGCTTCTTTTTAATGGGTGGCTTCTAAAGGCTTTTTGCCCAAAGATTAACCTCCCTCTCGCAACATATTCTCATCCCCATATCCACCCTCTTTTTCTGATGTCGTTTTATACTATAATTTCTCTTTCGAAAACCACTCTGAGCTTTTAGAACTCTATAATCCTGCCTCTTTAGGGTTACTTATCTACACCTTAATGTTATATAAATAAATAAATTTATAAAAAACGAATTTCAATATATAATTAATTACTTAATAATTCTATATATTGTTTCTCTAAAACATTAATGTTAATGTGGCCATCCACATGACTTTACCATACACTTGGACCTTCTCTTATATTTAATCAAATAATTTATAATTATTTACGAAAGAACCCACCCCTTGGGAATATTAGAAATTAATAATATCTGCTTTTAATTATTATTATTAATTGCATTTTACTCGCCCTATTTGAACTTTGAGTTTTACCGTTTTAAAGTTATTTTCAAATACCATACATTTTGTTGAAATATACACTGAAGTGCAAAAAATCGGCCCACCAATAAAAACTTTATTAAATAGTATATCATTTTTAATTTTTTTACAAGTAACCATACATTATTGAAATTATTTCTTATTGCAAGTGTACTTGCCACTTGTTGTTGACTTATCCCTTGAACTGCTTGAATTTCAGAAATATCCATTTTGTATATTTTATCTTTCTATCAATGATGCTTAATTCAAAATTATTCATTTTATTGATATTTCATATGGAATTTGATCTTTTATTAAATTAAAGTAATATTGAAAAAGTATGATAATTTGTAATTGTATCTTTTTATTTAATTTCACTTATTTTTCTTATAAAATTGAAAAATTATCAACAATATTTATTGAATATGTTAGTTTAAGAATTAATAGAACAAATTATATGAATATTTGTAAAAATTTTAAAAATAATTTGCTATTTAATAAAGTTTTTATTAGTGTGTCGATTTTTTTGCACTGCAATACAATTTATCCTTTTAATTATGAGAATATTTTATTAGAAATATCAGCTTTCTTAGATTTTTTTTTGGAAATATTTTTTACCCTATTTTTGATCACTATCAATTTCACATAGTGAGTCATTTTCATAAAATGGTATAGGGTGCATATATGAAATTTCGTACAAATCGATAAAAGAGCCTAGGACTTAAGATATATTGATAGTTTGATGCTATTTTTGAACTTGTCCCCCAATTTTCCCCAAAAATCTCTTTTTTTATTATAGGTTCATTTTATACTAGGTATATTTCAATTTTTTTTTCGTTTTTTTTTTTTATTGAAAATTTAATAATTTTAAAATAATTAACCCGAAAGTTTAAGTATCTTTTTTTTGAAAATAAGATAGGAATTTAAAAAAAAAACTCATGGTATAAACCAAAGACGAGGCCCTCTGATATGCAATATAAAATTATTCAATTAAAAACTTAGATTTGTGACCTTATATATAAATTTTTATCTCTTAATAATTTTAATTTTTCAACCTCCTCCCCGTTCATTTTTGGATCGTTTTCAACCAAAATCTAATCAGTTCTTAATTTCAATGAACCAAAATTACATGTGAAATTGAGTTTTGATATTTACACTAGTTTTTGAACTAGAGTGCACAGAAAATTTGGTAACTTACATATTAACGTATACATTTTGAAAAAATAATTAATATATCTCGTAAAATATTACTTTTTCCAAGTTCACTCATTAGGGCTTTTTTGTAGATCAAAATGCCATGGTTTGGCTTAATTTTTTTTTTATCAAAATAGTTTCAGCCGTTTTTGAGAGATTTCGAAAAATCCAAGCTAAAAAAAACACTTTTTTTCATGGACAATTACAATACTTGACCATATAGCTTTAATGGTAAAGTAAAACGCAACTAACACTCCTTATAGCGCTTAATTGAAAAAACCTTGAATTCGCATGTAAAAATTTTGAGAAATCTAACAATATCTTAAATACTGAAGATAAAAATCTTGCTCTTTTTTTCTCACTCAATATTTAAAAAAGTTCTTATTAAATTTGAAATTTATTTATTTTTTAACAAATTTTATTCAAATATAGGTACCTACTGTGCAACTAATAAAGAGACTGGTCTTTTGGATCCAGAAGATCTTGTTATTTTCGAAAAAAAAATCGAATTCAATTTTTTTTATGATCATTATAAGACATTATAGATAAATTTTTATAATTTTTCTAATTAATATAACAAAGAATAATTGCTATATCAATGAGAATTGTTTTTGAACGCGCTTATTTGAAAAAGATATTTATCGCGAGACTACTGCGGATTACGCTATTAGAGTCTGCGGAGTCTTAAGTCTGGACCAAGAGAGAAAAAGATGTGATCTACAGTGAGCTACAATTCAACGTCATTTCGCGTATAGAGGCCTATAAGCGAAGAAAAAGATATTTATCGCGAGACTACTGCGGATTACGCTATTGGAGTCTGCGGAGTCTTAAGTCTGGACCAAGAGAGAAAAAGATGTGATCCACTTAGCTACAATTCAACGTCATTTCGCGTATAGAGGCCTATAAGCGAAGAAAAAGATATTTATCGCGAGACTACTGCGGATTAAGCTATTGGAGTCTGCGGAGTCTTAAGTCTGGACCAAGAGAGAAAAAGATGTGATCCACTTAGCTACAATTCAACGTCATTTCGCTTATAGCCCGCTATACGCGAAATGACGTTGGATTGTAGCTAAGTGGATCACATCTTTTTCTCTCTTGGTCCAGACTTAAGACTCCGCAGACTCCAATAGCGTAATCCGCAGTAGTCTCACGATAAATTTTCAAAGCCTATAAGGGTTTTAGGAGTTGGGAGGAAATAACGAATAGATTTCAGGAACCAAGTTATTTAGGTAGAGCTGATCATAGAAAAAAGATTCGTAAGCCAAGATTCTTGAAAAATATCGGTTTACATTCATTTGTAGGATCTGGCATTGATTTGTGGAACAGTCTGTCTGTTACTACTTGGGATTATAGTCCTCTGCCCCCTATGATTAAATCAATTATAAATTTTGTCAAGTCCTAATGTCCTAGAGTTGTGCAAAATTTTATTTAGTTCTCACAAGCAGAGATTAGGTGAGGTAGAGAGAGGTCATACCATCCTTGTTAAGGTTTTGACCAGGTTTCCTTAACAGCTTATGGCAAATGCCGTGATGGCTAATGCGTCGCTTGCTCCTGGTATCGGGTTTTTGCGCGGAATTTTTAAATTACTTTTTGTCTTTTGATGGAAATCTATGGTCATGTTATTTGTTAATGAGCATACATTTCTATTTTTTTTCCTTTTTTTTTTTTTTTACTTGTTTATTATTTGTTAAATTGTTGTAATTAATTTGTATTGATGTTTGTTAATGTATTGTAGCTAGATTGTATTGATGTTTGGAAGACCTAGCCACCGAGGACTTGTGCCTCTAAGCAGGTCGAGAAATAAAGATTTATTTATTTATTTATTTATTATTATTTTACTCAATATTTTACAAAAATTCCCTACATTTGATTCGCGATTGAATCAAATGTAGAAAACTTTCGATTACATTATAGATAGATGGATTTCTATAAGTAGATAAACAACGATTTCACCTAATGATTAAGAAATGTTATTTTTTATCTATATATAAAAAAAATCATAAATCTTTCTTTTATTTGATTAGTTGATTTGATATTTAAACATAAGTTATGTATTTTAAATAAATAGAGTTTATTTTGAAAAAAAAGCTAAGTAATAATTACGGTAATTATCTAAGAAAAAATAGAATATAGAAATCAATGTTTAATTATTAGTTTAAATATTGGTTATCTATAAAATATCAGTTTTCCTTTTGAACTTGGTACATACCATATGTACCTAAATGATTTTTATGATATTTACTAAATCAACTAATAAAAAATTTCTAGTAAATTTCTTGAGAAACTAAAGACACACGATACACGATAAAGATATGTTGTAATATTTTTTTTTTGTGAAATTATTAAATAAATAAATATGTTTTTTTTTTAGATTATTATTCTTAAATAGATTTACTATTTTTTTTTAATTTTCCTGTCTAAAAATCAATATTATGTATATTATTACCCCAGGCAAAAAATCAATAAATTTATAGATGTTTTTTAATTAAATTAAATTTTATTGAATGGGGGGGGGGGTGAATTGATTCCCTTTTAATTCGACAATGATTTATAATCTAACAAGTCGTATTGTTTTTGTTTTTTTGTTTTTTAATAGTTATTTTTTAAAACAAAAGAATGGCCTTTTGATGAATATTTCTTCTGCCTTTTTCACGTTTAAAATTTTACACTGTACTAATTGTAGGCCAAACTAGCCAGGCTGAAATACTGTTTTCATTAAAAAATCCACATAACCTCACGGGGGAAGTGGAACTTTAATTTTAAAACCCACTAATAGTTCATGACAAATAAAATTTATTAAAATAAGAAAATTTAAATTTTTTATTTTAAATCCCACTAATTGTTCATGACAAATAAAATTACGAAATTTAAATTATTAATTTAAAATCAGGGTTTGTCTCTTATTTTCACACTATTCAGTCATTTCACCTTTATTGTAACGAAAAAATTCAAACAGATACGTAGCTAAAGAAATTTCACATCAAAAAATCACGTTTACAAAAGATTTTGTTTGAGAGTAAGTTTGTCTACAAAAAATTTAATTTTTACTTTATCCAATTGGGTAAAAAAGTATTGTAATCGGTCTCGCCCCAAGCTCGACTTCAAAGGATCCTCAGTTAAAGACTACGGAACCCATAGTCTCAAACAAAGTTTGTTTATTTAAATTTCGCATTATTATTCTTAAATAGAATTACTATTCTTTTTCTAATTTTCCTGTCCCTATTACCTACCTGACTTATTATATTATAATACCATAGGAAAAAAATCAATAAAACTGCAGATGTTTGTTTTTTTTTAAATTAAATTAAATTTGATTTGGGAGGGTGATTTGATTCCCTTTTAATTCGACAATGATTGAAAAAAACTAAAAAGTTGTATTGTTTTTTTTTAAAACAAAAGAATGGCCTTTTGATGAATATTTCTTCTACCTTTTTCACGTTTAAAATTTTACATTGTACTAATGACAGGCCAAGCTAGCCAGGCTGAAATATTGTGTTCATTAAAAAAAAATTTTAATCATGTTTAGAAATGTCTGGAATATGGAGAAAATTATTTCCAAGCATAATATTTTCTTTCAGTTTGTGTGTCACATTAATTCCGAAATGAAGGCATTTGGGGTTTTCAAGCTTCTGGTATAAAAATGCAAAAAAAAAAATTAAATTAAAGGATCTAATCTAATGGGATCAAATTTGGAACACAACTTTGTTTTAATACATGGCCATGCCATGTTTTAACTTTTGAGCTCAATCCCTTCATTGACGAAAAATTTCCAAACGCTAAAAGGGATAATTGTACTATAAAATGAATAGTGAGTTTTGGAAAAGTTTTTACATTATTAATGAGAGACCCATACGCCCACTATCTATTTATACCCGACCACCGAGGGACATCGCAGTATCTTTTTGATATTCTCAAAAAGACTTCAAAAAGAAATTCAAAAAATTAAATTAATTCTAACCGGCATTCCAGTCAAGTAAGAGCCAAAAATTTTCATTATCCAAAAGATACTGACCTCATGAAAAATAATATTTATAATTAAGAAAGAATGATTATGAGGGCCAAGCCTTCGAAACTATAGTCTCAAACAAACAAATAAATAATATATATATATATATATATAAGGTGTGTATTGAAGGAGACAATAAAAGTGTGTCCTGGTGGAATTATAAATTTTATTTATTTATAACGAGACTATAGTTTCGAGGCTTTGCCCTCTTCATCAGTCTATTACAATGTATTCACAGGAATTAATTTATGATTCATAAATCATAAATTAATCCTGTGAATCTATTGTAATAGACTGATGAAGAGGGCAAAGCCCTCGAAACTATAGTCTCGTTATAAATAAATAAAATTTATAATTCCACCAGAAGACACACTCTTTTATTGTCTCCTTCAATATATAAAAATTCTGCTACACTCGGCAAAAACTTTCATTTTAATAGGTGTGTATGTTTATTTGCATCAAGCAGAGGACAACCTCTAGTCTGAAATACATATATTTAGATATTATAAATAAAAAATATTCAAGTTTATATCATTTCTTGTCGTTATTACGTATTATTACATGTAAATACCCAACTATTAAATTTAACTATTCCATTATTTTATTCAAATAACAATATTTTCATAATTTACTTATTGGTGCTAGGTTCAAATAACGGCATTTTAATTATTAATATATCTAGAGTTGCTCCAAAAATATGAGAATACTTACAATATGTATATCATTTATTCATATTGAACAGAGATCGAATTCACCATAATTAACCATAATTTCACCATCTATTAATATCAAATATAATTTCTTAACTATAAATGTATCGTTTTTTCAGTGTATACAGATGTAATTGAATGGATTTTGATGAGGCAGTCCAATGTTCAAAAAAAGAGAGTAATTATATCTATCTTATTTAATATTAAAATATAAGATAAATGACTATTCTGTAGTATGTACTAGCTAGGTATAAATAAAATAATTGTAACTACATATATCTTCTCCCTCTATCTATCGCTCTAACCTCCTTTTCAACTCACTTATTCAATGCCCCTTCGTGAATTCATTTTCTTTCTTTTTTTTTGTTTTTTTGTTTTTTATTATTCTCTGAACATCAACGAAGACCGAAATTCTTTCGGACCTCGGGGGCCACAAGCCGTGACTTTCCGATCTCCATCCATAATAAAGAACAAAATCTCATATAGTACCGCATCATGCGATTTTTTTTTATTATTTTTTTTTTTTAGAAAGTCTCGGCCAGTTTAACAATTTCAAATATGCATTTTATTAGTTTGAACAATATTATTTAAATATTTAATGTGCTCGGGAGGAAAAAAGAGACGGAAACAACACATTCGCCCGAGACCGTCGACGTCATTTATTTCATCTATGCGCGGTGTGTGTTTCAACATTAATTTATTTAACACATTTGTTTCACAGTTTTGCTTCATGGATTTCAAATTTTAAATAAAAAAAAAAAAAGATTATTCTCACCCAAGGAACAAATTTCAAAAATACAGAATTAATTTTTTGGCGATTTATTATCAACAATTTTTTTTTTTTAATAATAAAAATGAAAAAATTATTTTTCCCCCTGAAATAAATAATAATTTTTATCTCTGAAGAAAATATTTTCATGTAGATTAGTTTTTTTTTCTAAAATTTATATACTCGGGACTATTTTTTTTCAAAATCCATTAAAGCCGTTTTTGAATTCAAGATTTAATAATTATTGGTTAAATGGTCTAGTTACCGTACTTTGGTAACATATGGTATACTTTATTATATATTATTATTTTTATAAATCACACCTATTACTTGACCCCTCAGGAGTATATGTTTCAAATTTCGAGTCAATCGGTTAAATCGTTTAATCTATAGGTCGGTGAACATAGAGATACAGAATTACAAAAACTATTATATTGATTTTAAGTAAATAGATAGCTATAATATTGAGCTCAAATGTCATTAAATTTGATTTTGATTTTATCCTCAACCAAGGAAGGAATTTCAAAATTAGAGAATTAATTTTTGACGATTTATTACCAACAAATGGAATTTTTAAATAATAAAAATGAAAAAATTATTTTTCCCTCGAAATAAATAATAATTTTTATCTCTGAAGAAAGCATTTTTATGTAATTCATAAAAGAGAAACAAAGAGGTTGTCCTCTGCTTGATGCAAATAATCATACACACATATAGTATATATCAAATATATATTATTTATTTGTTTGAGTTATAGTTTCGAAGGCTTGATCTTCATCATCTTATTTAATTATAAATACTATTTTTCATGTGGTCAGTATCGCGTGGATATTGAAAATGTTTGTCTCTCACTTGACTGGTTTGCCATTTAGAATTAAAAAAACTAGCTTAACCCGACCACCGAGGGACATCGCAGTATCTTTTTGATATTCTCAAAAAAAAATTCAAAGAATTAAATTAATTCTAACTCTCGGCACAAAAACTTTCAATTTAGAGTTTTCTTGTTAGAACTTCGATTAAGAATAGCAAAAAAAAAAGAAGTCGGTGAACATATCTTCTTGGGACTAAAAGTTGACTTTTTATGAAACACACCAATTACATGACTCCTCAAGTGTGTATGTTTCAAATTTCAAGTCAATCGGTTAACCCGTTTAATCTGGAGGTCTGTGAACATAGAGATATAGAATCCAAAAACTATTTGATTGATTTTAAGTAAATAAATAACTAATATTAAACTCAGTTGTCATTAAATTGGATTTTGATTTTAAAGAAAATTTTAGTAAATAATTAGATAATATTGTTTTAGATAGGGGGTGAAAGAAGATATTTTGAGTTTAGAATATTCTTATAGTAAATTGAACGATGATGATATTTATTGTCCAACTAACAAGAAGAAGAATAAAGAATAAAAAAAAATCAATATATCCAAAAGGTCAAATTCCTGGCAAACCTTCTCTCCAATCTCGCTGTTGTTGTTTTATGCATTTATTTATTTATTGAAATTAGCCTAGAGGGTTTTGTGGGCCCCGTTTTGAATCACTAAGGAAAAATCATCTAGTTTAGTTTGTTAAGATTGGACCCCGGGATTCGAACCCGGAACTCTGATTAGTACAGAGTTTATACAGTCACGAGTGCTGGCTCTGCACCTGCTGGGGGCAATACGGACAGACAGACAGACACACGGGGTAGAGAGCGACCGTATCGAGATCGGGAGAAAGAACACGGAAAAGAGAAAGAAAGCAGCTATATTATTGGAAAATATTTCCGATCGGAAAGAACCTAGGAATATTCTCAGAAGGAATTATTATATTCCTAATAATAAATAAATAATAGTAAGTACTTATATTAAAATACAAGTTTTGTCACATGAGTGAATCTTATTGGGAATCGAAGCACAACTTTTAAGAAGAATCCCAAGTAAAATGTATTCAGCTAACTGGCCCTTTCTAGAAATATCTTTGGGCATTCCCGCTAGCATTCGGGCCCTTATAGATAATTTATTTATTCTAATAAGAAATTGTATTATACTAAACTGTTTGTGGGTTTTAAAAAGATTAAATTTAAATTTGTAGAAAAATTTAATTGGAATTTTCTTATAAGAATAGAAAAAAATGCCTTCTTCAAGGACTAAAAGTTCACTTTTTATGAATCACACCGATTACTTGACTTCTCAGGAATATATGTTTCCAATTTCAAGTAAATCGGTTAAGCCGTTTAGTCTGGAAGTCGGTGAACATAGAGATATAGAATCCCAAAATTATTATACTGATTTAAGATGAACAAATGCTACAATAAACAACGACGTTTCGGTTTTTTTAGACAAAAAAATTCAGCTTAAATGATTTTATTTTTTGTAAATTTTCTCTCCATTAAAAAATAATTTAAAAATTATTAGATATTTTCGTTCTCGGATAAATTTAAAGATGTGAATAATTAGGAAAAAGGGCTCTGTTAACCATAATAATTATTATTAGTGGCTACAATAATTTTGTATATTGATTTTAGTATTATATAGATAGGCTAAGCATTCATAGTATACTGTTAGTATTTTGTTGGAAAAGATTTCACATTTATAAAGAGAAACAATTAGGTTGTCCTCTGCTTATAAACAGGGAGGGGAATAAAAATCTATCACATTTTGAAGAGGTATAGAAAAATGCAAAAACTTAACTAGAAATAAACTGAAGGAATGCAAAAACTAACCAGTCAAAATGAGAAGGAAGGTCAAAAATAAAAATTCTAGCCCTTTCGAGCAAACTCAACCAAATTTTGTATACATTTGTATGTATGTATGTATGCATTTAAGAAAAAACAATAAAACGAATAAAAATATTAATAAAAACAGAATAAATATACGTATGTAATTTTACTTATTTTTTTTTTATATAAAAACAAATAAAATTTTTTGATTTTTTGGAAAATGACATAATATTTTGTTCATTCCGAAAAGCAAAATCGTCTCGTGTTAAACGATGTTTATTTCGTGTTAAAAGAAAAAAAATGTATTAAAATACCTAGTAATATTTTGTCGGGACCGCATTATTATTTCGTATTAAGCGATTTTTCATGTTAAGCGTTTTCGTGTTAAACGATCTCCACTGTAATATCTTACATTATTAAATGAGCAATTTTTGTATATATATAGAATTGGTTTCTCGAAAACGGCTCTAGCAGTTTAGATGAAATTCCCGGGTTAGGGGGTTTTTGGGTTACATTTCGATCTGTCAAGGTCTCATCTTCGGCTAAGTTGTTTTCGATGAGTTTTTGTTAATTGAAGTAATTATTCACAGGTGGTTGCGTCAATAAGAGTGTATAATTACATTTTTATTCAATATCCTTTTAATAATTAATTGGTATTTTAATTTAAAATTCCACAAAGATTATTAAAAATATTAGTATACTATATTAGAATTTGCTAATTTAATTAATTAATTGAATTGGAGAGGGAGAGATGAAATCCAATCGACTTGATTGGGGAATAATGGAATTGAAATAATTATCGGAAAAGAGGTTTTTTTATCTAATTAGATTTTTCCTCTTATTAAAAACAAGGACTAAAGATGAATAAGGACACTCGATGGTGGAGAAGTAATCTCCGGAATCGAAGCAAAAAATACAATGTATACATTAATTAATGTAAAATAATTGGTTTAATAAAATTTATAAAAAAAAAATTTAATTAATTAAAGGTATTTTTCTATAAAATAATTTATTCGAATATCAATTTCATTCTCTTAAAAAAATCCGACAATTTGAAGGATCGTACCTCCTTCTTCAGGATTTAAAAAGAACAATCAAATCAAAAAATTACCGAGCATCGCTCGGTGTTCCAAGGCTTTTATTTTTCTATGTGTGTATAAAATACATATATATATATAAAACTATTAAAAAAAATGTATTTATATGAACAATGCCGAAACCTGTAGATACTGCGTAATTGATAAATGCACATCTATATGATGATGGTAAGTTCATATAAAAACAATAATCTTTAATTGGGAAGTGCCGAGCTGAGAGGAGAGATAATAATTTCTTGTGGGAACTTGCTTTCCCACCCACTCATCAAATTCCAGCTACACAGTTGATCATTTTTCTTTTTTTTTGCTCTCTTTCGCTTATTTTTAATTTGTTAATTGGACCATTAATTGGTCGATCGATACTTTTACGACCATCTCTTGTAAATATCACGTTTATATACCTTCGGGGTTCGATTTTATATCGAAAAGTCGTTTTAGTTGAACTCGTGTCGGGTCTGATGGCGTATATGTATGTCCCTCATCTCGTACCCCCCCTCCGTCTCTCCATCATTTAACTCATTAAATTTTATACGTATCATAAAATCATGATTAATATTTAAAAAGAAAAGAAAAAGAAACGAAATCAAATTGTCTTCTTCGGATATTATCTCTTTTTTTTTTACACCATTCCAGACAATTATAATAATCTTCAATGAATACATTTTAAGACGGTGATGTTTATGAAAGCGATTATATATTCGAATTTACTTATACTTATTAATAGAATAATTACAAAAAATAAAAAATCCGCCAGTCGATTGGAGTTTTCCGATATTATTATTAATGGCTGTTAGCTGTATAATTTATTATGCAAAAAAATATATGTATAAAATATTTTATTGTATTTTTTTTAGGTACTATTAATTTATTTATTAATAAATTGAAAATCGTTTGCATTAATATTTTCTCAAGTTTTAAAATCAATGAAAATTAGAAATTAGTCTGCGAATAGAGTAAGTAATTTAATAAATTATTATTTATATTTTTTTTTCTAGTTACATAAATTATTCATTTTCACTTGGTTTTTGTTGTTAGTAATATTTTTGTGGCGTTTAAGAGCACTCATTTTTTACTTTACCATACAGGGTATGGTCAAATATTGTAATAGTGCTTGAAAAAAGTGATTTTTCCTTCTTTTTTTCGAAATATCTCAAAAACGGCTGAAACTATTTTGATTAAAAAAATTGAGCGAAACCATGGTATTTCGGTCTATAAAAAACCCTAATAAGTGAACATCGAAAAAAGTATATTTTTCGAGATAATAATTGTTTTGTCCAAATGTCTGTTAGTCTGTCTGTGCGTTACCAAAATGTTGTGGACAAGCAAGCTCAAAAACTGAGTGAATATCAATACCAAATTTCCCAGGTAGTTTTGGTGCATTGAAATTAGATTTTGATGTATATCGACCCAAAATTAAGGGGGGAGGGGTCAAAAAATGAAAATCTAGGCCATTTGAACAAACTCAACCAAATTTTATATACATAATCAGTGGACCCCCAGAAGTCTAAAAATGCAAAAATTAACCCCCTCTACATGATTATAAATAACAATATGACATCAATTATACACTGTGGTGAAAAAAATTGTGCCACCATTAAATAACAAATTATTTTTAAAATTTTTACAAATAACGATATAATTTGTTCTATCAACTCTTAAACTAACATTATTCAATAAATATTGTTGATAATTTTTGAATTTTATAAAAAAAAAAATAAGGAAAATTAAATTAAAATATACAATTACAAATTATCCTACTTTTTCAATATCACTTTAAATTTAAATAAAGTTTTAATAAAGGTTCAAATTCCATTTAAAATATCAATTAAATTAATAATTTTGAATTAAGCATCATTGATAGAAAGATAAAATATACAAAAATTGATATTTCTGAAGTTCAAGCAGTTCAAATTGGGTGCCTAATTAATCAAGGGCTAAGTCAACGACAAGTTTTCCGATATTATTATTAATGGCTGTTAGCTCTATAATTTATTATGTAAAAAAATATATGTATAAAATATTTTATTGTATTTTTTTTTAGGTACTATTAATTTATTTATTAATAAATTTAAAATCGTATGCATTAATATTGTCTCAAGTTTTAAAATCAATGAAGATTAGAAATTAGTCTGCGAATGGAGTGAGTAATTTAATAATTTTTTATAGTAACATAAATTATTCAGGTTTTTAAGGATGTAAGTTTTTTTCAAATCAAAAAATTGATATTGTTATTCGAAAAGTTCAACCTCACTTTGAATAAATTTTTTTCAAGATTCTAAGATTTTTAAATTTTCAAAAAGAAAAAAATTTCGAAAATTCCAAAATCTCAAAGGCAGATTATTTATCTAAAATATTAATTAACAAAGAGAAACAAAGAGGTTGTCCTCTGCTTGATGCAAATAAACATACACACTATATATCGATATTCTATATCGGTGTATATATTTATTTGTTTGAGACTATAGTTTTGAAGACTTGGCCTCAATCATCAGCCTTTTTTAATTATTAAATATAATATTTATAATTAAAAAAGACTGATGATGGAGACCAAGTCTTCAAAACTATAGTCTCAAACAAATAAATAATATATACACGATATAGAATATCGATATATAGGTGTGTATGTTTATTTGCATCAAGCAGAGGACAACCTCTTTGTTTTTCTATGTGAATCAATAACTCTGCTACTCTCGGCAAAACAAAAACTTTTCAATTAAATTATTAATGATATTTATTTTTTGTATGTTAGTCAGGAGTCGAACCCAAGTGCCAATCTACACACTGTTAAAAATTTCTTAAATATTGAGTCGATATTGATGAGGCAGGTTAAATATCAATTTTCGTAGGACGTTTAGTCCTTCAGGACTTTTTCAAGTACTGAAAACGAAACGTCGTACGAAAATTGATATTTTACATTAATAAAAAAAATTGTCCAAAAACCCGTGAATCTTTTATTTGTTCCTACGATTGTTTTTAAAAGATTTGTATTTTTTTTTATTATTATTTAAAAGAATCAATATATAATATAGTTTTACTTAGGGAAAGTGGTGTGGGTTTTAGATGAAACATGATATTAATTAATAAAGTAAAGGGAGTGTAGTTTCACAGTGATATATAGTATTTTTTTCACTGTACGCAATCTTGTAAATTTCCTATCTATTTGTATTGTAAACATATAGTAAATTTACAATTTTTAATAGGGTATAGTTGGAGATTTGATAAGATTAAATATTGTATGTAAAAGTGTGTTAGTTTGTTTGAGTTTATAGATTTTTTAGAAAAAAATGAAATGCAATCCAATGCTAAAAGGAATTCCATTTTTTTATTTTTTTCAATCAATTCTCGATATCACTCGTCAGCCTTCTTTCAGCCCCTCTTGCTGGCCAATAAGATAATGTCATCGGAGAAGCGAACCTGGCTAGGTGCATAGAGTGTGTCCCTGAAGGCGAGACGTTGAATAATCTATAGGGTTGAGGGTTGTTACCCTCCCCTTACGCCTTACTACGGCACTGCCAGTCGACTTTACGACGCCTCAGACTGACTGACGGCGACTTATTGACATTTACACCCGCCCTCTGGGGATTTTGTCCGATTCAACACCCACACCCACACCCAGCTCATCCTATTAAAACATACATATTTCAGAGTACAACGAAAATATAAATTCAGACATACATCCCGCTTGAAAAACAAATTAACTTTAAAATAAAATAGTTTAAACCAGCCAACCCGGATTGCACAGCGGGCCGTATTGATCAGTTAAAAATTTCCGAGGGGCGCACATAAATAACAATAATTACATTAAAATTATATTAAATTGAAAGTTTTTGCCGAGAGTAGCAGAATTTTTATATATTGAAGGAGACAATAGAAGAGTGTGTCTTCTGCTGGAATTTTAAATTTTATTTATTTATAACGAGACTATAGTTTCACTTTATCCCGTCTTCATCAGTCTATTACAATGTATTCACAGTATTCCTGATGAAGACGGTGTAAAAGACCTCGAAACTATAGTGCTCGTCTATAAATAAATAAAATTTAAAATTATAATTAATTAAGTACATTTACAGGTATTTGGACAGGAAGGTATAAATCAAAAATTTGTCATTGATCGTTTCGCCAATTTTATTCTGGCTTCATCAGGCTTCGGCACGCCCGGCACCGCTCGGCCCTCCGGGCTGATGGACCTGACGGGCAGCGTCTCGAGATGTGATTATTAGCTGTCCGTAATTATATGTTTTGAAAAAAAAATTTTTGAATAATGAATATTGATCAAAGAAAGATCAAAAAATATCATTAAATGCTTTATAGAGCATGCAACCATTTCTCTCGAAGTTCCCGATCGGTTGGAAACCTATTTCTTTTTAATAATACATTTCAATATTTAAATTTATCTAAAAAGTATCTCTAAATTAATTATATATAATAATTTTAAAATTAATTTATCTACTAAAATTTCAAATGACCCTATAAATTAAGAATTAATCTTATTATCCCATTAAATCATATCTCATTAAAACTTATATTATAAATTAAATATATATATATATATATTTTAAAATTAATTTGTCTACTAAAATTTTAAGAATTTATATTTTTCTTAAATTCAAAAAATATTTAAAATATCCAGTTCCCTACGATCCCTTCTATGAATTTTTTTTATTGATTTTCATTATTTTGTAGTAGATGCGCTCAGGGCTAAAGTGGATCAAGTCCAAAATTGTACAATTTTGTTTATTATGCATTATTGTTAATGGTGTTTATTTTCAGAAACATAGTGAACCAAGTCCCTGTTATTGCAATATTTTAAGTAGTTGTCTTTGGTCCTGAAAAACTCTCATAAAATTTCCGTGCTAAGCTGGATCAAGTCCAAAATCCCGATATCAATGAATCAAGTTCAGTAAATTATGATTTAAAATTAAATTGCTACCTTAATTATTGTTTTTGAATTTTCAAATTATAACCCATATTTAAGTTTATTTTCATAATACAAAAATAAAATAAAAAAAATTATCCTTTTGGATTCTTCTAGAATTAATAAACTTAAGCCTTGATTATCTCAAAACTATCATTTATGGACTTGATCCATTATAGCTCTGAGTGCCTCAGTTATTTTTTAATATTAAATTGAAAGTTTTTGTGCCGAGAGTAGCAGAATTTTTATATATTGTAGGAGACAATAAAAGAGTGTGTCTTCTGCTGGAATTATAAATTTTATTTATTTATAACGAGACTATAGTTTCGAGGGTTTTGCCCTCTTCATTAGTCTATTACAATGAATTCATAAATTAATCCACAAAGAGAAACAAAGAGGTTGTCCTCTGCTTGATGCAAGTGAACATACACACATATATATCGAGATGATATATCTGTATATATATTATTTATTTGTTTGAGACTATAGTTTCGAAGACTTGGTCTTCATCATCAGTCTTTCTTCAATTATAAATGTTTTTCATGGAGTCAATATCATATGGATATTGAAAGCTTGGTGTTCCTTCGTCACTGCTGGTCGGCTAGGAACTGAAGGAAATGAAGACCAAGTCTTCGAAACTATAGTCTCAAACAAATAAATAATATATATACAGATATATCATCTATATATATATGTGTGTATGTTTATTTGCATCAAGCAGAGGACAACCTCTTTGTTTCTCTTTGTGGATTAATTTATGAATTCATTGTAATAAACTAATGAAGAGGGCAAAACCCTCGAAACTATAGTCTCGTTATAAATAAATAAAATTTATAATTCCAGCAGAAGACACACTCTTTTATTGTCTCCTACAATATTTTTTAACATAAACTTGCACAATTTTGAATTATTATTATTATTTTTTTTTAATATCTTGATTATGGCCCTTAATTCGAATCTGTCACTAATATTAATATACCTAACGCTTTTTTTAAATGATTTAATTAATTTCATGAATAAATATCCCTTGAGGAATATCTCTCTATCTATCCCTTGAAAGGTTTTGAAGACCAAGATCGATCGATTCAATCTGAATCCAAAGATTCATCTCATTATTCACTATTACGACACTTTTTCATTCATTTCATACTTAATAGAATTTCATCATTTCAATACTTGGTATATACCTATATATATATATTATAAATTGATTATAAGGAATTTTTCTTTCACCATCTGTGTCTAAAAGTGAACTCTAACTCACTCACTTCAATTTAATTTCTTTCTCACGGAACAATTCAAAGAAATCTATTTTCTCTCGCATACCTAATAACCCACGCCTGCTTCTTCAAATAGATTAATTCAATTAAATATTGTCCAAAAAAAAATTCACGTTCGTCATTTTTACTTAAAAAAAAAAAATACTTTTTAATTTAAAATGATTTCAATTTATTATTTGACCAAAACCTGATGTATAGTAGAGTAGAGAAGTGGAATCTTCTAAAAATGATGATTATCCTTTAACTAGTCACGATATTTATGGGAAATTTCACTTTTTGTTTGAGGGTTCTGTGCGAACATCAAACGGAACCTTTTTATTATGGTTACGATGTCTGTTGGCTTATGATATTATTGGTAAGTGGTTCTTGCCATTACCCAATCTAGTGGCCAAAAATATAACTAAAACAAACGGGTAAGCTGCACATTTATCAATCAAGCCGAGGATAATTTTTCAAAAGATTCCGTGAATATTTAAATAAATCACTCAATATTGCATAAGATAGTAAAAAACAAACTAATATTCTATCTTGTTTGTTTTGTTTTTTAATAATTGTCTTTAGAAAATAAAAATAAATATGACCCGATTGTGTTAGTTTTTATTTTGACCACCAGTCAGCGCTGTTTACCAACGAACAGATACCAATTGTAGCTTGTAAACCAAATAGGACACATAAATCAAAAATCATATTAAAATTTTGATAGGAATATTTTTTGGTGGCACAGAGGGGTGATCAAATTTTTCTCCGAAATTGTGAGAATTCATTAACTAGTATTTTACAGTTTAATTCACCCCGTCTTTTTGAAGTTTATTTTCACTATTTTAGCTTGATTTTTTTTTATGTATTCCTGAAACCAAAAAATAACTCTTTTTCTGTCAGTGTACTGTAATCATAATAATTTAAAAATTATAATCCTATAATGAGAAAAAAATAATAATAAGTTAGTTATCGACACGAAACATCTTAGCAAGATTTTGATTCAAATCGGCCTGCCCAAAAAGTACCCCTTTAATTCAGATATTTTTTTTAAAATTAAAATCTCTTTCTCTGAAGAAAGGTGACAAACGGACAGAGAGACTATTGTTGTCCCTAAAAGAGACATATTTTGAATGGAACCCTAAAAATAGACTAAAATTCAAAAACATCAAACTCATAAAAAAAACCGAAGACTCTCTCATTTTATTTTATTTTTAACCTAAAATAAAAACAATTCTGTTACCATCGACAGTGAAATCTTTTATTCAACTAATAAAAAACCGAAATGTCAAAAATCCAATATAGAATGGTTATTCCTCAAGTATTAGATGAGAATCAATCGCTATTTTTGGTTTAAAGTCGATTTCTCTATGTCTTAAGCAAAGGTAACGGATAAGAAAACAACGCAGTTGCTATGGTTACTTATAAAATTTCCTCCCAAATTTTTACCATTTCACACCGAGAAGCCTAACCATTCTTACTTAAGTTAGGTTAAATGAGCTATCTTAAAACGATCAAATGAATAAATTTTAAAGATTTTAAAATAAAAAATTTAAAAAAGTACTATTTTACTCTAGAGTAAAGTACTTTAAAATATGATTTTACTAAAAACTTTATTTAACTTTTTTATGGTCCCCAGTGTACTTAATTAGGATATTAAATTTCATCAAAATTGGTTAAGTCATTTTCAAGATATTTAGAAAAAACTAAAAAAGTACTGAAATAAAGTACTAATGTTTGTGGACCGATATGTACCAAAAACTAGTCAGCGCTTCATTTTGTTAAACTAATGGTAGGTTTTCAATTTAAATTCATTAAACTGTGTCTGATATTATATGTGTATATTGCCAAATACATATTATGGAAATTTATTTAATTAATTATTTTTCAAAGAAATGAAATAAAAACTGAATTCAGATTAGTTATGTATTTTTTGTTGTTGTTTTAATCTTGTGACATGGTGAAGAGCACGTTTCATCTCGGCACACAAATACTCTCACAAACATATATATATACGCCTTGGCGGCCATTCGACGAGTGTCCTGGCAGTCAGCCTAAAATTTATTATACGAAATATAACACAAAGGGTAAAGAGCCGAAATGCCGAAACCGAGATACACACGCATACACGGACAATTCAGAAAAAGACAGATGTGACAAGATCCACCGGACGGCCAGGTCTTCCCTTGAGAAAATTTATCATTTCGCTAACGTCTGGGCTGGATGCGAAACCAATTAGAAGATCGAGATTAAACCAAATTCAAATGACATGCTAATTAAATTAGCAGCTGATGGTACCTACTCCTATAATTTATGAAGTACCTGGAGGTTAAAAGCTTTATTTTAATATTATCTTTAATTTAAAATTCTGATAAAAAGGTCGATTTTTATTTGAGAGCCGTTTTCAAATTAAAAAAAATACAAAAATATATAATATTCGCCCACTGTACCCCCCCCCCCCACCTTCACCCTGCTCGACCTCACCCCCGAAATCTCGCCCTACCCCCGGATCCCATCCACCACCTACACCTGTTTTGATTCAACCATAAGATTCATTTTTATTCATCCAATTGTTAATAAATAAAACCTATCAAAATGTGTTGTTTTTTCAGAAAATTGAGACCTGCTTATGCGAAATATATTTTTAAATAAATTCTTGATTATTTTTTATTCTATTAAATAAATAAAGTTCTTTATAAAAACAATTATAAAACGTTTATTAATATTTCTAACGTTTAGGGAGAACAAAATATGTTAAAATCCACAATCACAATACTTCTTCATGGCCTTTGAGAATAAAGGATTAACCCAACCCATTGTCTGTCTGGGTGCAAAAGTAAACAAAAGAGAAACCTTTTTTAAACTCCAAGATTGGGATTTGTCTACCTGAGAATAATTAATTTGATTACGAAAAAACCCCATCAAAAACAATTTTGTCGAAGATGAGACCGTGACAGATCGAATTGCCAACCCAAAAACCCCTTAACCCGTGAATTTCATCAAAATCGGTAGAGTCGTTTTCAAAATAGAACCAAGATACAAATATATATATATATACCAATATATACAATTTTTGCTTGTTTAATAAGAGTAGATTAGTATATCGTCTTTCAAGTAGCCTGTTATAGCTTGAAAAGAAGGTTTTTCGCGAAATATATTTATTTTATTAATTATTCAACAAAGAATCGGAGGAAAAAGTAAACTTTTTCAAGATTTTTGAGAATTAATACAATTTTTAAATATATAGAAAACCTTATCATTTTTTCTCAGCCTGAAGAATATCATTTATTGACATAATTATTTTATTAATAGACCACCTGCAAAGCCCGCTATCGGCTGACTTCTTGATGGAGAGAGGGCTACGCCCCCTGGACTCCGTGGTGGGTTCTAGAATGATAATTTAAATTTCTAATTTTTAATAAATTTTATTTGTCATGAACTACATATTAGGGGCCCTCCATAAATTACGTCAAAGGAATTTCATGATTTTTAGACCCCCCTCCAGCAGTGTCACATTCTGTCACATTTTCACTTATGTAATGTGACGTCACACCATCACTTTTTATACCCTATAATTTAATAACTGTAGAAAATCAAAAAATTTAATTGAACATTTTTTTAATTTTTTAATTTGACTTTTTTGACATCACAATTTTTAAGATCCCGGTCCAGGGGGTTAACATTTTGTCATAAATCTGAGATGCCTCCTCCCCTTCTTACTGTGTGACATTTAATTTATCGGTCTGACCCTTAGTGGATCTTAAAATAATAATTTAAATTTCCAAATTTTAATAAATTTTATTTGGCATGAACTATTAATGGGTTTTGAAATTAAAAAAAATCGTCGTGCATGCCAATTATAATAAATATAGAATAAATAAAATAAAATAAAGTTTCTTTTTGCCGAAACTAGCAGAATTTTTATAAATTAAAGGAGACAATAAAAAAGTGTGTTTCTTCTGCTGGAAAAATAAATTTTTAAATTTATTTATAACTAGACTATAGTTTCGAGGGCTTTGCCCCCTTCGTCAGTCTATTCCAATTGATTTGCAGGAACTTTCACACATTTGTTCCTGACAATCAGTGTGGAATAGAATGATCAAATGGGCATCCCTCGAAACTATAGTCTCGTTATAAATAAATTTAAAAATTTATTATTCCAGCAAAAGAAACACACTCTTTTATTGTCTCCTTTAATAATAAGTACCTGGAACACCAAGCGATGCACGGTAATTTTTTGATTCAATTAAAATTGATATATTAATATTATTTTTAATTTTAAATTCAGGTAAAAAAGTCAATTTTTAATCGAAGCCAAAATAAAATAAAACTTAATTTATATCCGCTATGGCCATGATCAAGACGTATCAGTGGCCACAAAGTTTTGAGTGGAATTACAATTAAAAATAATATCAATATACAGGAAGGTTCTTTCGTTGAACCTTTTAAATCCTGAAGAAGGAGGTATGATTCTTCGAAATGTCTGATTTTTTAAGAGAATTAAATTGACATTCTAATAATTTATTTTATAGAAAAACACTCTTAATTAATTAAATTGCCATATTCTAATATATAATAATATTTATAATGATCCAGTAGTGGAATTTAAAATTAAAAAACCAATTAATTATTAAAAGGAAATTGAATAAAAATATAATTAGACATTTTTTTCGATACAACCAAATATGAATAATTATTTCAATTAATAAAAAAAAACATCAAAAACATCTTAGCCGAAGATGAGACCGTGGAAGATCGAATATTTCAACACAAAAACCCCACTAACGCGTGAATTTCATCCAAATCGTTAGAGCCGTTTTCGAGAAACCGATTTTATATATACAGATTTTTACAGATACAGATCTTGGAAAAATAATTGCCCTAAAATAATCAAAATAAATATGATTTAAAACCAATTTGTTGATTATTTATGGATAAATGTTTGATATAACGCGACACAAATGTTATCATTGTTTTTCTGTGGTGGTGTGGTGGCGGTGGTATGGTGTCCTTGTCCCTGACACTTGGTCGTGTTTGAAGCAGAGCATCCGTCCCCGTTGTTTCCCGCCCGTCTTTCTCTTTCATCTCCATCAATCAGTCGGTTTTGTTGGACAATTTAGATGCACGATGCTTGGTTTTACACAACCAAACTTGAAAAATTTTTCGAAAAAACCCCCCACTCCCCCGCGACTACCTGACTCGCGTTTTTAAACAGAGAGAGACTAACCATTTAATAAGAATCGTTTTTTTTTTTTTTAAATAAAAAAGTACCCGCCCTGTCCTCGCCCCCACCACCAACGCCAGTACTTACTACCTCTACTTCAAATATCTCACAGCACGATAAACATCCTTCTTTTAACCTCAACCTTGAGAGCTCGAAGAAAGGGACAGAGAGATAAGATAAAATAAATATATAGGAATCATTCATTCGAATTATTTTTCTAAGGATTTTGTTCACACTCTCCTATCTATTTATATATAGGTAAATAAATTTTAATAAATCATTAATCTAAACGATGAAAAAGTGCAAGTGAGAGGGTAGAAAGTTCCGTTTTTAAACAAATTTCAAAAAAAAAAAAATTATCTAACCGTCATTCATGATAATAATTTAATCAATTGGATTGGATTGTTAGTTTTTTGATAATATTTTTTTGATAATTTATTGTTTTATTTCATAAATTCTTCAACTACCTACCTATATTTTCAATTAGTAAAAAGTTTAAATTAAAAAAAAAATTAAGTTTGTTAATATAAAAAGAAAAATTGTTTATGTGATTGTGCCGAATGTTTTTTGAAATTTGTGTTTCTGAAGGTCTTCAAATGGTAACGAAGATAGCAAGAAAATTTAGACAAAAGTATGTCTATTTAATGTTCTTATAATTCTAGAAGCCCTGAAGAAGTCGGCGAACCCGACGAAACGTTGTTTGATAAATAAAAAAGTCACACATAAAAACTTGTCCTTATTTTCCTATTATAAACTTTCAAATAAATTTTAGGGTTTATTTAGTCACACAAATTAAATAAATAGAGTAATTTTAGTTAATTAACACTATTTATTTCATAAATTTACTAGTCAATTTCAGTAACCATTGGTAGACCATTTTCAGTATAAAATTTCATTCAAGATTTGGAATTTGTCACTCTGTACAACATTTAACTCATTTTTAATTTAACATGGATATTTCAATAAATTTCAAAAAAAAAAAATTTATAAACACTTGTCTCTGGTTTCAGAATATGATTTATTTCATATATTTACTATCATATTCTGAAACCAGAGACTACTGTTTATAAATTAATTTTCAATTAGTAAAAAATTTATGTTGAAAAAAATATATCATTTATAAATTTTAGGGTTTATTTAGTCACACAAATTAAATAAATAGAGTAATTTTAGTTAATTAACAATATTTATTTCATAAATTTACTAGTCAATTTCGGTAACCATTGGTAGACCATTTTCAGTATAAAATTTCATTCAAGATTTGGAATTTGTCACTCTGTACAACATTTAACTCATTTTTAATTTAACATGGATATTTCAATAAATTTCAAAAAAAAAAAAAAATTTATAAACACTTTTCTCTGGTTTCAGAATATGATTTATTTCATATATTTACTATTATATTCTGAAACCAGAGACTACTGTTTATAAATTAATTTTCAATTAGTAAAAAATTTATATTGAAAAAAATATATCATTTTATAAATTTTAGGGTTTATTTAGTCTCACAAATTAAATAAATAGAGTAATTTCAGTTATTTAACACTATTTATTTAATAGATTTACTAGACGCAGTTTCTGTCCCCACTGGCAGACCATCTGCTGTAGTAAATTTAGTCAAGATATGGAATTTGTCACTCTGTACATGTAACTCATTTTTAATTTAACATGGATATTTCAATAAATTTCAAAAAAAAATAATAATAATAATAATTTATAAACACTTGTCTCTGGTTTCAGAATATGATTTATTTTATAAATTTAATATCATATTATGAAACCAGAGAGTAGCGTTTATATATTTATATCATATTTTGAAACTAGAGACAAGTGCCTAATAAATTATTTTTTTGAAATTTATTGAAATATCCATGTTAAACCGAAAATGAGTTAAATGTACAGAATTACAAATTCTAAATCTTGAACGAAATCTACTACTGAAGATGGTCTACACCAATGGTGACCAAAACTGTATAGTAAATTTCAATGAAATAAATAGTGTTAATTAACTAAAATCACTCTAATTATTTAATTTGTGTGACTTAATAAACCCTAAAATTTATGAAATTAAATTATACATAAGTCTTTTAAGTTTTGGAAGAATCTTATAAAGAAAAAAAAATATTTTTATAGCATCCCTCCCACTCGCAGGGATGAATTCAACCCTGTTGAGAAACGCTGGCTGTCAGGTCATTTAATAGCAAAAGCTCGCATAATGGGAGCCCATGCTATATAGATAACCAATTTACCAGATCAATTAAGGGTATAGCTACCGTTGAACCGATTGAAATGAAATTAAAAATCTACCATTAATTTAAAAAAATGCTGATTAGTTTTTAGTACCTATCGGCCCACAAAAATTAGTCCTTTATTTAAGTACGGAAATTATATCTATTCATCTTTAGATGAAATACTAATTAAAATAATAGTATAATTTTAATGAAAACGAAATTTTATTTTTCTATCAAAATCAAGTAACTGATGAAAAAGGGGGACCCTTAGCTACTTTTTTGATTTTTCGAAGTGTAAAAAAAGTAATTTTTTTAAAGATATTTCAATGAAATTATATCCATTTATCTCGACATAAAATATTAATTAAAATAATACCTATTTACTATTTAAAAAAGTAGCTAAATTTTATTTTGAAAATTTTCAAAATGACGGTCATTTAAAATTTTTAATTGTGAATAACTTTTTAGTCTTTCATTTTATTAAAATTAGTATTATTAGATATAATGTTATCCTTTTTATTGTGACCAAAATGAGATCTTATATTTCAAGATCCGATAAAAAATAACGAAGTTATGTCAAAACTTGTGTAAGCACAATTACTGGCTTCCGTATACACTGAATTTTGAGATTTGGATTTGGATTTTCCTCCTATTTTCCTACAAATTTTGTCATAACTTCGTTATTTTTTAACCGACTTTGAAAAAAAGGCGGAGGTTATCAATTCAACGGAATGTCTGTTTTTTTTATGTTTGTTCATTTATTTCTCTTTACCATGTGGATGATTTTTTTTGCATTTGGTTCAGTCTCGTACCCGATTGGTCTTGTTTATTTTTCGTTGGTATTGGACCTTTTTTGTTATGTATGTTCGCGCATAACGTCTTTATTTATGAACCGATTTCGATGATTCTTTTTTTATGGGAAAGGAGCTACCTTAGTGTTGGTACCATATTAATTTGCTCAAGTTCTGATAATATGATCAATGACAAAATAACGGAAATCTCCAATTCTTATGTGCAAATAATCGAAATTATAATAAATAAAATCTTAAAACGTTCATTTAAAACCCGCTAACGTTTCGAGATAATTTCTCTATTTATGAATTGAATTTTATTATCAATTTCTGATTCCTTGTTATTTTATTTGTTGCATTTAGGTTTTTTAAAGTCGGTTTTTTTTTAACACAAGTACAATTATAGTTTTTGTTGGAAATAGTTAAACGTCCGGGGGGATTGATTTGAATTCAAAATTTGTGTCAAGATTTCGTTCCTCCGAGTCCTGTGGGAATGGGGGAATACAGTGAGTTGACAGTTGAAGCACGTGAGTGAATGTGTGAGTGTGTCGAGAAATTATTTTTAAATAAAACAAGACGTTTTTTTTTTATCTGTTTTTTGGAGCCTGGGGCGCATACGGAACATGTTAAATAAGCGAATAGGGGGTGGCCAACAGACACACGGCGGCCGATGAACACAAGAAAAACCTTCTAATCAGGATTAGAGGCGAGGAGGGGTTCAAAAACTGCGCCGGGAATAAAAATGAAATATAAATGTGGGGGGGTGTTATGGATGTCACGCGCTCCGGGGAGGATTTTCCTTATCGAAGAGAGCGGGGGAGGGTTGTAAATAAGGGCTGATGTGTGTGTGTGTCTACGATGGAAGCTACTCAGGTATGCATCTGCGTCGGCCCCCGAGGAGGCAGCCTCCAGGCTGAAAGATGAGTCCAAAAGATAGACGACACACACAACACACACACACACACACACACACACACACAGACGTCATTCCATCTCTCTGGAAATATACATCCAGTCACCCACCCTCTATCAACAGTACACACATACCATCTAATATATTCTGTTTTTAATATTAAGAATACAGGCAGCCAATAAGAAAATACGTCAGAATTTCTGAGTAATTTCAGGCAGGTAGAAACTTTTGCAAAAAATTTGCTTAATATTTTTATTCAAATTTGTAATACCTACTTATTAGTTTTTCTTTTAAGGTAGTTGTTTCGCGACAATACTAGCAATAAAAATTTTTAAGAAAAAAATAAAAACCGACGAAAAATTAAATGCAACAAATAAAATACACTAAAAGGTATAAAATAATTATTATCTTATTTAGTTACAACTAAACGACGAAATATTAACACGAAATTACTTTTTAAAGTCGGTGCCAAACAAACTATACCTATAAGCGAGCGTACCCGCCAAACGTACTAAGTAACATCCGTCGAGTGCGATTCATAAAAGGTATATGTTTGGCACCAACTTCAAAAAGTAATTTCGTGTTAATATTTCGTCGTTTAGTTGTAACTAAATAAGATAATAATTATTTTATACCTTTTAGTGTATTTTATTTGTTGCATTTAATTTTTTGAAGTCGGTTTTTATTTTTTTCTTAAAAATTTTTATTTTTCTCTTTTTAGTGATGTTATTAATAGTGATTATATCATCAGAACTTGACCAAATTAATATGACACCATCCCTAAGACACCCCCTTTCGGATAAAAAAAGAACCATCGAAATCGGTTCATAAACAAAGAGGTTAGGTCTAAACAAATCTAATAAAAAAGGTCTAATACCTATGAAAAAAAATCGAAAAAAAAATGGGACCAATCGGAAGCTAGACTGGACCCAATGCAAAAATTTTTTTCAAAATCGGTTGACAATTGGAGGAGATATGAGGTAACATAGGCACAAAAAAAAAAAAAAAAAAAATTCAGTCGAATAGAGAACCTCCTCCTTTTTTGAAGTCGGTTAAAAAATTAATGCTAGAGTATATAGAACGGACAATAAGGATTCATAGTTCATAAGCCCAAAACTTTTTGCTGTTTATGTACCAATTCTAGCCAATCCCGTGCTCGTTTGACAAATTTGGCACCATTGTAAGAGATTGAATATTTTTATATTAAAATGACAGATTAAATACATTTTAAATTTCTATAAAAATCGTTTTGTTATTTTTTAACAAATGTAATCAACGCCTACGTTACACCTTATGAAAATTATAATTTTGAAAAAATCTAGCGCATGCATCTTTCGCTGGTTAAATAAATGCGCTGTTGCCAAAATGTTTTTAGTGAGAATTTTTTTTTATACATTTTTCATTATTTATTCCTTATTATCTCAGAAACTGTGTTGTAACTATGAATCAAAATTGTCTTAAAATATGTATTGGTTATTGTTTAATGTTGGGCTAGTTTTTATAAAAATGGTAAGAAGGGTTTCTTAATTATTATTAAATATATATGTAAATTTCCCGATGTCCCGTATAGTGCAATGCTAAAGAGTCTGAAAAACTCGATATTTGTAATTAAATATCTCCGGAGCTGTATTGATCATAAATTTCGTTTTGCCACCAATCGATGCAGAAGTATTTAAATAATAATATATCTAAATTTCAGAAAAATTCTAAAAAAACGCATTTGGCGAAACAACTACCTTAAGCGGCCCCTACACGATCATTCTGACTGTTAGTCAGATTGAATCAATCCGACTGTCATTCGTTACTTCAATCATGCAGAACCCTTCACGAGCATTCCGACTCACAGTCAGATTGAATAATTTTCTAATTAATATATTAAAGAATAATTAACACATTAACGAGAATTGTTTTTGATCCTGTTTTTAAACAAGATATACTCTATACTAGTATATCGCAAGACTACTGCTGGTTGAGGCTGTTGGAGTCTGCTGAATCTTAAGTCTGGACCAAGAGAGAATGAAAAAGATGTGATCCATCTATCTATGATCCAGCATCATTTCGCGATTAGCCAGCATGACGCTTTTTATATCAAACACCGATATGGATCACCAAATGGATTTGTAATCTGAGATGTTATATATTCAATCCCCTAGTCCAGCGCGCTCGATCTGTTAACACGTGTGTAAGGTGTTTGCTTTCAATTAATAATAAATTTTCTATATTTGACTCGATCGCGAATCGAATGCAGGTGATTTTTGTCAGATATTTATTATTTTAAGTTAATAAAATTTAGGGAACGCGGTGTTGGTTTATAGTGAAACATTGTTAAAATTAAATTAGGTTGGAGTTGGTGGTGTTTCACAAGGAGAAAAATTAAAATACAAAGATTTTTTTAGTTTGCTCTATATATTTCGAGCTCTTAACTCATCGTCAGGAGAACATTGACTAAAGATAACATGATATTTTGAACAGAATTTATTTTAATTTTAATATGATGGACAGTTATTTATGACATAGTGTAAATATGAAAGAATTATCAGAAGGATGGGATGGCTTTAGAAAGCCGAATGACCAGATGTAGGGACAAAGGGCTGGGACAAAGAAAAGATATTTATACTTGGAAGTTGCCGAAAATTATGTATGTGTAATAAAGGAAGGCAATAAACTATAGAATGCAATGAGGGTGCATAGCGAAAATTTAATCTCTCATTTTCTATTTAAAAAAATAAAATAAAATTAAAAATAAACCCACCATACACCCTCATCGCACTCCAATTCAAATTAAATATCATTGATTAAGATGTCAATTATTGGTGAAGTTTTGATGTCTGTTTGATTGTTCAAGATGTTTTGATTAAGGTGTATGGCCTTTTTAATTTTAGCTGACTCCAATAAATCCAATTTCCTACTTTTTGGAATAAAATGTAAGGGATGGTCGATGAAGGTGAATGGTTGTGGTCAAACAAATGATCTGCAAAAGCCGAGGTATAACTAAGAGGGGGGCATTTGGGTTCAAACTATTTTACCTGTAGATTGCGAAGAGATCTCATATGTTCAACGTGGCGTTGATTGAAAGATCTGCCTGTTTGCCCAGATATAAAATGATTGATCAGTCATTACATTGCAATTTATATACACCACTCATTGTTGTTGGTTTTATTATATCGATTTTATTGTTAACCAATATGGATGAAAGGTTGTTTCTGTTATAGAATGCGGGTGTGATATTAAGTTTGCGAAACATATTAGCTATAGGGTAGCTGAGTGGAGAATGGAAATAAAGTTTTTTAAAGTTTTTTTCTTTTGTTGGGATGATGGAATATAAAAGGGGGCTGTTATTTTATAAATTACCTTTTTCTGAATATTGTTAATCTTAATATGAGTTAAGAGCTCGAAATATATAGAGTAAACTAAAAAAAATCTTTGTATTTTAATTTTTCTCCTTGTGAAACACCACCAACTCCAACCTAATTTAATATTTCAAGTTAGAAATATATAAATTCGGATATTATTTTCACTTAATATCTGACAAAAATCCACCTGTATTCGATCCGCGATCGAGTCAAATATAGGAAACTTATGATTAGTCAGATTGAAGTTTTTTTGCTCATTTTACAGTGATAAACGTTTTAAAATCAAGTCTTTATCACTTAACTAGTCGGCGGTATTAATAAAATCCATCTATGATATCTTCATTGAAATGTTCTTCCATGGCTGCTTAGTAAAATGATAATATACCTAAACACTAATAAGGTCCTCTCTCACACTTTAATGTATTCAAGTAATTCAAGTAAATAATCAATTTTAAAATCAAAAAAATAATGATCATATTACAATTATAAAATTCATTAAATTTTGAATTCTTAAAATTGTACCATATATATTCTCGATTGATGAAAAGAATGACGGTATCATTAGGTACACGCTTCATTCAGATTGTCAATCTCCCCACCTTTTTAAATGATTGAAGCTTTGATTTCTGGATTTCTGGAAATCCGTCAATCTCGTGCATCAGTCTCCATCAGTCCTAGACCTACACGCTCAATCGGAATGTCAATCCAAGACAGTCAGAATGATCGTGTAGGGGCTGGTTTAGATTTCAGTGAAGCTTTAATGACATTATTCCTCCTTAGTTTTAGTTTTATGTTTATTTAGGTGAACTGAATGCAGTAAATGGAGAAAAAAAATGAACGGAAAAGTAGTATTTTAGAGTTTACACTTTGAAACGCTGCGAAAGCTATGTCAGTTTGTATACAAGTAGGTATAGGACATTTTCGTAGATAATTTTTCAGGCAAAAGTCAGTGATTTGACTAATTTTAATGAAAAACTCGTTCTGATTAAAAATAATTTTTTTTTTAATGAGAATTTAGAACATAATAATATTAAATAGGGCTATTTACGCCCCCCGGACTCAGTAATGGGTTTTAAATTAAAAATTTTAATTTCCTAATGTGGTTTTGGATTCTGAATTTGATATTTTGCGAAAAAAACGTTGTCAGATTAAAATTGGATACTTTTAAAATTGTAACACAAATATTTGTGTTTTGCCTCCAAATATATACTATATACTTACTATTTATTATTAATATATAATTTTAGAATTTTGAAATGTATCCATTAATTATTTATAATGTTTTTAATGTTGTAATTAAATTAAAATAAAATCGCATAACAAGAAACGCTTCAAAATATAAATATTTAGAATAAGTCATGGTAGATTTTACATTGTGAATTGATTTAAACGTTGTGAAAGAAAAGTATTTATTTGGAATTGTTTGTGAATTTCTTAAATATTTTCCAATTTTATTTGTCATGAATTAAATTAATTAATAAATTAGTGAGTTTAAAAAAAAATAATAATAATAATTCAAATTTCCTAATTTTAATAAGTTTTATTTGTCATTAAATATTAGTGGGTTTTAAAATTAAAAAAAATCATGTCGGCGTCGTCGCGAAAGCCGATTATTATTAAGGATAGATAAAGATAGATCCATTGATAAAAAAATATTTTAAACTTACAATCTCATCCCCATTTTTTGAATTTTGATTCTATGTCGTTACAGACGTTGTAGAAAGACTAATAGTCCTGTCTTAAGTTTATACGTACCTAACTCTAAAAAATCCCTTCAACATGAGAGTTTTTGTTCTCCACTTTACTAATTATACTAGTAAATATACAATACAACTACTCTTACTAATAACCATAAGTCATAACAAAACTAGTTGTTGTTTTTTTTAAACAAGAAAAATTATGACATCAAGTTTTATCGGCTAGAACATTCTATAAATAACAGAAGAGATCGCTTGTGACGTTTCTATCGCATTATTTCTTCATCAGTCACTCCTCGTCTCTACTCTAGGATGAAATAAAAAAATAAATAATAATAATAATAAAAAGTCAAATTATTTTCTATATTTAGATGTTCAGATTTATCAATTCATAATTCTCATTTGTATGTGTCTCTTGAACGATATATACTATATTAGAATGTTTGCTAAAGATAAGTGGGGCTATCATGACATCCATAGAGGAATCTATTTTGAAAAGTTAAAAGTGGATAGATAAAGTGGAGTATGTCATGTAAAACATGGTAGTTGAGGGGAAATGCCTCATTTATTTTGCTTCTCTATCAATTTTATAAAAATCTATGAAAAGCGTTATATATATAAGACTCCAAGGTTTAGCCCGTTTGCATATTTCATCCATCATCCCGAATTTGGATTCTACTATATTTAATTTGTTGTAATTAAAAATTGCGGATATATATTAGTAATGAAGCCGTTGAAGCTTTTATTTTTGTGATTAATTTGATTAAAATTTGAATTTTTGATTAAATCACACATAATTAATTATAATTATTTATTGAACACGAACAAATAATAGAATATAACTACGACGTTTCGATCGATTTATTTTGAGATCGTTCTCAAGTATGAGCACCCTTCTCCGATTATAGGCTACCTGAGCTACAGTCCAGTCAAAAAACAAACACACTGACGATCTCAGCGCCCCCTGTCGAACTGAGCATTACATGTTTTTAAAAACCATTAAGAGAAAAATATTGACAAATCAATCAATGATAATAATAATAGCAATAGTAAATAACAATTAATCCACATATCAAGAATATTATAGTTTACATAGTTGGATTTTATAATACAAGGTACGTCGTTTAAAATATATTATCTACATGAAGTTGGCCATCCTGATATTTACATTACCTGCATGAAGTTAGCGAAGTTATATTGTTCGTGTTCAATAAATAATTATAATCAATCATGTGTGATTTAAACAAAAATTCAAATTTTAATTGCGGATATATTTTATAAATTGTATTATATTAAACTATTTGATGGGTTTTAAAGACTTTAAATTTAAATTTGTAGAAAAAATTCAATTAGAGTTTTTTTATTGGAACTTGGAATAAGAATAGAAAAAAAATGTTAAAGTTTTTCCTGAGACTAAAAGTTCACTTTTTATGAATCACCCCTTTTACTTGACCCCTGAGGAGTCTATGTTTCAAATTTCAAATCAATCGGTTAAGCCGTTTAACCTGGAGGTCGGTGAACATAGAGATATAGAATCCCAAAAATATCATATTGATTTGAAATCTATACATTGTGTGAAAATCCCCGAGCACTGCAATTTATTTTATTTTTAATTTTAAATAAGCTGATGTGGCCATCCACATGACTTTACCATACACCTGGCTCCTCTCTTATATTTAATATTTAATAAAATATTTTATAGTTATTTATGAAAGCCCCTTTTTAATTTTGGGCCCACTAGCAATTTCCTTTTAATTATGAGAGTATTCTATTAGAAATATCATCTTTCTTCGATATTTATTTGAAAATATTTTTAAACCCCCCGAAAAATTATATGGTATATTTCATTGTTTTGGTATTTTTTTTAGTTAGAAAATATTTTAATTTTAATTTTTTAACCCCCCTCCCCTAATTTTTGTTCGATTTCAACCTAAATCTAATCAGATCTTAATCTCAATGCACCGAAACTACTTGTGAAATTTTGTTTTGATATTCACACTAGTTTTTGAGCTATAGAACGTACACAAAATTTGGTAACATACTAACAGAAATTTTGACAAAATAATTAATATCTCATAGAATATAAATTTTTCGATGTTTGCTTATTAGAGCTTTTTTGTAGACCAAAACGCCAGGATTTTGCTCAATTTTTTTAATCAAAATAGTTTCAACTGTTTTTGAGTTATTTCGAAAAAACGAAGCCAAAAAAAACCCACTATCTACTCTATTACAATACTTGACAATAACATATGGTAAAGAAAAAATATCGTTCAAATTATTTTAAAGTAAATTATATTTTAATTGTAATTCATTAATTTTTTTTTTTAGAAATTTTAAAATGATTAAAAGAATCGATTCTCGGTCTTGTTATATCCAGTGGAACTCTCTAATCGACAGACATTACTAACCCCATTAAAAAATTATTATTATTTAATATTACATAAAAAATTATCAACTACTAAATTTGAGATGTTATGAATGAAGCAGGGTTGATTTTTCTAATATATAATAATATTTATAATGATCCAGTAGTGGAATTTAAAATTAAAAAACCAATTAATTATTAAAAGGAAATTGAATAAAAATGTAATTATACATTTTTTTCGATACAACCAAATATGAATAATTATTTCAATTAATCAAAAAACCCATCAAAAACAACTTAGCCGAAGATGAGACCGTGGAAGATCGAAACCCTTTGAGAATTTAGCGGGAAACACAGCTTAGTATCAGAAACTCCAATCGTCTCTAGGATGAAAAAGTAGATAAATGTGTATGTTTAGTTGTCTATCTTGAAGGGGTTTCTCTAAGGGTAGCTTTTGCAAAGGAACATAGTACAAACAATTCTGTTGATTTCTCTTGTTGAATTTCAATTTAAACAATAATTTGAAATAAAGGAATGGGGTGTCAAGATGATTTCAAATATGGTAGAAATTAATGGGAAAGTCGTGTGGTGACCACACCAGCTGATTTTTTATTGCAAGTCGTTTTTATAAAGTGTCCCCCCTTTTTTTTTTAATCTCTCGTTGAATAAAAATAAAAATGAATTATTATCAAATGAATCCTCAGTTATCGGTAGATGCCAAACATGTATATTTATCGAATAAATAAATAAACGAATTTCCGAGAGCCATTTTCTTTCTTTGAAATAAAAATCTTATCAAATTTATTTTTTTCTCCTCTGCTCCCTTTTTGACAATTTAAATAAAACTTTCATACATCGTATTTTTTTTTTTTTTTTATCAAATCACGATTCCTTCATTCCTCCACCCCCACCCCCATTACACCGTTTCGCTCCCCCACACCCCCCCCCCACGCGAAGAGTCTTCTTCTTGGCTCTTGGGTCTTTTTTCGCATTACAGACCCAAATAGAATTACATCAAAATCCACTTATATGATCCTCCGGGGTGTCTTTTAAATTTTTTTCCATTCCCCCACTACCTCCTACGCCTTTGCATATTTATATTTCACAAGACGAGATAGCGGGGGGGGGGGACATTATAATATCACTTTTTATGATACTTTGCTCACTTAATGTAAATAGAATGAAGAAAAAAATATTAAAAATATGTTTACTTACTAGATGATTTTATTCTATATCTATACCTATCAATATAATAGTTTTTGGATTCTATATCTCTATGTTCACCGACCTCCAGATTAAACGGCTTAACCGATTGATTTGAAATTTGAAGCATAGACTCCTGAAGGATCAAATAAGCGGGGTGATTAATAAAAAGTGAACTTTTAGTCCCAGGAAGAACTTTAGCATTTTTTTTTTCAATTCTTATTGCAAGTTCCAATAAGAAAAGTCCAATTGAATCTTTTCTAAAAATTTAAATTTAATCTTTTTAAAGCCCACAAACAGTTTAATATAATAAAATTTATACGCAAGTTCTAATTTCACCAAATAAAATATAGATAATTATATGAAATTGTGGGATATATATTTTCTACTTTAAAAATATTACTTCTAAATAATATTGTTGGCCTGTGGGCAAGGGATAAAGCTGTCTCTTATTATAATCGGCTTGCGCGACGACGAAGATTTTTTTAATTTTTTAAAACCCACTAATAGTTTATGACAAATAAAATCTATTAAAAAATTGAAATTGAAATTATTATTTTAAAACCCACTGCGGAGTCCAGGGAGGCGTAGAAGATAAAATAGTAATTAATTATTTTATTTAAAGGTCCAATAAAGGACTGGCCAAAAAATTAGCGCCAAAAAGAGCCACAATTTGATAGTTATTTTAACTCTAGGCCTGACTTGACCTTAAACTACTTAAGGGGGTTCGTGGATGTTTATCATTTTTTTAAGAAAATTCTCAAATTTTTACCATCGAATCATTGATGTATTAAATATTTATTCCCGAAATTTGAAGTTGATCGTCTGTCACATTAGCGAGAAAGAAATGATTGAAAATTGTCCTTTTAACATGGAAGTAAATGGACCGAGCTTTTAAAAGGGCTATAACCTCTATACAAATTTATACAGATCAATAATTCAACTTTTATGAATCGAATGATACATTTTTCAATAGATTTGACAGTCTAATTAACTAGTTATTCAAAAATGTAAAAATAATAAGTTATTTGCAGCCAACAGAATATAACAAAAGCACTATAATCTAGTCAAATTGTGTTTTTATCAGGAAAGTTTTGGGGTAACTCTGATTTTTTGCATATATATGTTTTTTGGGGCGCTGAATCCAAATCTGAGGTCTCCCACAAAAAAGGTGAAAATATCAATTTTTTGGCGGTTTTTCGCTTATAACTCCGAAACTATCAACTTTTCGTAAATAATCTTCCTATATAAAATGAAAGTTCATAAAATTTTCTAAAAATTTCATTAAATAGGTTTTTATCTCTGACTAACCGTTCTGGCACAAGCGTAAAATCCAAAGTTTTCGATCTCGGCAGCCCCTCCCGGATCACCCAAAAACTCGCATTTTTTTCGATATTTTTCCATTTTGACCATAAAGGAGCACGTTTTCGACAAAGAGCACTCTATATTTTTAAACTAGAATGAATTTGCTACAATTCAAACAAAGGTTCATCTTAATTGGATAAATGATAATCCGTTGAAGTTTTGAAAAATACAATTTTTCCTTCATAAAATGAAAACCACTTATCCTAGAAACTTGATTCCTATCACATTCTCTAAAAAATTTTGTTGACTTGAACGTTTACTTGTATCACTTTTTTGTTAAAACAGAAGGATAACAATAAAATTTGTTTAAGGTAGAAAAAAAAGAAAACCCCAAGTACTTTCTTAAAGGTAAGATTGTCCCATCATCTCAGATACCAAGCCAGAGTTTTGTATCTAATTCATTTAATTTATCACTTTTTAAAGTATTCCCACCAACTAAACGTGATTAATTGAAAACAATTCCATCTCAATTATTATTGGACTGATCTACCATAAAAATAGGAACGGTAAAGTACAAATCTGTCCGTCTAAAAGAACAATTTCAGTTTTTAATAACGTATAATAATATAGATAATCATAGATCATTCTCTCTCTCATTCGGAATCAATAATGATTCTAGTATTGTAGAGTACAAAAAAACAAAAAATGAAAATAAAAGCAGCCAGGTATATAATAAAAGCAGTTAGAATCGCATCACGTGATTGGGTTTAGGTTCATCTTTGAAAGAGACAGAGCCAAGATCAATCATTTCGTTGAAAAACAAGAGCTTGTTAGAATAAAGGAAAGATTTTTAAAGGTGTATATATAGGGTGCAAAAAGGGGGTCCAGGGGGGGGTGCAGGGGATGCGGAAACGAACGCGCTCTTTGGCGTGCCTTGTTGTTTGCGGGGGCGGCGGGATTCACGAGACGCCCCGGGGACCAATCAGCCACACTAAAATACCGATACGTTAATATTAGGCCTTATCAGGCCAGTCGACCGTGAAATATATATTTAGAGATGATTTTTTGTTTTGTTTTTTTATCTAAAAAAAAAAAAACACATTCACATCATGCACTAAATACGTGTGCGTAAATACCACGTATAATCATCATCATCTATTGATTTGCATCTGAGTGTATATTATTATTATTCGGTTGAAAAATTTAACACTAAATGTCAAAATTTTCTTTATTTTTTTTTTTAATTTATATTATATAATATTATTTTTTATTATTATTGATTATCGGTGACGTTTCAACCAGAGGATACTGTCCAACATAGAGGGTGGGTCATAAAGTACTCCCATATTTTGAAGAGGTATAAAAAATGAAAAAATTTAACTAGAAAAAAAACTAAATAAATTTTTAAAAAGAACATACCTAAAATAATTTTTTTTTTAAATGTGTTTTCAACATTATATCAGATGAAAAAAAGTGGGGTAGTGGGTGGTGGGTCAAAAATGAAAATTCTAGCCCTTTCAACCAAACTCAATCAAACTTTAGTAAACATATTTTGTGGGCCCCAAAAAGGCTAAAAATGCGAAAACTAACCACCCAAAATGGTTGGGAAGGTCAAAATGAAAATTCTAGCCCTTTGAACCAAACTATGTATACAAAATTTGGTTACTTTTTGCATTTCCAGCCTTTTGGAGGCCCACAGAATATGTAAACAAAATTTTGTTGAGTTTGGTCGAAAGGGCTAGAATTTTCATTTTTGACCCTCCCCCCTATTTTGTGTGGTTAATTTTTTGATTTCTAGCTTTCTGGGTGCCTACAAAATATGTATACAAAATTTGGTTGAGTTTGGTCGAAAGGGCTAGAATTTTCATTTTTGACCCTCCCCCCATTTTGGGTGGTTAATTTTTTCATTTCTAGCTTTCTGAGTGCCCACAGAATATGTATACAAAATTTGGTTGAGTTTGGTCGAAAGGGCTAGAATTTTCATTTTTGACCCTCCCCTCATTTTGGGTGGTTAATTTTTTCATTTCTAGCTTTCTGGGTACCCGCAGAATATGTATACAAAATTTGGTTGAGTTTGGTCGAAAGGGCTATAATTTTCATTTTTGACACCCCCCCCCATTTTGGGTAGTTAATTTTTGGATTTCTAGCTTTCTGGATGCCCGCAGAATATGTATACAAAATTTGGTTGAGTTTGGTCGAAAGGGCTAGAATTTTCATTTTTGACCCTCCCTCCATTTTGGGTGGTTAATTTTTGCATTTCTAGCTTTCTGGATGCCCACAGAATATGTATACAAAATTTGGTTGAGTTTGGTCGAAAGGGCTAGAATTTTCATTTTTGACCCCCCCCCCCCTTTTTTTCATATGATTCAATGGTCAAAACACATTTAAAAAAATATTTTATGTTCTTTTCAAAAATATATTCAGTTTTTTTTTCTAGTTTTAAAATGTGGGAGATCTTTATGCCCCACCCTGTATTATATAATATTATTTTTTATCACTTTAGAATTTTAATCCCTATCTCTTATCTTTCAATAGCGGGCAGTGACATTTCAACCAAAGAATACTGTCTAAAATCATATTTTCCTTCAATTTTTATTAAAATTTTATTTTATTTTTCGCTTACGCATTCGGGGAATTTTGAAACAAACTAAAGAGATGTGACTTTTGAATTGGTTGAATTAAATAAAATTACGATGTAACACAGATTATTTACAACATAGAATATCTAGTCTTTTGAAATACAGCTTAATTTTCAAGGTCGACGGTATGTATGCTGAAAAAAAGAAACCCTATCGAACAATACCGTACAAAAGCGATTCCCTACCTTTCCAAGATTCTCACCCGTATCAGCCGACTAGGATCATATTACTTTTCCTATAGGTTTAAAAATGAAACACTTTTAGAATTGTCTTTCGACAAATATATAAACCACACACACACACACACACACACTTTGTAAAATTCATCGATAAACGCAAAAATTCGTATTATTTTTCAAATTTAACATTTTTTTAACGCTAATTCATTGGATACCTAATCAATAAATTTATCATAATTTTTTTCGATATACTTATTTTTATTGAAAATTTTTCGTATTTCTTAGAATATATTAATAATATTAAGAAAAGAAAAATTAGATTATATTTGAAGTAAAAGATGAAGAGCGAGAGAATAAAAAAACAGGTTATGTAGAATAACGAACAATTAAATAGGATGATAAATTACATAATCACTGTTTAATCATAATTTATCACTTCTATTTTGATTTGTTTAGAAAAAAAAAACAGGATTATTTAGAAAACATCAATTATAGGAAATTTTCTAAATATCTTTTTAAGTTTTGTATTAAAAAAACATTATCGACACTTTAAGGGAATTATTAAAGTATTATTTTTTAATTATTCTAGTCTCTTTACTATTGTAATTAAAGGGCTACGGTTAAAAACGATCATTTTGTCACTTTTGTAAAACTTGTGGAAGGCAATAATTTAAAAAATTATTTTTAATTAAATTCAAAATTCATTTATCAAAAGAAAACCACAATATAAAACAATCAATATAATAGTTTTGGGAGTCTATATCTCTATGTTCACCGACCTCCAGGCTAAACGTCTTAACCGATTGACTTGAAATTTGAAACATATACTCTTGAGAGGTCAAGTAACCGGTGTGATTCATAAAAAAGTGAACTTTTAGTTCCAGAAGGAACTTTAGCATTATTTTTATTCTTATTCAATGTTTTAATAAGAAAACTCTGAATATTTTACACCTCTAATTTCGGCCCCCGATAACAATAATAACTCTTTTTTTATTATAGATTCATTTTACAGGAGATTTTATTTTTCTTGTTTTTTTTTTAGTTTGGAAATTTTTTTTAACCTATCTATTTTTCCCCGACCACCGAAGGGCATCGCAGTCTCATCTTTTTGACATTCTCAAAAAGACTACAAAATGGTTTATTTTTCTGTTATAGTGAATATTAAGAAGGAATAGAATAGAAAGATATGTGGTTGATCTAATGATGTTTAGTATTGTGTGTGTGATATTTTGACAAAACAATTGATATCTCGAAAAATATAATTTTTTCGATGTTCACTTATTAGCGTTTTTTTGTAGACCAAAATACCATGGTTTTTTTTCAGATTTTTTTAATCAAAACAATTTAGCCGCTTGTGAAATACAACACTTTTTTCATGCACGATTACAATATTTGACCATATACACAGTATGGCAAAGTAAAAATATAAAATAGCTGAGATGGCGGGTTCGCGTCGAGATAACAGTTCTTTTTGGTACTTTTTTTAGCTTGAGATGACTGTAATAAAACAATGAACAGAAAAAGTTGAAAATTACATAAAAATAATTTTTAAAAATGCAAAATATTTGAAAAATTCATTAAAGATTAACGCCTTGAAAGGAAATATTAATTATTATCGGGAATTGCAAGCAGGAACTATATATGGTCATGGTTACTTTTAAATTAAGCTATAAACTCTTGTATATTATGTCTTTTTTTAATTATTAAAATTTTTTTTATAGTGAAACTTCACAAACAAGGTGCATGTTTTCTATTTAATACTTATTAAGTTAGACAGTATCTATTTATACAGAGAAATACTTAAAAAAGCGCGTATATATATGAACAATAAAAATCAAATATAATTTATTTCCCTTTCAATTAAGGTGATATTTTATGTGGAGGTTAACTTCTGGAAAGGTTAGAAATTTAATCTTATGCATTTTGAAATGTGGTAAGGCACTCTCTCGAGTTCTCGTTCTCACTTCGATGGTCCTTTTAACGACAAAGAGAGAGAAAATAGAGATGTAGGTGCTAAAGCAGCCCTCCCTATCATAAAATGATTGAAATAAAGATAACATCTTTTTTGGAATTTCTTTATTTATTTATTTTTTGTATTTTGTTTTTAAATAAACGCAACATCTATCTTACTACCTATTATATATATAGTATAATCAAAATAGATTCGTGATATAAATTATGTCCGTTTTTTTTTTATTGTAAAATATACCCATTCGGATTTCGTGATAATGATGTTAACATTTGAAATGTTAATATTTATACTTGAAAAAAACAAAAATCTTATTGGATGATATTTTCATTTAATGTTTTTGAAGGTTACAAGAAAAGAAGACGACGTTAATATACTGAAGAAGATGTTGAGGGAGGGGCCCGAAAAAAACAAGGTGGGAAGATATCGAAATGTCTATCCTTTAATTGTGCGCGATATAATCACGATATTTATTTCTACTTTGGAACCCCATTGGCTATAATTATTATTTATTATTCTCCTTTTTAAGACATTGAAAATTATAGCGGTATCTTGTAATCATTATATTATTATTATATGCTTATGTGGATATTGTGTTTTAAAAATAAGAAAGAGAGAAAGAAAAACCTGGGACTGATTATTAAATAGACGGGGAAAATAAATAAATAAACGTAATGAGCTCTTTGTAAATAAGAAGATTAATTATTTATCATCGAAATTAAAGAGAGAAGAATTTTAGTTTAAGTTGAATATGTATACTTTTATTAAATCAGAAAATTGAATATACCTACTTCTGGAGATTTTAATGCACTAGAAATAATGGAGACTTTAATGCACTAGAGGGAAGCAAATATTAGAAATGAAGCAGAAATACTACATATTATATAGATTTTTGGTTTGAAGATAATTTTGAATAAAATAGTACTTATGAAAGGCAAACTTTAATAAAGGTCTTGGTACTTAGAGCTAAATAATTAACTCTTGATTGCAATTTCAATTCTCTGGTATTGAATGTTATTACCTTTAGTTATTTAAATGGGGGGAAAATCATAATTATTTAGATTCAATTGACGTTAAAACGTACCTAAATTCAAAATTTCAAAACAAATATAAAATCGAAATAAAAATAAAAAAAATAAATAGAAAACATTTGATGGAAATTTGAACGAAGTAAAATAAAAAAATTTCAAAAATGCAAAAATGTATAAGTAAATATAGATGTTAATTTTAAATACGAGGGTAGTTATACTAGTTAGACTGACTTGAATAAAGATCTTGCATCTTGCTGTTATCTAGAACTAATACTTAGTCCAAGTTTCAAATTTTATTATTCAGGCATGGTCGGCTTCACTTGAATTTTTAGTGAGTGATGTCAAATCTCAAAACTTCTTAAAATAGCCAAAATTTAAAAAAAAACCTAAGCTGACATTTTTTTAAAAAATTTAAATAAATATATAACGAGAACCCGAATTTAACGAGGAAATGGTACAATGTTGAGTTACAAACGTTAAAAACGAACCCATTTTTTACGAGCACTCAATAATAAGGAACAAACATCAAGGTCCCTAGCCGCTCGTTTAAGAGGGTTCGACTGTATATCATTTTTTAAAAAAAATTTAAATATCTAATTTTTTTTCAGTGTCTTTCAAGAAAAAAAATGTTAACCCTTTAAAAAACTCATAAAAAAAATCTCTAAACATTTTCAAAATAAAAACTATATACATTTATTTCCCTTAAAAAAACCCATGTGCAATTTTTTTACCACTAAATTTGAAAGGGGAACCCTTAAGTTGGCTAAACTGTATTTCAGTATATTCATCGTTTTTGAAATCCTTCTAAGTAAAAAAAAAATGAAATTATCAAACTACTTTCACTATTTTAATTAATTATTTATTATTTTAAGAAAGTTAGATTTTACTTAAAATTTGTAGTTATATATTACCTTTTTAGTACATAAAACATTTTATAAAAAAATAAAATAATTTATTTTTTATTGAAAATGTAAATTGTTTTCCTGATGTTTGAAAAAAAATAATAATAAAAATATATATTATTAGAATTTAAGAGTACGAAGATCACGATAGAGAGAAATATAAAGTACCAGGATTGTTTCTTAGAAAGTTCAGAAAAGTATTTCATTTTAATATATATACCTATATATATATTATCTCATCTTGATAAATGGTTATATAAGGAAGTAGAACTTTTCTCTTCGTGTACCAAATTTATTTCTAATCGTGATTTACCCGAGTTTAACTAGTTAGAAATAAATGATAATCATTGAAATGATGAAAATTGAAAATTTATTCTTGATCTTATGCAATTATTGGGAAGAAAACAAGAAAGATGTAGTAATTAAATGGGAAAAATAAAAAATTAAAAAAAGAAACGTCTATTTATTTTCAAAAGCTAATAAGGTACTATAGCCCAATCATATTAGGTAAAAAAAGGGGTCAACCTCGGAATGAAAGATAATGAAGCTGTAAATTGGTATAAACCTTTGTTTTGTCGTTCTAAATGTTGTCTCAAAAGTCACAAATGCTATCGTGTCCGCGTCTTAAGATATTGAAGGTCAAAGGTCATAAAAATCGGTTTTTCGCAAATATCTGGCTTCCTATTGCTTAAATGAGATTTGCACTTATTATAAAAGTTGTAGAGTATAAAATTCTCTACAACTTTTGTTTGAACTTTTTTTTCATACGATCAACCGTTTTTGGGGTAGAGCGTGAAGAGTGCGCAGCGTACAGTCATAAATGGCCTAATGCAAGGTCAAGCGTGAGTTACGGTTATCAGTACGTTGTATAAAGTCAATTATTTACTAAAAAATTATAATTATTAAACAATGCCGATTCATTTATGTACTAATAATTAATTATTTATATTTAATTAAAATACAGTAACTATTATTATTTATATTTAATTATTTATATTTAACTCATTTAACTATAGTATATTATTAATTCTGGGTTAAAGATAAGAGTAAATAAATATTATATTTAATATTGAAAGAATGTTTCACCTTTGCACCAACACCACAATCTTTCTACTAATTATTAATTCTGGATTATATATTTTAGTTATATTTTAAGTTAAAACGACATTATATATGTTTTCTTTAAAACCTGTAAATTTTTTAATACTTATATACCTGGAAATACTTGTCTATAAAATATATAATACAGAATTAATAATATACTATAGTTAAATATAAATAATTAAATATAAATAATTAATTAATGTAAAGATTTAAGCATCTTTTTTGAGTTTCTTTTTTTGAAAAAAGATGGAATTTTTTCAAAAATCAACCAATTATATAATATTGAAAAGTGAATTTATTTTTATTTAGGAACAAATCAAAAGATTTTAGTAGAAATATTTTTACATTGCATATCAGAGGGTTTCGTCCCTTGGGAATCGAACCCAAGCGCTAACTATATACCGGGCTGTTAGCCAAACGCTTAAACAAATCTCTCTCCGATATGCAACATATATAAGAAATAAAGCTACAAATTTTTCACTCCTTTCAACTCTAATGGAATAGTAAAAAAATATAGGAACCGACACTGAAAACTTTTTTAAGTTTAGCCTGATTTTTTACTATTCCATTCGAGTTGAAAGGAGTGAAAAATTTGTAGCTTTATTTCTTATATATGTTGCATATCGGAGAGAGATTTGTCTTAAGGGTTTGGCTAACAGCCCGGCAAGCTAGTTAGCGCTTGGGTTCGATTCCAAAGGGACGAAACCCTCTGATATGCAATGTAAAAATATTTCTACTAAAATCTTTGATTTGTTCCTAAATAAAAATAAATTCACTTTTCAATAAATAATTAAGTTGCTTATTTTAATTAAATATAAATAATTAACAATTAGTACATAAATAATCGGCATTGTTTAATAATTATAATTTTTTAGTAAATAATTGACTTTATACAACGTACTGATAACCGTAACTCACGCTTGACCTTGCATTAGGCCATATATGACTGTATGCTGCGCACTCTTCGCGCTCTACCCCAAAAACGGTTGATCGTATAAAAAAAGTTCAAACAAAATTTGTATACAATTTTATACTCTGCAACTTTCATAATAAGTGCAAATCTCATTTAAGCAATTGGAAGCCAGATATTTGCGAAAAACCGATTTTTATGACCTTTGACCTTCAATATCTTAAGACGCGGTCACGATAGCATTTGTGACTTTTGAGACAACATTTAGAACGACAAAACAAAGGTTTATACCAATTTATAGCTTATTATCTTTCATTCCGAGGTTAAATCCCTAATATGACTGGGCTACTAGAAATTAGTGGCCTTTTTCTCAAGATTTCATATTTCTAGTACATTTGTCAAAATTCTACCAAATATAAAGACTAAAAATACTTGTAAAAGTTCACCGAATTCCTTTTTCATTAAAGATAATAAAACATAATATTAAAATGATAATATAATTTTTTTTATATCATACTTAAATGCACAGTAATGATTCTTATTCATTTTATATTATTTATTGCTAAGTTCATAGTACAATGATTATATATTCAAAAAAAAAAAAAAAGATTAAAAATATGCTTTGTAACTATAGCTTGAATCATATGAAAAATATTTTTTAATTAATCATAGAAAATATAATTTAAAATAAGCTAATGTGGCCATCCACATGACTTACACCTGACCCCGCTCTTGTATTTAATATTTGATAAAATAATTTATAATTAAGTTTATAAATTTTTGTATTTTTTGTATTAATGAATAAATAAAATAAAAATAGGAATTAAAATCTGTTAAAATAATAAATTTTCAAAGAAAAAGTTTGTTTTCCCTCCTAAGTTCAAAGAAAATTTTACTGAATAGGAAATTTTTGTTAACGAACGGTTTGAGCTTGAAAGTAGTTAAATTAATATTTTATTGGTTTTTATTTATATTTAAATGTATTAGAGAGCGTACCTAGACTTTAAAATGTTTATATTTTTATCTGTAATAAAAGTATTCTTTTGATATCTTAAGTGAAAATACTAATCCATCCTTACCAGGTTTCTTTAACAACTTATGGCAAATGTCGGGATGGCTAATGCGCCGTTTGCTCCTGGTATCGGGTTTTTGCGCGGAATTATTATTTTATTTTTATCCACAGGGAGAATGGAATTGACAAGTTTTCTCTTATCATCCAATCTAGAGTTATCTTCCAGTATAATTTCCAACATATCATTATCTGTTGTATCCCACAACATTATAAGAGATCCCTTAATTAATCTCTGCCTCATTTTTCGTCTTTACCTTTTTTTAACATATTAATACTAATATACATTTTCATTTTATTAATATTATTTATTTATTATTGCATGGTTTTTAAATTTTAATTGTTTTATAATAATTTCAACTAATATCTTATTTTTAAATATTAACATAATCTTATAATTTATAATATATCTATTATCAACCCTAGTAATTAAGTAAATAATACATAATTTTCTCCCTACTAACACCAAATCAAGTGGTAGATTAAACCCTTTTAATCGCCCGGCGTGAAACCACTGTCCAATTTCTTTAAGGGCTCACTGATATTGAATATATTCAAAAATATATCCATGTTTGAGTGTCTTAATTGGTGTTCAGATCTCTTTTCTTTACTTTTTAACCGACTTTAAAAAAGGAGGAGGTTCTCTATTCGAATGAATTTTTTTTTTTTTTTTTTTTGTGCCTATGTTACCTCATATCTCCGCCAATTGTCAACCGATTTTGAAAAAAAAATTTGCATTGGGTCCAGTCTAGCTTCCGATTGGTCCCATTTTTTTTTCGTTTTTTTCATAGGTATTAGACCTTTTTTATTAGGTTTGTTTAGACCTAACCTCTTTGTTTATGAACCGATTTCGATGGTTCTTTTTTTATCCGAAAGGGGGTGTCTTAGGGATGGTGTCATATTAATTTGGTCAAGTTCTGATGATATGATCACTATTAATAACATCACTAAAAAGAGAAAAATAAAAATAAATTTTAAGAAAAAAATAAAAACCGACTTCAAAAAATTAAATGCAACAAATAAAATACACTAAAAGGTATAAAATAATTATTATCTTATTTAGTTACAACTAAACGTCGAAATATTAACATGAAATTACTTTTTGAAGTCGGTGCCAAACATATACCTTTTATGAATCGCACTCGACGGATCTTACTTAGTACGTTTGGAGGGAATGCTCAGCTTATAGGTATAGTTTGTTTGGCACCGACTTCAAAAAGCAATTTCATGTTAATATTTCGTCGTTTAGTTGCAACTAAATAAGATAATAACTATTTTATACCTTTTAGTGTATTTTATTTGTTGCATTTAATTTTTTGAAGTCGGTTTTTATTTTTTTCTTAAAAATTATTTTCTTATCACCTTTTTATTTCCTCCACAAATTCTACTTACTAATGACAGCCATTAAAATAAATTTTTGCAACATTCGCGGACTAAGGTGGATTCTAAGGTTTTACTTTTTTCAACATTTACAAAGACTTTACCAACCGACATACAACTGGCCCTTAAAGTGCAAAAACTAACCGCCCATTTGGTCCAAGGGCCTAGATATTTTTTGACACCCCTCCCTCACCACCCGATTTAAATTACGTTTTATCTTTTGATGGAAATCTATGATCATGTTATTTGTTAATGACCATACATTTCTATTTTTATTTTTTTTCTTGTTTGTTAATTATTAATTTCTTGTATAATTCTGTAGTTAATTTCTATTGATGTTTTGTTGACCTAGCCACCGAAGACTTGTACCTCTAAGCAGGTCGATTAATAAAGATTTATTTATTTATTTAATCCATAGATGAGTAAATTATTATTTAATTTCATTACCAAACCCTTAAAATTAATAAAATATTGAAGAAAAAAAACATGTTTCTTAAGTAATTAAAATATTATACCAATATATAGAAAGACAAAGTGTTAATGAGAGTATTTACTTACTCTATTTCTGGCTAGATATACTGGAAACTAACGAATATTCACATATATAATAAACTAGAGAGTTGAACTTGCACTCAGAAAGGCTCACTTGCCACTGAAAATAAATTATTTGATAAATTGGCCGAAGGTGTTTTTATCTTTATCGAATTCAAAGAAATAATATTCGAAATGCTTTAGATTTGATAGAATAAAGAAAATGAAAAGAGAAATACTTAGAGAAATGGACTTTCAATTGAAAAAAACAACAAATACCTAACAAAATATTCATTAACAATATACAGGGTATAAGTTTAATTGCCTCTTGTATAAGCTGTCTTAAAAAGTTTAGATTTATTTTAGAAAAGAATAGTAAAAAATTAAGTGGATATTGATGAGGCAGTCCAAAAAAAGAAGAAGATAATTTACACTATCTTTTTATTCATAAAACCGACGTTTCGGAGGCTATTCCCTCCTTCTTCAGGGTTTTGAAAAGTCAGTGAAGGAAATCCAATGCGGCATTCCCCTCTGTCTCCTCTTTCAGTGGCAGTAACAATAATATCTTGTATTTCATTCTCAGCAGAATTATAATGTAATAATCAATCGCTATTTTTGGTTTAAAGTCGATTCCTCCATGTCTTCAGCAATGGTTACCAATAAAATCCGAGCTTCTTCCACGTTTTCAGTAGAGATTGCCATTAATAGTCAAAACATCAAAAATGGAATGCAATAAGGTTATTCCTCTAGTATTAGATGAGAATCGATCGTTATTTTTGATTTTATGTCGATTCCTCCATGTCTTCAGCAATGGTTACCAATAATAATCGAAACGTCAAAAACCTAATATAGAATTGTTATTCCTCAAGTATTAGATGAGAATCGATAGCTATTTTTGATTTTAAGTCGATTCCTCCATGTCTTCAGCAATGGTTACCAATAAAATCCGAGCTTCTTCCACGTTTTCAGTAGAGATTGCCATTAATAGTCAAAACATCAAAAATGGAATGCAATAAGGTTATTCCTCTAGTATTGGATGAGAATCGATCGTTATTTTTGATTTTATGTCGATTCCTCCATGTCTTCAGCAATGGTTACCAATAATAATCGAAACGTCAAAAACCTAATATCGAATTGTTATTCCTCAAGTATTAGATGAGAATCGATAGCTATTTTTGATTTTAAGTCGATTCCTCCATGTCTTCAGCAATGGTTACCAATAAAATCCGATCTTCTTCCACGTTTTCAGTAGAGATTGCCATTAATAGTCAAAACATCAAAAATGGAATGCAATAAGGTTATTCCTCTAGTATTAGATGAGAATCGATCGTTATTTTTGATTTTATGTCGATTCCTCCATGTCTTCAGCAATGGTTACCAATAATAATCGAAACGTCAAAAACCTAATATCGAATTGTTATTCCTCAAGTATTAGATGAGAATCGATAGCTATTTTTGATTTTAAGTCGATTCCTCCATGTCTTCAGCAATAATAACCGAAATGTCAAAAATTCAATGTAGAATGGTTATTCCTCGACTATTAAATGAGAATTATTTTTAATTAATGTCAACATGAACTACAAGTTGCAAGTGATATCTGATTAATAATAAAGGAACAAACATATTAATATTTCGATTGAATTTGGATAAAGTTTAGCAACGATCCGTTGCAGTTTATTTTTTTTTAGTTTGAAAATTTTATAATTTTAATTTGTTAATCCCTCCCCCCTATTAATTTTTTGTTCAATTTCAACCAAAATCCAATCGGCTCTTAATTAATCTCAATGCGCCAAAGCTACATGTGAAATTTCGTTTTGAATTTGGACCATTTTTGAAGAAGTTATGAACAAAAAACCGAAATTTGATATCGTTTAAAATTTACCAGGAAGAGTTTTTTGATGGGTAATAAAAAAAATGTCAAAAAAATGAAGGAAATGAAAAATTAAAATTTTTTAAACCGTCCGATTTGGCGTGGAATGCCCCTTATGTTTTCGTTAGTCTTGTTACGATTATTTTAAAAATAGATACTTATATACCTATTTATTAGGATTATACGAAGGAAAAAATTTAGAATTAGAAAACTTTTTTCTTGAATTGAATATTCTCAATTCTTACTTTACCATACAGGGTATGGCCAAGTATTGTAATCGTGCATGAAAAAAAGTGTTTTTTTTTTTTTTTTTATTTAGAAATATCTCAAAAACAGCTGATATTATTTTTATTGAAAAAATTGAGCGAAACCATGGCATTTCGGTCTACAAAAAAGCTCTAATAAGTGAACATCGAAAAAATTATATTTTTTGAGATAATAATTGTTTTGTCAAAATGTCTGTTAGACTGTTAGTCTGTGCATTACGAAAATTTGTGGACGAGCAAGCTAAAAAACTAGTGTGAATATCAAAACCAAATTTCACACGTAGTTTTGGTCCGTTTGAGATTAAGAACTGATTAGATTTTGGGGCATATTGACCCAAAATTAAGGGGTGGGGGAGGGGGGTTAAAATTTAAAATTATAATATTTTCAAACTAAAAAAAAACAAGAAAAATGAAATATACTATAAAATGAACCCATGATAACGAGGGGTGGGTCAAAAAATGAAAATCTAAGCCTTTGGACCAAACTCAACCAAATTTTGTATACATAATCAGTGGACTATCAGAAGAGTAAAAATGCAAAAATTAACTGCGCAAAATGGAGGGGGTCAAAAAATTAAAATCTAGGCCCTTGTACCAAACTCAACGTCAAGTGGATGGCCACATCAGAACGTGTCAATTTATTCATTATTGAGCAAATTCAAAAATTGAAAATTTCATTGAATATTTTGTAAAATATTATTTATAAAATTAATATTACAGGATTTAATGAAACAAAATTAGTTATTTTAATCCACTCCGCGAGAGGGACAAACAAAATAAAAGCTAAGCGTCTTCTTTCCAGAAAGACGTTATTTCCCTCGTCCTTGAAGTCCTCTAATCTGAATTGACTGACTTCTGTATAGGAGATGAAGATGAAGTCGATCAAATAATGATTCTTCTTCTCTTCAGCGGGAGAGACAATTTATTTATCTCTTTTTCTTTCCTCCATCGCATCCCTGGTTTGAAAGCGAACTCGCCACCCCATTAGCATAGTGCCTTGTATTCAAATGCGTTTCGTTCGTAAAGGATGCGACGAAAGACAGACTCTGATGGACAGCCGTCTGTCTGTCTGTCTGTCCATCAGTGGCAGTCAGCCGATGCACATTGATGCAAAAGAATGCAGGTTGCACCGATTAGAAAAGTTTCTTTAGATGATGAGAAAAAAAGCGACAACCCACAGGACCAACAATCTATAGGTATATTTTGGTTTCGATTTAATGAGATTTTATTGAAAATTTAATGGCTCTTTGTCGGGAGAGAAAAAATAGCCATCGTATTTATTATATTCCTGATGATTTATATTTATTTAGGTATTTAATGGTGATGGAGAGCGGGAGGGGATCTGGAGAGAACTAATAAACCAGAGGAGGAGTTAGAAAATTGAATTGAATTTGTTTCATACAAATAATGTCACAATTTTATCTAGAAACGTAAATCTTCTTCTTCTCCATGCAGCAGCAGCAGCATCAGCAGCCATTGTGAAAGTTATTCAAAAGAAATAGTACAATTCAAAATTATTTCATTCTTTTTTTTCTTTTTCAATTATTATTTTGATGTAAGATATTTAATCAGTGTCGCGAGCATTTGTATTTTTTCTCCCTCTAAGTTTGTGATTTCAAAACCCTCTAAAATGGGTAAAATTAAAAACAAAATGTAACCTGACATTTTGTAAAATGTAGGATAATTCCAGTGTCGCCCCCTTAAGAGTGATGTCAAATCTTAAATCCCAATAAAATGGCCAAAATTAAAAAAAATTCTAAAATATCAATGGAGTGCAGTCAATGCGGCGCATCCCTAAAATTTCAAAAAAAAATTAGAGTATTTCAATTTGAAAAATTACGAGGAATTCTCTGAAGCCATTCGATGAAATTTGCAAAAAAAAAGCGAAGAATAAAATAAAATTTTAATAAATGAAGGGTGCTTTTTTAGACTTGTTTAAAAAAGTCACCGCCCGCCACTGTTAATTTAATTTTTATTTCAGTAACTTTGAAAAAAAAATTTAACCTCTAAAAATATTAAACATTTTGAAAAAACCTCCGTGCAATTTTTTTACCCCTAAATTTGAGAGGGAAATCCCTAAGTTGGCTACACTGATTCTAATCTGCCTTTAGAGTCAGTGGTGTAGCTAGTATTTGTAGGCCCGGTAGGAAAATATTTGAGCCCCTCCAGGAGGCCACCTTTTAGTGATTTGGGAATAACAATTAAAATTTTTTTTTTAATTTTATAGAGACAATTTAATTCATACACTAAAAGTCCCATAAGCAACGGTGTTTTTGTCACTATGACAGCGAAAAAAGTTTACCCTAACTTTTCCAGCGACAAAACTGAACCTAGCTTTATTTTTTCAATTATGTTTTATTTATTAATTGGTTTTTTAATTTTAAAACCCACTAATAGGTTAAAGCAAATATTATTATATTATATTAAAATTAGAAATTTTTTGTTTGTTTTTAATTAACAGGTGTCTAAATCATAACAAAACAGGTGTGTTTACAAATAAAGTGGTTCAAGTGGCTTTTTTTTATATAGCTTGGAAACAAATCTTATTTAATTTTATGTTTTTATTTCAGATCCTATACGATTATTTTTTTTTATTTTTATTTTCCTATTTATTTTTTTATCAAGTTGTTTATAAGAATTGTATTTTTAACAATTGTACTTTTCCTCTAAATTAAATAAACTAATTTATGTCTTAATTTTGTTAATTTTGTGATTTACGTATTGATTCATTAAATTGTCTTACCGAATTACACTCAAGCTTTTTTGGGTCGAAGTAAACTTGATATTTTATAATTCGAGTTTTGTTGCCTTTGGGCAATTTAACTCAAAAAACTACCAGAAAAAATTACGAGTCCGTAGGACGAGTAATTTTTTCACAGGTAGTTTTTTCTCGTTTAGTTGCCAGGCAACAAAATTCTCATTAAAATGTCAAGTTTACTTCGGCAAAAAAAAGCTCTCGTGTAATTATAAGTGAGAAAAAGTGAAAATGTATACATGTGGTTGGATGTAAGCTTTAAGATTTTCATTAAATTTTACTAATATTTCCGAAAAACGTATTATTTTGATGTCTGCGTTAAGATGCAAGAGATATAACTAGAATTTGTGACTCGAGTGTCAACCTGATCAATTTTTAAACTCAAAAATCGCATTTCAAAAACACTTTAAATAATTTTTTGTATTTTTTTCTAAAAAATTTTGAATTTGGAACATTTTTGAAAAAGTTATGAGCGAAATTCGATATCTTTTAAAGCGGTGATCCAAAAAATTTCATAATTTACCAGGAAGAGTTTTTTTGATGGGTTCTAAAAAATGTCAAAAAAATTGAAGAAAATCAAAAATTAAAATTTTTCTAACAATCCGATTTGGCGTGGAATGCATCACAGATAAACTTACTCCAACAGATTGAAGTTTAATTGAAAAGTTTTTGTTTTGCCGAGAGTAGCAGAGTTGTTGATTCACAAAGAGAAACAAAGAGGTTGTCCTCTGCCTGATGCAAACAAACATACACACATATATATATCGAGATTATATATCTGTATATATATTATTTATTTGTTTGAGACTATAGTTTCGAAGACTTGGTCTTCATCATCAGTCTTTCTTCATTTATAAATGTTTTTCATGGAGTCAATATCATATGGATATTGAAAACTTGGTGTTTTTCTCTTCTGTGTTCTTCTCTTGGTGTTCCAAGTCTTCGAAACTATAGTCTCAAACAAATAAATAATATATATATACAGATATATCATCTCGATATATATATGTGTGTATGTCTATTTGCATCAAGCAGAGGACAACCTCTTTGTTTCTCTTTGAGATTGAAGTTTAGTTATTCTCTCATTTACATATACATTTTAAGCTGTTCTAAAAAATCTTAATGTTATTTTTTATGGATATTTGGTCGTTTCTTTTGTTTTAAACCCAAATCATATTCGTGCATTGAAGTCTTTGGAGAAAAAAACCGTCCGATTTATCGTGGGGCCGTTTTCTTTGAAAGTGGTGTAAGTCCATTTTCGAGAAAAAAGTTAGTTAATATTGTATTTATCGCCTCTGTATCTTTATATCTATATTATTCTTATATTTTAAAAAAGAAATTTCATTTATTCTCGATTTTACATCCCCCCCCCCCTTTTTTTTTTATTTTAATAAATCAAATGGAAATTTATATATATTTGTATTTCTAACGTTTTATATTCACAGGGATTAGATAAATTATTCAACCCAATGTTCAAAAATGTTCATACTAGTGTCTATCTGTTGTAAATATTTGAAAAAAGAATCCAGTAAAAGATTTATGAATCGAGCCCCCACCACCCCCCCCTCACCCCGATATCCCCACCACAAACCACCTGAGAAAAAAGAGAACCGAGTGAGTTTTTCTAAAGAAAAAGAAGAAGAAGAAGACATGAGTGCCCGAGGACAGGAGCAGGTGGTCAGGGGGGGTGGAGAGAGAGAAAAAAAATCCTCGACCAGGTCAAAGGGCGGTTCGTTTGTTTTCGATATTCAAAGAATGACCCTCATTTATATTTTATGAAAAATTGAGGCAAAATAGATATATATTTTATAAACCGGAATGGCAAATTTAAAACATCTCTATTTTAGATAAAATTTAACATAAATTTAAACTTAGTAACAAAAAAAAAAATGAAGGGAAAATTTAGAAATAAAGGTTTAAGAGATTTTTTTTTTTAATAAAGGGCGTTTCATGTTTTCTCAAAAATTCAAGGAATTAATGATTTAAACTTGATTAATTAATAGCGATATATTAATATTATTTTTAATTTTAAATTCAGGTAAAATGGTCGATTTTTAATCGCAGCCAAAATAAAATAAAATTTAATTGATATTTTTAACCAACGTTTTGACCCGCTATGGCCATCTTCAAGACGTATCACTGTGCACAAAGTTTTGAATGTAATTGCAATTAAAAATAATATTCACAAAAAGAAACAAAGAGGCCGTCCTCTGCTTGATGCAAATAAACAGGAGTTCCTAGCCTTCCAGTGACGAAGGAACACCAAGTTTTCAATATCCATATGATATTGACTCCATGAAAAACATTTATAATTGAAGAAAGACTGATGATGAAGACCAAGTCTTCGAAACTATAGTCTCAAACAAATTAATAATATATATACAGATATATCATCTTGATATATATGTGTATATGTTTATTTGCATCAAGCAGAGGACAACCTCTTTGTTTCTCTTTGTGAATCAACAACTCTGCTACTCTCGGCAAAACAAAAATTTATCAATTAAAAATAATATTAATATACACGGAGGTTCTTTCGTTGACCCTTTTAAAAATGAAATTGATATTCTAATAAAATACCTTTAATTAATTAAATTGGGAAATTCTAATATATAATAATATTTGTAATGATCTATTAGTGGAATTTAAAATAAAAAAAAAACAATTAATTTTATTAAAAGAAAATTGAATAAAAATGTAATTATACCGACAAACACATGTGAATAATTATTTCAATTAACAAACAACCCATTAAAAACAACTTAGCCGAAGATGAGCCCGTGATAGATCGAATTGTCAACAGAAAAACCCTCTATTCCGTGAATTTCATCCAAATCGACAGAGCCGTTTTCGAGAAACCGATGCTCGTTTAATATAATAAGATCATTGACACCACCCCGTAGAACACTGTAACCAAAATACAATATTGTATGCAAACTAATACTTTTGCTGGCCAATAAATACCTGAAAATAATTTTAATCGACGTTAGGCATCCCAAATAAGAGTTTTATGAGTTTATGACGGTTTCTGGCTTGTACTAAACTTTTGAAAGCCAAAAAACCACGAAAGCTTCGGACTTTTTTCAGTTTTTTGCTTATACCTCGAAAACGTTGCATCCTATAGAAAATGTTACTCTTACCGAAATGAAAGAACATAAGATTTCGCAAAGAATGACGCATTAAAACTAAAATTGATTCAGTCACAATCGATTGATCATATGAGGACCCTAATGAGCATAATTCACTTTTCCGGCAAGTTGGTAAAAAATTGCCGATCTTTGACTATCGATTGAAACTAAACGGCTGAACCAATTTTAAATTTTAAATAAATTATTCGACACAAAATTCTATACTCTTACATTGTTGTAAGAGTAAAATTTTCTGTAGGATGCATCATTTTCGAGTTATAAGCAAATAACTGAAAAAAGTCAAAAACTTTCGTATAACTCTTATTTGGGATGCCTAACGTTGATTAAAATTATTTTCAGCTTGTGGATATTTATTTTTGGGCTAATTTTCCTGGACTACAACTGTTGTACAACTGAATTTTAATCCTATACGATTATATGAAAAGGTTGACAAATAATAGTTTTCTCATTTCTTCATTGTTCAGATTCCTTTTTTTTTTTTTGAAGTTTTCACATTTTCCTCCACTTTTACCCCAATTTAAATTAAGATAGGGAGGTGTTTTATTGAATCGATTTTGGTTGTATATGCAATGTATTACACATCAATATAATATAATAGTTTTGAGATTCTATATCTCTATGTTCACCGATCTCCACGTTAAACGGCTAAACTGATTGACATGAAATTTGAAACATAGACTCCTGAAGGATCAAGTAATCGGTGTCATTCATAAAAAGTGAACGACCAGAAGGTGCAGCACCTATAAGTAATGATAGTGAAGCAAATCGGTTTGAATATTGCAGAATTTCGTGAAAAGAAATGTATAATATTAATTAATACCTATACTCCCTTAATAGAAATGTAGTTAAAAAATTTTCCCACGAATTTTCTCTCTAAAATAACAAAGTCAAAGAATAAGAATTGATTTCGAAATTGACACAAGCGCATCGCGTCGTAAAATTCTACGTTTTTCTATGGAAAATAATTGCGTGAAAATATTTACTTTAGGACTTTTTGTTTTCTGTCTAATAATTGATGACAGTTTGATTGTTTTTCGAAAATTTCAAGGTCCCCAAAGACCTTAACTCAGCAGCCTGAGCAGCAGCAGCTTTGCATCTCGATTTTCGAGGTCGGTTGGTTCAGTTGCTTGGTTGGTCGCTCTTTTGTCCTCTGCTAAAGTATAATGCCAACTATATATCGGATCCAGGTAAGCCTGTCTGTCCGTCTGTGTGTAAATGAGTGGGTGTGGGTGCTCTTGGAGGCTTTGTGTGCTCGCACCTGTGTGTGACCAACGAACAAGAAATAAAAAAAAATCTTATTTTCCTCCTCTCCTTCATCCTTTAAGAGCTTTCCACCCATTTGACTGCTTGCTTCTGCATCCACGTCCCCACTTTAGCATTAATATATATTAAAGAAAGAATTTTTATTATTTTTTTTTAAAGGGGAGTGTGAAGATTTAATGAAAATATACCTTGAAACAATTTAGTTATATGAGCGATGATGAATGTCCCCTTAGAGACTTCAACAGCCGTGAATAAATAAAAATTCGAACAAACGATTATAATTAAAGAAGAAAAATTTATTTATTATAAAATACAAAGAGCCCTTTTATTATTTCCTTTTTTTTTAGAAAGAGATAGAAAATAGAAGAATTATAAGGTGAACCATAAATTTTGATTCTCTCTATATATCAAGATAGGTATGTTAAAAAATACAAATTCTTAAAAACAATCAAAAACACGTATTTTATTCGAAACCAAACGTTTCGGGAGGATTTCTCCCTTTTTCAATGGTAAATTTTTGTAAAAAAGATAGAAAGCATTAAAATTCTTAAAAGCAATCAAAAACTTGTTAATTCGAAACCAAACGTTTTGGGAGAATTTCTCCCTTTTCAATGGTAAATTTTTTAAAAAAGAAAAAGTTGCTTCGTCTCAAAATATAGAAAACATTTTAGAGGAAGCAACTTTTTTCTTCTTTTTTCTTTTTTTTTTTTTACAAAAATTTACCATTAAAAAAAGAGTGAAATTCTCCCGAAACGTTTGGTTTCGAATTAACCTGTTTTTGATTGTTTTTAAGGATTTTAATGATTTCTAAATTTTAGAGGAAGAGACTTTTTTCTTTCTTTTTTCTTTTTTTTACAAAAATTTGCCATTGAGAAAGTGAGAAATTCTCCCGAAACGTTTGATTTCGAATAAACGTGTTTATGATTGTTTTTAAGGATTTTAATGCTTTCTAAATTTTAGAGGAAGCAACTTTTTTTTTTACAAAAATTTACAATTAAAAAGAAAGAAATTCTCCCGAAACGTTTGGTTTCGAATTAACGTGTTTTTGGTTGTTTTAAAAAATTTTAATGATTTCTAAATTTTAGAGGAAGCAACTCTTTTGTTTCTTTTTTACAAAAATTTACCATTAAAAAGGAAGAAACTCTCCCGAAACGTTTGGTTTCGAATAAACGTGTTTTTGATTATTTTTAAAGATTCGTATTTTTTCATATTTTTCATACAATCAATAATTAATTTTTTCTATCAAGATATGTTTGGAAATCATATAGAATCAAGAAACTGAGATTTTTTGCAAAAAACTGCAAACATCAATCTCATTGCGGCACGAGTTACCATTATCCTATTAAGAAGAAACTTTGTTTAAATTGTAGCAAATTTAATCTAGTTTAAAAATTTATAGAGTGATCTTTGTCTAAAACGTGCTCCTTCATGGTCAAAATGGGGAAAAATCGGAAAAAGAAGAGTTTTGGGGATATTCAAAAGTAATCCCAGGAGCTGTTTTTTGACAAGCGCTAGTACCGGTTTTACTGAACCTAAATAGAAGAAATTGGTATCATTTTACGCGTAATTTAAAGAGCTTTAATTGATTTAATTATATTTTTTTGATTTGATAAGCCATTTTAGAATTATTCAAGAAAAACTGAAAAAACTCGGAAATTTTCTCATTTTGAGGCGCATAGAAAAATTTCCAGAACTGAGATTCGGGAGCAAACTTAGGGTAGTAATATTGGAATACAAATAAAGGTATTCTAGCAATAAAATTTTTACCGGGAATTATTTCCTGTTTAAGCCATTTTTTCACCTAATTTACCTGGACTATATGTTAGGTTTGATTAAATCAAAGTGGATAAAAATTATATCTTATCAAAGTTAGAAAGGGTAAAAGGTGCAAAGATAAAGAAGGACATTTAGAAAAGGGTCGAGGTAGGTAGTAGATTGGTTACTAAAACAAGAAGAAGAAGGCACGCGTCGAGGGATTCCCTGCGTGTCGAGCGTTAAAGTCTCCGCATCGTGTGTCAAAGTTTAATTAGAAAAATCTACATCTATTAGAATATCGCGCTGTCTCTTTCTATTTTCAAAGACCACAACGATTCCCAGCATCTATAAATATATATCTACCTACCTCCCAGCAGTCCGAAGGTGTGTCAAAGTCAAGTCCACCCCCCGGGGGGCAAATTCTTATTTATAATATTAATCTTTTTCCATTTACTTTAATAACTTTTATAAATTGTCTAATCATTTTTTGATTCTCCTTCACATATACTACACATTTTTCATAAATATGTGAGTAATAGTAAATCCAATCAAACTATATAGCGTGATGGTATACACATAAAGTCTTTTTTTCTATTGATTAATTAACATTTGAAATTTCTATTAAAATAGCCATCAAAACGAAATGAAATATTTGAAATAAAAAATATTAAATCCACACATTATGTGTTTAAAATTTTAATAAATCCCACATAGATTATGTGGTTAAAATTAATTTAATGAAACTTAAATTATAGTAAATTAAAGATTCATGGGCTTTTGGACAATTTTTTTATTAATGTTAAATATCAAAGTTTTAACTAATTGAGTACCTACTTGAAAAAGTCCAGAAAAAGGACGAAACGTTGTACGAAAATTGATATTTAACATTAATAAAAAAATTGTCCAAAAACCCGTGAATCTTTTATTTATTAATAAAATGGACATGAACCAACTAAAATTAAATTATAACGGTAGTGTTACTTCATTCGTATCCAAAGTAAATTTATAACAGGAATAGAAGGGAATAAAAAACATATAGCTTTTTTAAATGGGCCAGACGTTTCGTTATATCTGAATAAAAAGGTCGTCAAATTTTAATTATTGTTAAAAAAAATCGTTTCCAAGATTGTTGATTACTGCGTGAGCCAAGAATATGTTAAAGAATGAATAATGATATTTTGTCTAATAGTAAAATTGTTTTTTTGACAAAGAGTGATAAAATTAGGTATTTCTAACCTTACCTAACGTTCAATTCGAGATTCAATTTATTTGGAATTAATTAATTAAGTGAAATGTTAATTTTTAACTTTAAATCTTTATACACTGGAAGAATTGTTGTTGTAATTTATAAGCTTAAGATGTATTTGTATATTTGTGTGCTTTTGACTATGTTTGTTCATTGATGTATTTCTAATGCATGAGAATCACAATTTTGTGATTCTAAAAACGTTTTGCATACTGTATTTGTATTGACAGTCTATTCGAAAATATTATTATTATTATTATTATTTATAAGTCTTTTCACTTAGCCACTGAGGAAGTTAAAATATTGAAGGAGACAATAAAAGAGTGTGTCTTCTGCTGGAATTTTATTTATTTATAACGAGACTATAGTTTCGAGGGCTTTGCCCTCTTCATCAGTCTATTACAATGTATTCACAGGAATTAATTTATGAGACTGATGAAGAGGGCAAAGCCCTCGAAACTATAGTCTCGTTATAAATAAATAAAATTTATAATTCCAGCAGAAGACACACTCTTTTATTGTCTCCTTCAATATATAAAAATTCTGCTACTCTCGGCAAAAACTTTCAATTTAATTGAAGTTAAAATAAATTGACGAAACGTCTGGCTATTTAGAAAAACTCTATGATTTTAATTTTATCCAATTTCCAATTATTTCTGTTTTAAATTATAGTTATTTTTTTTTATTTAAATTTTTGGGAAGTTTCGACAGTGAATTCTGACCTTCTTTTCTTCAATATCAACTTTATCATACTTATGACATGATTACTTCTAGCATAAATAGTAGGTACAATTTAAAATTGAAATTATTTTCAAAATTTGACTAAAAATTAAAATATTGAACTAGAGGGATACAGCCCTTTCTCTTATTGTTTATTTTTGGGGGTTTTCATAATACTCGTATACTCTACCATAAGCCATAATACGTTTTTGACTCGGATCATCATTTTAATTTCTACACTAATGAATACGACATTTCACATTTTCTTTTTATCGCCATTTCGGTCCTTCCCGAAGAAAGTACGTAAAATGTAAGAAAAGTCCATGTGGATAAATTTGGAAAGTCATAACCCTAAACACACGTCTCTAGAGTTTGTTTGTCATAATTCCAATTAAATAAAAAATTTTTTAAATAAAACTTAACTCATTTCAGGTAATAATTATATGAATATTAGCTATATGTTGTAACATTGGATTTGTTAATCTCAATTCTCCCAATTTTTATTTCCCTTCAATTCATAGATAAAAGGAGCGCACTCTTGCCTATCACGCATGCGCTATCTTTCGAGGAAACTACGCCAGCGCCTCTCTGGGGGGTAAAAGCAAACAAACAAGATGACCGATAATAGCTTTAAACTGTCAATATTATTTTTGGGGAGGGAAACAATTTTGAGAAGTAATATATAATTCATTAACCATAAAACGAGACGCTTCCCGCCAGAGGCTAGGTGACGCGGGGCCGAAGGCCCGGGCGTCAGATATTTAAATATATAAAGTTGTATGTGTTTTTGTAAAAATAAAAAATATTTTATCATATTTTTAAAACTGACTAATAATCTTTGTTTGCCCTGAAGAATTCTCTCTCTCTACTTTCTCAGGTACATATTTCTTTTTAAAATTTATTTTTTTAAATTAGAATTTAACCTAAAATCTGCTCAAACTTAAGAACGATTGTAGAATAAGACGATCGAAACGTTGTAATTTCTTTGTATTATTATTTATTCGTGTTCAATAAATAATTATCTACTCTTATTAAACGAGCAAAAATTGTATATTTGTTTATATATATATATATTTGTATCATTAGTTCTATTTTGAAAACTGGCTCTACCGATTTTGATGAAATTCACGGCTTAGGGGGTTTTTGGGATGACAATTCGATCTGTCACGGTCTCATCTTCGACAAAATTGCTTTTGATGGGTTTTTTCGTAATCAAATTAATTATTCTCATGTAGACAGATCCAAATCTTGGAGTTTAAAAAAAGGTTTTCCTTTTACTATTGTACCCAGACAGACAATGGGTTGGGCTAATTGTTCTCAAAGGCCTTGAAGAACTATTGTGATTGTGGTGTGTTGTTGTCAAGCATTAACTAAACCCGAACAAAGCTCGGTCTTCCAGGTATATATATATATATATATGTATTTGTATTTTTTTTTTATTTTAAAAACGGCTCTAACGATTTTGATGAAACAAACTCTATTAAAAAGTTTTGAGGATGAGAAAGCGATCTTGAAGCGGAGCGGGGGTGGATGTAGGGGGTGCAGAAGGTGGGAGTCAGTGGTGGGGGATCTGGGGGTAGTGCAAGGTTTCGGGCGTGGGGTCGAGCAGGGTGGAGGTGGGGGTGTACAGTGGTCGAATACTATATAGATATATTTGTATTTTTTTTAATTTGAAAACGGCTCTCAAATAAAAATCGACCTTTTTATCAGAATTTTAAATTAAAAATAATATTAAAATAAAGATTTTAACTGAAGGAAGAAGTTACCGAGCATCGCTCGGTGCCTCCAGGTACTAATTAATTATGTGTGATTTTAATAAAATTTCAACTCGAAATTTTGAAAAACTTGATGTCTTTAACTATCCATCTTTATTCATGATTTCCACATTTACTAAAAAAGAAATATAATATTTTTTCGACAGAAAAAAAAACAACAGTAGCAGGTAGTTTTCCGTAAAACACCTTTATATACCTATATGATATATTTCTTTTTAATTATATAAATAGAAAAAAGTTTTAAAAAATTGTATTATATCCATTTTTACAAAAAGAGAGTCTTATTAATTTGACCTGTCAAAATTGAAGATTTCTCTAAAAAAAAAAATGAATAAAAAATATGTCGTGGTAAACTAGACAAGATGATAAGTGATGTTTCTGATTATACAAGATAATGAACATCAGATGGTCGTATAATGAGAGTCTTCGAAACGTTATTACATCAGGTAATAGGGAATTTAAACAAAAAAATAAATAAATAAACGTCAAGAAAAAACGTGATATTAAACGCAGGTGATAATGGAATATTTTTTAAAAGGAAGATTCAATTTAAATTTATATTATTTTATATTAAAGAGAATTCCTAAACAAATTATAATCGTTTTTTGCTTGAAGATGATAAATAAAATGTTTCTAAATTCTCCGTCTATACGCGGCTTTAGAACAACATATTATTGAAATTAAATGAGTAAAAGAACGTTCAAATAGTCACGAGGAAAGGTAGCAAAATATTTCTCTTCATATGCGCCATGTTAATAAAATTTGTGTTTAATATATTGAAGTGAAAATTTATTTTAATAAATAGTACCTGGAGGCACCGAGCGATGCTCGGTAACTTCTTCCTTCAGTTAAAAGCTTTATTTTAATATTATTTTTAATTTAAAATTCTGATAAAAAAAGTCGATTTTTATTTGAGAGCCGCTTGAGAGCGAAATTTAGAGAATACTTAGCGAGACTACCGTTTTATAAGAACCATTGAGGTCCAGCTGATTCTCCATCCTGAACCAAGAGAGCGAAAAAAGATATGGTCCATCTAGATGTTACCCGGTATCAATCCGCGTATAGCCCGCATGATACCCCACCCCGGACCACCCAGAGGGACATGGCATCTCAAGTTCTTATATATTACGCTAAGTATTCTCTAAATTTCGCTTTATAAAAACATCTTTGAATTTCTCTTTGAATTTCTTAAGATTAATTTAATTAATTTGATAATTTTCTATATTTGTATAAATATACTAGAAAAACAAATTTACTTATAATTTGTTAAAAATTCCGTTGAGTGGATTTGCTCGCGAGTTTACTCCGCGGAATTCTAAATTAATTTGTATCATCTCTCTATGTAAGAATAGACTTGTAAAAGGCGTCTGAATCGAGAGAGTAATATATAAGAACTTGAGATGCCATGTCCCTCTGGGTGGTCCGGGTGGGGTATCATGCGGGCTATACGCGGATTGATACCGGGTAACATCTAGATGGACCATATCTTTTTTCGCTCTCTTGGTTCAGGATGGAGAATCAGCTGGACCTCAATGGTTCTTATAAAACGGTAGTCTCGCTAAGTATTCTCTAAATTTCGCTTTATAAAAACATCTTTGAATTTCTCTTTGAATTTCTTAAGATTAATTTAATTAATTTGATAATTTTCTATATTTGTATAAATATACTAGAAAAACAAATTTACTTATAATTTGTTAAAAATTCCGTTGAGTGGATTTGCTCGCGAGTTTACTCCGCGGAATTCTAAATTAATTTTTAAAAACTAACCTTAAGACTTATTGATATTTCTGTATAATTGACCTCAGGTAAGGATAATGCGTTATTTTATTATTTTTCATTTGTATTTTCATCATTTTAATTACCATCATTAATTATTTTTACTTTATCCAATGCGAAGCATGGGAGAAAGTATTGGAATCGCTCTCGCGGCAAGCGCGACTTCAAAGGGTCCTCAGGTAAAGACTACGGAACCCATGGACTCAATTAGGTCCCAAATTGAAGTATTCAATGAGGTTGAATTTTAGCACGTGACGGTTTTGCCAAAAATTACTTGGGATCTTCGTCGAGAGGCTGTAAAAAGTGCCATTTTTTTGGAAGTGCGTGGGGATGGATGGATGTATGTGTGTTATCGTTTTTTTCGTCCACGAATTTTTCCCACCGTTACAACGATTGAATTGAAATTGAACACCTACCAGTATTTTAACAAAATGAAGCTGCTGATTAGTTTTTTGTGTACATATCGGTCCACAAACATTAGTACTTTATTTCAGTACTTTTTTAGTTTTTTCTAAATATCTTGAAAATGACTTTAACCAATTTTGATGAAAATTAATATCCTAATTAAGTTACCTTTCGGAACCACAATATAGGTTAAATAAAGTTTTTAGTAAAATTATATTTTAAAAATTACTTTACTCTAGAACATATTAATATTTCAAATTAATTTGGATAAAGTTTAGCAACGATCCGTTGCAGTTTATTTATCTTAGCGTTTAGCTGAATACTCAGTTTTTAGATCAATCTCGAATGACTGGAAAAACGATTGTTTAACCTCAACAGCTCCAATCCCATTGGATATATAGATTAAGCTCGAAATGTTATAAATTGTTATAAATTCAAAATTTTGGCCCTAGAACGAATTTTTTATATTATTCTTCGCATACCGAGTAAGATGTACCTATATTGTATACTCATATTAGTAATACTCGAAGGGCTTAGATATTTGATAAATACATGTGCGAACTCGCCTGAATCAATAAGACATATCTATTGTTGAGTGAGGAAGCGATAGCTAAATACCATGGCCCCCACACCCAAATCTGAAGCGGACCCATTATTACGAAATAACTATGTGTTTGTTAGGAAGTGGAAAAAGTTAGCCACCCTATCCCCTTTTTTTCCAACATATCCCCCCGGACCCACAGATGCACTTGGGCCCTCCCTTGAAGGGGCCATGCTAAATACTCAAAAACAATTAATTTCAGATAAAAGTGTGGTATAGGCTTGAGAAATCACAGCATGATTTCGGTTCAAATTGTCCTACCGAAAGTATTCTATATGTTATAATTTCTCAAAAATGAGTGTTAATTTTGAGTATATCTCATGTTTGCCAAGATCTTAGATGCCATAAAAATGGATATACTTTAATAACAATTTATTAAAATTCTTCCAGAACTTAAGTGACTTGATTTAAATTTTTTGTTAAATTGAAGGGTTGTTTTTGTCACAAATATAATAAAACAACAATTTCAATAACTATTTGAATTATTTAATTGATAACTATAGAGTTTTGGTCACCGCTGGTTGACCATCCTCAGTAGTTATCTCGTTCAAGAACCGGAATTTGTCATTTCATATGAAACATTCATTCCCAAATCTTCAATACAGATACATCACACAATTCATTACAATCACACACACATATATATATATATATATATATATATATATATATATATATATATGCAATTTATAAAAACATTTATCACTGAACCTGAAACTATTTTGATTAATTCAAATTCCGGTTTTTGAACGAGACAACCACTGAGGATGGTCAACCAGTGGTGACCGAAACTGTATAGTTATCAATCAGTAGAGATTGTGGTGTTGTTGCAAGGTGAAACATCTTTAATAAAGATAAGAGTAAATAAATATTTCATTCAATATGGATTTATTATGAGGTTAATGTGAAATAAGTGACCCAGTATCCTTAACTCATAGTAAATCCATACCAAACAAAATATTTATTCACTCTTATCTTTATGTATAGTTATCAATTAAATAATTCAAATAGTTATTGAAATCATTGTTTTATTATATTTGTGACAAAAACAACCCTTCAATTTAACAAAAAAATTTAATAACAATCAAAATATAGACACTGTAATCTAGAAGGGACAATAGGGCCTTAGCCGCTAACGTTTTCACTATGTTAAAAATCCCTACTAGTCCTGTGAGTTCATACCCCTGGTGCAGCGCGTACTCCTACCAAACTTTTTCTGTACCCCCGGGGGCACGCGTACCACACTTTGGGAAACAGTGTCCTAGACTAATTAATTGACCAATATAACATAATTACAATTAGTTAAAAATAATTCAAACAAGTTGGAGAATTATTATTTTCAAAATTAAGTATTAAAAGCTTTTTAAATGAGAATTTATGTAGGTAGGGAGCAGATGGCCATCAGGATGATGCTTCTTATTAGACATGATGATTTCAGAAGAATCTTTTTTGATTCCATCAAAGAAGTTGAGGATTGTTCTCTCCCCCCCCCTTCGGGTTTTCTCCCACCCACCCACAAACCTGTCTCCTATGGTTGTTAATTTATAATGAGTAGCAAACGTAACAATGCCCACAACAATTGGCGAAGAGGGGGTGTGGGGTGGGGGGTCGGTGGCGGCAGCCATTTTGGCGGATAGCTCGCTCCCTGGCTGTGCCCCCGCCCACTCGACAGCCCCGCCCTCTGCGGCGGCGGCGCGAGGCAGCAGCAGCGCCGACACAATGGACGACGACGCCACGATTTATGCCCCCCCCCCTCGACCGACCAGTTGAACATTTTCTTTCCCCTGGGATCCACCTCACTCACTTGAGGTGAATCCTAATAAAGGAATTCAATTCCAATCCTTTCTCTCTCTTTTGCACTAATACTCTGCTACGAAAAAAACAAGTGACAAAGAAAATGAAACAGAGTAGTAGGAATAGTCTCTTAAGACAAGGAAAATCAAATTTGACTACTGTAGTAGATGAGGGATGAGGTATCAGCCAAAGTTGGATGCGCTGAGTTCAATAAAACACCCTGAATAAAACGTTTCGGTCTGAAATTGTTTGACCATCTTCAGTTAATTGAGAGCTATACACAAAATGCGGTACACATATGTGATCGAACCAAGCCTTGTCAAAAATAAAAATTGTAGCTTCATGCAAATTTTATAACATGCCTGCACCCAAAGGTTCAGAATGAATGAAATTCCATATCTACTCTTATTAAACGAGCAAAAATTGTATATTTATTTATATATATATATATTGTATCTTGGTTCTATTTTGAAAACGGTCCTTACCGATTTTGATGAAACAAAATCTATTAACAAGTTTTGAGGATGAGAAAACGATCTGGCTAGGTCTGGACCTCATCAAAATTCATCTTAATTGATTTTTTCTTAATTAAAGTAATTATTGATTGATGAAAATCTCAATAAAAAAAATTGATTTGACGCATGTCAGATTAGAACCAGAGACCTCTTGCATCAGAGGCATAGACTTAACCAGTAGACCATAGAACAATTTTAAAAATCTTTGCTTTTTACTTTTACTAAAATGAATATTTTTGAATTAGACTTTATTATAAGTGTGGAAATAATTGAATATATTATATATAGCTATGTATTTTATAAATAGAATTTATTGAATAAATTTGAAATATGTATAATTGAATTAAGCTGAAAGAAAGACAACAATTAATATACTATATATATTTGTATTTTTTTTTAATTTGAAAACGGTTCTCAAATAAAAATCGACATTTTTATCAGAATTTTAAATTAAAAATAATATTAAAATAAAGCTTTTAACTGAAGAAAAAAGTTACCGAGCATCGCTCGGTGCCTCCAGGTACTTATTTAATTAATTAAGTTAGTTCGCAGGTACTTGGACAGGTTTTAATGTGTAAATCAAAACATTGTCATTGTCATAGATATGGTTGAAAGGGGTAGTCAATCCAGGGTTGGGACTAGAAGTATATAGGTGTTAAAACCAGAGGTGGTTTTTGTTATCAGGATGATTCAGATGGTTATTTAGATTATAAGGATTTAGGGAAGAATGGTATTAATTTAAATTGGTCTGGTTCCTACAAGTTAGTTAATTCAGATATTAATATGTAGGTTTGCATTCATTTGTAGGATCTGGCATTGATTTATGGAGCAGTCTATTTATTACTACTTGGAGATTATAGTATGATTAAATCAATTATAAAGTTTGTCAAGTCCTAAAGTCCCATGTGGCAAGTTTGAGACTAAGCCGAGCCATGTGGAAATTTTGGAACGGTCGGAGATCATTGCGGCCATCATCCAATACCTGTCTGGTGTCAAAATGATCAGATCATGCCCACATCAGATTCTATGTGTGCTTAGTCACAGACTTGCCACATGGGGACATTCAATCGGACGTAGATTAGAATTAATATCAGATTGGTCTCGGAATGGTCTCTTATCCGACTCTCGAAATTTCGACCGACTTTCCCTCTGGCGGAGACTTGCCCAGTTTCAAAATATTTCAAATTGGCCCAGACATAACCACCAAGTTTGATACAGATGTCATACTATATATATTTATCTAGATTAATTTGTAACAACGCTTAGAGAAATTTCTCTAAAAAAATTACCCTCTTGCCTAGAATCGAACCGACGAACTCTTGAACTATGGTAATCAGCTCTAACCACTAGACCAATGTCACATTAATATTTATATCTTGATTTCTTTTACTAAAACTATATATTTTTGATTTAGACTTTGTGTCGAGATAATATTGTATTCATTTGAACTCGAATGAAAATGAAAAAACACCAATAGATTTTAAATTAAGAAACATTAAATATATATTAATTAACGAGGCAAATTTGAAATATAATTCTCAGCTCGGATTTTAAACTGATGGCTCCAATCGATTTTCATTAACCAGGCAAATTTGAAATATATATATTCGAATTTTGAAATGAAAGACTCCAATTCTTTTTAAATTAAGAAACATTAAATATATTGATAATTGTTCCTCCCCCCCCCCCCCCTCGCCACTCAAAAATTAAAGATGCGAAACTTTTAAGAGACGATGTATTTTCGGTAGTTTACGGGTATACATTTGGAGTGTGGTTTTTTAAGAGGAATACAATTTTTGGACCGAGACGCTGCCCGCCAGGGCACCAGCCCGGAGGGCCGAGCTTCGAGGCACGCACGAAAAGCTCGTTTTATAAATAGTTAGCAAAGAGTGTGTTTTATCCCTTACTATAATATCTGTGTATAAATATAATTTCTGCCTCGAGTAATAATTTTCGTAAGTGATATATAAATTTCGTTATAGTGTAAAAATTAACCGATTATTGTCTCCGACGATCATAGAATCTGATGTCGGCATGATCTGATCATTGGGACACCAGACAGGTATTGGATGATGGCCGGAATGATCTCCGACCGTTCCAAAATTTCCACATGGGGTCCTAGAGTTGTACAAAATTTTATTTAGCAGATATTAGCTGAGGTAGAGAGAGGTCATACCATCCTTGTTAATGTTTTGACCAGGTTTCCTTAACAACTTATAGCAAATGCCGGGATGGCTAATGCGTCGCTTGCTCCTGATATTGGGTTTTTGCGTGGAATTTGTAAATTACTTTTTGTCTTTTGATGGAAATCTATGATCATGTTATTTGTTAATGAGCATACATTTCTATTTTTATTGTAGTTGTTTATTATTTGTTAAATTGTTGTAGTTAATTTGTATTGATGTATTGTAGCTAGATTGTATTGATGTTTGGAGGACCTAGCCACCGAGGTACTTGTGGCTCTAAGCAGGTCGAGGAATTGATAAATGAAAGTTTTCCTGAACTGTAATAGACTGATGAAGAGGACAAAGTCTTCAAAACTATAGTCTCTATATCAATATTTAAAAATTTATTTTTCCAGCAGAAAACACACTGTTTTATTGTCTCCTTTAATTTATAAAAATTCTGCTACTCTCGGCGAAAAGAAATTGTAAATTTAAAATAAAATAAGATTGAAGTAATTTTTGGAGGCGGACTGATAAGTGAACTGAGTGAATATTGATGAGGGAGTCCAAAAAAAGAAGATAATTTAGACTATTCATAAACCGACGTTTCGAAGACTCATTCCCTCCTTCTTCAGGGTTTTGAAAAATTTCCTTCACTGACTTTTCAAACCCCCGAAGAAGGAGTGAATAAGTCTTCGAAACGTCGGTTTATGAATGAAAAGATAGTCTAAATTATCTTCTTTTTTTGGACCGCCTCAATTTAGCCATAGCCATTTAGCAATGTACTAATTCTACTGTATTACGTTTATTGCTTAGAAAAGGGCAAATTATTATTATTTTGCAAGAAAATTGAAATTATTTCTATAAATCCTAGCAATGATTAAGACACATAAGATATATAATTCAAATTTCTGAAAACACCCTATCAGGTGAGGAAATTTAACCCTCTGGTTTCGCTTATAAAATGGAGAGGGCTTAGACTCGTGGGGTGTAAAATATATCCAATCTTCTTGGGAAAACGTGTAGGTACTAATGGTTGATTTAACGTTAGACGACGAAGAAGAACCTCCAGTATAACCAATCTTCTCAAAATCCACAGAAATACGCGATATTATTCAATTGGCTAAGCGAGAACGGGGATTCCCACCTGAATTGATTCGAAATATTTAATCCCCCCTTCGATATAAGAGAGATTCGTTCATCAATCTTTTCAATAAGAAAGTGAGCTTCATGAAAGATAAAATGAGACAGAAAGAGAGATAGAAAAAATAAAAAAACAATTTCAATTTGAAGGTCGCAGACATAACTTGGCTCTGACTCAGAATCCAGGGTGAAGAACCTTTCAATCATATTGATCAGAAAAAAATCCTTTATTTCCATTCAAATAAGCAGCAAAAAAATCCACCTCCCCCTCTCGCTTCGATATATCCAAAGAAAATATATACCGGGTGAGTTTATTTTTATCTTGAGACAGTCTTATAATTCAAAAACAGTGCATTATATTTTTTTTACTTAGAGAAAGTGGTGTAGGTTTTAAGTGAAATAGATATTAATTAATAAAGTAAAAGGTGTGTAGTTTCCAGTTGTAATCTGTAAACTCCTGATGATAGACTAATAATCCGAAATATATTGAGTTTGTATAAACCTCTGAGTTTTATTTCATTCACTGTGAAACTACACACCCTCCACTTTATTAATTAGTGCATTATATGAAAAAAAGTTTCAAATAAAAATTTATTTATATCAGGGGGAAACTAAACCACGCTATTGTTTGTCGACCTAGAGCAAACTTTCCAGTATATTTCGAGGTCAAGTTCTGTTTTTTAAATAAAACTCTATATGTTTCTGTACATATTCTGAATCTACAAAAAAAACTGAACAACCTTTATTAGAATTATTTTTTTATACGACATCAAATAAAAAAAATATTAAATCAATTAGATCTCAAAAAAAATTCTAATAATTATTTTTAACAATCATTCAACTTAATTATAAAATAATAATGATCAAATATTTAATTATTAAATAAATAATTTAATAATTTTGTGACACTGTTCTGAGACATTCCAGAGTGTATCGCAAGTCTTCTGGATGGATTCCAGTTCCAATTTCTTTTGTTTTTTAACAGATTTACAACATGATAAAATGAAGCTTGTGAGGGTGTATTTCTATCAGGAAAACGCTCGGCATCCATTTCAATGGCAGCCCCAATAACACTTCTTCCACATTCACCATAAATTAAGACCATTTCAATTCTGACTTCAACAAAAAATGCTCCATTTTTATTATGGTAATACAATATAACTATCTACTGGATTGACACGAGAAATAAACTTTTTTAAACTCAAGAAGTTTAAATAGTTCTATTAAGTAGAAAATAATCTCTTAAATCTGTGTACCTACCCATAATGAAGTTTTTGAGATCATTATAAACACTTATTTTCATTGTTGTGACTTTTAGATTTAATAAATATTTATTTAATAATTAATTATTTAATCATTATTATTTGATAATTAAGTTGAATGATTGTTAAAAATAATTATTAAGATTTTTTTGAGATCTAATTGATTTAGTATTTTTAATTAGTTGATGTCGTATAAAAAAATAGTTCTAATAAAAGTTGTTCAGTTTTTTTTTGTAGTTTCAGAATATGTACAGAAAAATATATGTTTTCATTTAAAAATCAGAACTTGACCTCGAAATACCCATGAAAGCTTGTTCTAGGTAGACAAACAATAGCGTAGTTTAGTTTCCCCCCTGATATAAATAAACTTTTATTTGAAACTTTTTTCATATAATGCACCCTTTTTGAGTTATAAGACTGTCTCAAGATAAAAAAAACTCACTCGGTATAAAGTTTAGGGAAAGCGGTGTTGGTTTATAGTGAAACATATTAAACAAAGGAATTATTATTTAACGGGTTATAGCGGTGTTTCACAAAGAGGAAATAAAATTAAAAAAATTAAAAAATCTTTTAAATTATTTTGGAGATTTTTTATATTTTTTATATAAAAAATCTCCAAAATAATTTAAAAGATTTTTTAATTTTTTAATTTTATTTCCTCTTTGTGAAACACTCACTATAACCCGTTAAATAATAATTCCTTCACTCGGTATATATAAATTGATAGAAAATCAAGAAAAAGAAGATTTTTATTCTTGTGGTAAAGAAGATTAGATTGTCCCGATGTGAGAAGTCTGTCCACCACCCTCACCGACGGCCCATCTGTTACTCAAGACAAAGGGAGCTGTCCTTATTAGAGGAGATTTGAATGCGCGAGATGTCGTTTGCCGGAGACTTTTCGGTACCACGGATGGTACAAAGGAACGACTGCTTCTTCTTCTTCTTCAACTCTCCCACTCATTCTTTTTATTTCATTCTAGAAAGGATTTTAAAACTTAATTGTCTTAAAGGAAAAAAAGTACCATTTTTTTCAGAATCATTACGAAAATAAATATCGAATTATCTCTTTAGATAAATCTTAACTTATTTACTTGCGCATTCACTTATTTAAGCTTTTTTTTTTTCCGGAAATTCACTCAAATGGATGAATTTTGTTTTAATTTTTCTGTCCTTATCAAAAATTAGATTTTCTGTAAAGTGTATAAATTTTACCCAGATTCTAATTAAACGAAGAAATTGATGGATATATTTGAAAAAATAAATATTGTTTAAATCATCAAGTACATATTATTTAGTGTACTTAAGTGTGTATAAATTTTATCCCAATTGAAGATATGGGATGAAGTTTATGGGGCGTGTTTCAAATTACTCGGTACGCCTGGGAGACAGGCAACTGTCTGTTCAAAAATGCAGAAAACAATTTTTTCTTTGATTTCATCGAGATTTTAAGACCATATTATAATAACGTTAAAAAAGAACAGACTGAGTCTTGAAAATGTTTGCACTTTTTCTTCCAATTTTACCCCACTTTAAATTAGAATGTTTTATTGAATTGATTTTCTTTATATGGTATATGCACTATATTTATTAAGTATTACACATAAATATAATTTTTATGGGATTCTATATCTCTATGTTCACCGACCTCCAGGTTAAACAACTTAACCGATTGACATGAAATTTGTAACATAGACTACTGAGTGGTCAAGTAATCGCTGTAATTCATAAAAAGTGAACTTTTAGTTCCTGGAGGATATGTTTACCGACCTCTTTTTTTCTATTTGTAATTCTTATTCCAAGTTTTAATAAGAAAACTCTAATTGAATTTTTTCTAGAAATTGAAAGTTAATTTTTTTAAACCTCACAAACAGTTTAATACAATTTGTAAAATCCGAGGTGTTTTATTCCCGGATTATTCACCAATATCACAACTAATGAAAATCTCTCTCCCTTCCATTAAAATTAATTTATAAGATCTTAGGAAATTGAATAAATTAATTAAATTCAGAGTTTTATATTGAATAAGACGAACGTTTCGTCACTATGTTTGCGACTTCTTCAGCGAGACTTCAATTAAAATTAATTATTTTCCTTCTCGTTAAAACTCTTAAGAAATATGTCGATTGGATTTCGTTTCTATAGAATTATCCTTGTTATTTTTCTCTTCATCTTCTTTTGGTTTTTATCGTTGACTTTATTGTTGTTATTGTTGTTGTTGTTGGTGGTGTTGTTGGTGTTGTTGTTGTGCACGCATCAGTGCACGCATGCTTCTTCTTTAGCTTACGCGCCGCGTGCTTTAATCGCCGAGTAATTGCCACAAATTTCGTTTTCTCTCTCTCTTTTTCTTTCGGGACCAGGTGACCAACCATTCAATGTAATTATTATTAAAGAAGAGATAGAAGAAGAAGAAGAAAAAAATATAAAATTCAATTTTTTTTTTTTTAGATGGAAAAATAGTTATAAGGTGTTTGAAAATAGAGATGAAAATTTATAAGAATAAGAAAAAAAGTTATTACGAAACGGTTGAATGGATATTTCTGTTAAAATATTCAATAGATGGAAAATGAATTTGAAACGCAGAATAAAATTTGATTCGATTAAAAAAAAGAGAGGGGGACGAGGGAGAAATGGAGACAAATCATCCACCCACATAAGGGATATTTGAAAAAGACCTAGATAATTAAGAAATTTTGTATTTTATTTTGGTTCCTTTGATTCTTCTATTTGTCAGGGTAAAATCTTATAATCGAATTTTGACTTAGAAACTTCTAAGCAACCAATTTTATTAAAACTTTGCGCACATGACAATAAAATATTTCATCAAATCAAGGAATTGATTGGGAAAAAATATTATTTAAACGACACTGTATTCAAATAATAACCAAAATTAAAAGCAGTTGCGTTTATTTTAATAAAATTTCAAGTTTAAAACACCCACACTTTTAGTATTAATCAAGGAGGGTAACACCTATGGGTGTCTTCGTGTTCTCTGAGGCTTTTATATAATTAAAAAAATGTAATTTTTATCAACATGTTCCTTATTTATGAGTCAAACTTATGAAATTTATGAATTATATATCTTAGTTGCTGAAGATGGTTTTCGCTGTTAAACCCGAAACAACATTCATGTATGTCCTCTACCACAACACGCAATTGATTTTTCACTGAACTCAATAAAAGAATTTTTTTACTACACACCTAGTTAAAAACCAAATATTCCGAAAAAACTCAAAGGCTATCCAACCTAATCAACATTTTTCCTGAAACTGGAAAAATTAATTAACAACTGTATTTTATTTAATGAATACATATTTTTTTTAATAAAATAGTATTTATTTGGTCTGTTAATATAGCAATCAATAAAATAAGATTATCTAGTAATATACTAGATAATATTTTTGTAAAATAATCGATTTAAAAAGGTTTTATTGTTGGGAACTTGAATGCGCGATAAGTCTAACGCTAGAGACTTCATCATTCTAGAAAGAGAACTAAAACCTAATTAGTATTATGGGAATATAATTATATTATGATAAATTAATCAACATTTAAGTAAAAATGAAAATCATCAAAATTATCGTAGTTAAATTTTTTCTAATATGGTAAAAAGTTACAAAAATTGAACTAAATATTATTTTTTCTATTTCTTTTGATTATTACCATACTTTATTTAATTATTATAGTCATTTTCGTCCATAATGTGTATTAATTTAAAGTTTATTATAATAGGAAATAAGGACAAGTTTTTATGTGTGACTTTTTTATTTATCAACCAACGTTTCTTCGACTTTGCCGACTTCTTCAGGGCTTCTACAATTACAAAAACATTATTAATATCAAGTTGCAAGAGCACATTATAATTTCAGAACAAGCATGTATCAATATCTACCCACCAAATAGTCACATCACACATTTGTCTAAATTTTCTTTTTATCATTGAAGATCATCAGAAACTTAAATTTCCTAAAATTTGGCACATTCTTATAAACAATTTTCCTTTTCTTTTATTTTATACTAACAATTATTAGATTTGACAAATCAGAGGAAAATAGGAACAATTAAACAGTGATAAAACATTCGATCAATTGCGACGTTTCGCCATTTTACTATGGCTTCATCAGTCTGGTTGAATCCATTGCTGGCTACTCTAAATAATTAATAGTATTGTATAAATAAGTGTGTTAATATTGGTATATATATATATAGATATTCTAATTGGTAAGAAGATAAATGACAAAGTATTTTGTGAAATTGATCAGGAGCCTGATGAAGCCATAATAAATTGGCGAAACGTCGAATGTTTTAACACTGTTTAATTGTTTCTATTTTCCTCTGATTTGCCAAATTTAATATCTAAATAATGGAACTGAATAACAATAGTAACAATTATATTAGTCTTAGAAATAACAAATAATTTTTTTTTTTGAAATTTAAGTTTCTGGGCTAACCAGGGGACCCGGGTTCGAATCCGACTCGAGGCATCCAGCTAAAATCTGACCCCGGGAGTAGAGACAAATTTGAAAAATAAATATATAGTATCGTAAAGTGGCTTATGGCTAAAAAGGCCAAAAAGCCAAAAAAAAAAAAAGTTTCTGGTGGTCTTCAATGATGGTAACGGAGATAAAAAGAAAATTTAGAGGAATGTGTGTTTTGTGACTATTTGGTGAGCAAAATATTGAAACTTGTTTGTTCTGAAATTATAATGTGCTCTTGCAACTTGATATTAATAATGTTCCCACAATTGTAGAAGCCCTGAAGAAGTCGGCAAAGTCACACATAAAAACTTGTCCTTATTTCCTATTATAAACTTTAAAACTTTATTTAATGTTGAAATAGAAAATTTTTTTATTTAAAATTTCCAATACCTATATGCTCTTGAATACGTCATAATATGAATTTTAAACAAAATAAAAATAGAAAATTAATTTTTATTAATTGAATTAGAGAGACACCCACTTTTTGGAACATCCTATATTTATTAAGTAAATTTAAAAATGATGACTTGCTAGAATTTTCTGTATATTCGTTTGTCCGACCGTCCGTCCCCTCCTCGAAGACCAAAGCGCGCGCTTCTTCTATATCTATCTCTCCCACTTTCGCACCATAAGGTCCATTTCTAATGATGGGTGGGTGACGTTGTTTAACGAGCCAGACAGACAGACAGACAGACATATTACCTCTCTTCTGCCTCCTCTCCCAGTTCTTGTCTAGTTAGCTCAGTGACAGGGTCAAATACTTGGCATTCCCACTGTATATATATATCGAAATCGAACTGAAGTGTTATTAACCGATGACCCTTCCACTTCACCCCCACCGATAGGAATTAATTAATCATTCGGCCGTATGTCAGAAGCAATGCAAAATACAATCGTGGACCCCGTAGGCGTGGGTCGTGACGTTTCGGACATGAAATGAGTCCAATGGGGGGGTCATCATCCCACCGAATGTGGAGCCGATTGACCCCCCACGGGCGAACACGATCTCTCCTAGAAAAGGCATGCAAACCGAATGATTTGACACAATCGTCGCTGCGAGGGGTTTCGATGGGGTCCTTCCTTCATTGCGTTCACATGGGCCTAACTAACTAACCACTCAACTACTGTTGTTTTCAGGTCACGACCCACCCTTCGGGGCCAACCACAAACATCCCATTCCTTTTTTACATACTTCCAGAAAATGCAGATCCGGGCAGTTTCTCTTCGAAATTGTCCATATTATCCATCGAGAGTGGATTTATTTAAAACAGAAAAATTCAATGAATATGAAATGATAGTGTATTTTACATTGGAAATTGGAAGAAAAAAAGAGAATCGTCGTGGCGGATTAAATTCAATTTCAATGTAAACGACAGATTCGATTTCCAATTAAAGAAAGATTCCAGCAGAAACTACCAGTTATTTTTCAAATTTAATACTAGATTTTTGTAACACGGTATGAAAATACTCTTGACGTTTTGAAATTTTAGGCAGCATCCATGGACCGTACGCCACTACTAAAAATCTACACCAATATTTAACATCGTTGCACTCTTTAATTTTGTAGAGATAATCTAGTTATTCACCCGTATAAATGTATACCTAATACCCTTAATTTCATTATGCAAAGTTTCCCTCAAATCAGATCCAGCCCAGCAAGTTTTCATGCAATTCTTGAAAATTTTACGAATTTTTTTCAATTTTCGCCATTTATTTCTCAAAAACATGAGATTAATCATCCAAATAATAATCAAATAAACAAAAACGATTATATTATTTTTCAATATTGAAAACTTTGGCATTATTATTGTAAACTAGTGAAGTTTTTTAAAGACACCTATTGTTATAATATAGTAAAATAAAGAATAGCTAAAATAAACGCGTAGATTTAGCTTTATTTATTTTTTCAACAATGTAAATAAATAATCAATAAAATATTGAAAAAAAACAACAAATTAATAATTATTTAACAATTAATTAATTAGATTTAATAATGCTTCACCTATCATTTTTTTAATGATATTCATGTGAGAAGGAGTTACACCAAGAACATGCAATCCCTAAAGGCCTGAATCGCCACTTCCATCGTGAAAAGAAGAGAAGATTTTATCCGTTGTGCGGGAAGATATCTGTAGACGTAGAGGAGAGTCATTCTACACTAACTCAACACAATTTTAACACATTTTTGACCCCACCATCTCAGATTTTAATGAAATTTGGTACATAACTACCCTCCATATAGACTAAGAGTACAAAGAGAACTTTTGAAAACTAAAGGAAATTGAGGAGCATTTTCGAAAAATTGAAATATACTATAGTATACTTTTTATAAAAATATATTGAAGGGTATATACTATATACATATATGTATAGATAAATAAATTGATACTAGTATTAAATTTAAAAAAATAATACAAAAATGTGAGTGTATGTGTGATTTCTGTATTTTTCGAAAGATAGTTACAAAAGTCTTTCATTTAGAAACAAGTTCTATCCAGGATCTTAGTCGGCTGATACGGATGAGAATCTTGGAAAACTCCGTGGTAGGGAATCGCATATTTATGGTAATATCGATAGGGTTTCTTTTTTTCAGCAGACCTTGAAACTTACGCTGTATTTCTAAAGACTACGTATACTATTCACAAAGAGAAACAAAGAGGTTGTCCTCTGCTTGATGCAAACAAACATACACACATACATATATCAGAGATGATACATTTGTGCATATGCATTATTTATTTGTTTGAGACCATAGCTCTGAAGCACTTGGCCTTCACCATCAAGTCTTTCTTCAATTAGGTAAACACATGCATTTCCACGGAGCATAATAGTGATATGGATATTGAAAACTTGGTGTTCTTCTCTTCTGTGTTCTTCTCTTGGTGTCCCGGAAGTCTTCTGAAACTATAGTCCTCAAACAAAATAAATAATGTATATATACAGATATATCATCCTCTGATATATATATATGTGTGTATGTTTACTTGCATCAAGCAGAGGACAAACCTCTTTGTTTCTCTTTGAGATTGAAGCTTTAGCTATTCTCTGCATTTCACATATACGATTTTTGGGCTGTTACCAAAAAAATCTTAATGTTGTTTTTTATGGATATTTCGGGTCTGTTTCTTTCATGTTTTTAAACCCAAATAGTAGGCGTGCATTGACAGTCTTTTGAGAGAAAAACCCGTCCTGATTTATCGTGGGGCCATGTTTTTCTTGAAAGTGGTGTAAGTCCATTTTCGAGAAAAAGCTAGTTAATATTGTATTTATGGCTTCTTGCATCTCTATATCTATGCCATTCTTATATTCTAAAAAGTAAATTTCATTTATTCTCGATTTTACATCCCCCCCCTCTTTTTTCTTGTTTTAATAAATCTAAATGGAAATTTATATATATTTGTATTTCTAACGTTTTATATTCACAGGGATTAGATAAATTATTCAACCCAATGTTCAAAAAAATGTTCATACTAGTGTTCTATCTGTTGTAAATGTTTGAAAAAAGTCAATATCATATGGAAATTGACTCCATGAAAAACATTTATAATTGAAGAAAGACTGATGATGGTAGACCATGTCTTCTTAACTATAGTCTCAAACAAATAAATAATATATATATGCAAATATATCATCTCGATATAGATGTGTGTATTAATATATAGGGTGTGTAGTTTCTCAAGCTTGCATAAACCTCTTTCGAGTTTTATTTCATTCACTGTGAAACTACACACCCTTCATCTATTAATTAACATCATGTTTCACCTAAAACCTACACCACTTTCCATAAGTAAAAAAAAATATGTTTATTTTCATCAAGCAGAGGACAACCTCTTTGTTTCTCTTTGTGAATCAACAACTCTGCTACTCTCGGCAAAACAAAAACTTTTCAATTACTACGTAAACTATGTTGTAAATAATCGGACTCTCATCGTAATTTTTTTATTTAATTCAAAAGTCTCCTCTCTTTGGTTCATTTCGAAATTCCCCATCGAAAAATAAAATAAAATTTTAAAAATTTAAGGATTATATTTTGGACAGCATCCTCTGGACTGTAGGTAGATATTCAATGAAAGTAGGTCTACGGCAATAGGCCAATAAGAATAAACAATTTTCGAATTTTATACTTGGTTATTTTTTAAATATTCGATTTTTTTTTTTTTACTTATTTTAGAATAACCAAAGTTTCTTTCCAGTTGGTTTAACTTAAATTTTTACCCAAAAATATTATTTTTTTTACCCACTTGAAAACATTTTTTTTTCTCTTCTATCAAATTTTGTGGTCAGACATCAATCATGAGTGACGCGTCGTTCAGGCCAACCAACGAGGGGAGACCGAATTAATACTTTCAACTGGATGTTTTTTTGTGTGTGTAAAAATTAAGTTTTTGTTATTTAGGAGTATAAACAAAAATTTTTTAAATAAGATGAATACACTGTTCGACAAAAATTAAACAAAAATTTCTCCCTAACAATGGATTCTTGTAGAGTTTTCTACACTGATTACACTGCCCAACAATGAAATTGCTTCGGGCTCAAAAATAGCTGATTCTTATGTATTTCCACCTGCTGAATTCAAAAATCACCATAAAGATTACCGATTAGCTCTTGTTTTGGAGATATAATCGATCAAAACGGTGAAAAAGACCATTTTGACCTATTTTCGAGTTCCGTTAGATATTAAACAACAATATTTGAGATCACAATATTTTGTTGAACTAATAGAAAACAGCTTCCTCTTGATTTACAAATTACCACTTGTTTGTAGCTCAATTAGAACTCGAGTTATAACTAAAAAACTAAAACTACGTGATTATAAAGGATAATAAACATTAATAAAGTAAAGGGAGTGTAGTTTCAGAGTGAATGAAATAAAACTCAAAGAGGTGTATACAATCTCAATATATTTCGGATTATTAGTTCATCATCAGGAGTTTACAGGTTAAAAACTAATCTGTAAATTCCTGATGGACTAATAACACTGGGCAACAAAAAAGAGGCAAGCTAAAAAACGACGATCTGATGAAGGCACCACATAAATCTCTTCAGACACGACCATCTGTGAAGTATTATTCCAGCAATGTAGAACTCTTAGAATGTAACTACAATTTGTAAAAAAATAAAATGCACTTTCAATGTTGTTAGCATATGTAATTAAAATGTATCTTTTTCTCTTGATCCGCCACCTACTGTATTTCACAGAAACTAGAGCTAAGAAAAAATTTTCATTGTCATATTCGTTTTTCTCAACCCAAAATTGGTAGGAATTGACTCATCAAGTGCTCGAAGCATTTAAAAATTATTTTTTTGTTGCCCAGTGTTATCATCCAATTTCCCGATTTTTTACTATACATCAGAGTTTTGAGATATTATCAGTCAAAATGACGAAAAATGCCATTTTGACCTATTTTCGAGTTCCATTAAATCAGAGGTCGGGGAACTTTTTTTACCCATTACCCCAAAATATTTTTGCTTAGGTCCCTGTTACCCCTACATTCTAAAAAGCAAAAAAAAAGCAAAGTAAATGTATATTATTTATTGAATTATTTTGTAATTTAAATGAAAACTATCTGTAAGTAAATAAAAATTGTAAACATTAACATTATTCAAACGCTTTTACGTTTTAGAAAAATGATGATGATATTTCATTTTCGCTAAAATGACTTCAAAATTGGGACTTTTTGACGTGAGCGCAATTTGAATACAGTCCTCGGTTATCAAAGTAAAAATACTAAAATAGTTTATAATTTTAAAAATATCCTCATTACCCCCGATAGTTTCATTGTTACCCCCATTTGGGGTAATTTACTCCGGTTCCCCGACCGCTGCATTAAATATTAAACAGCAATATTTGAAATCAAAATATTTTGTTGACGTAATAGAACACAGCTTCCTCTTTGATTTTCAATTTACCAGTTGTTTTTAGCTCAATTAGAACTCGAGTTATAACTAAAAAACTAAGACCTTATGTTTTTATCTATGTTTATTATCATTTTTTAATCGCATAGTTTTAGTTTTTTGAGTTATAACTCGAGTTCTAATTGACAATTAATAATTTGAAAATCAAAGAGGAAGCTGTTTTCTATTCTTCTTCTTCGAGTGCCATACCCGAAACGGGTGTCGGCTCCTCTCCACATATACCTGTGCTGAGTGTGTTTAGTTGTTTTACACAGATATATGGGACCTACTTTTTAACGCCGGTTCCGAACGGCTAATTTAGAGAGGTTACTAGGCAATTATACTCTTCTTAGGTTGCCATTACTTTCCAAGAGGAGGCGACTGAAAATATCTATCTGCCGAGACTCGGTCTCGAACCAGCGATCTTCGAGTCAGCGACCCAACACTCTAACCACTGACCCACAGTCGCCTCTTGTTTTCTATTACGTCAACAAAACATTTTGATTTCAAATATTGCTGTTTAATATCTAATGGGACTCGAAAATAAGTCAAAAGGGCCTTTTTCGTCATTTTGACCGATAATATCTCAAAACTCTGACGTGTTGTAAAAAATCGCAAAATTACATGATAATCAGCGTATAAAACTCTTCTGGAATCCAATGTTAGGTTTATGGGGAGAAATTTTTGTTGAACAGAGTTATTATTGATAATATTTTTCTCGCAATTCCACGTAGATTCTTTATGTGTTAAAAAAAGAAGAAGATCCCTAATCATTGTAATATTGCAATGACCTTAATTAGAACACGATAGACGGTGATTAGTGCAACTTGCAGCCTTTATTTCGTGATGCTCCTTCAGGTAAAATTATTACCTATATTGCTCGGATGGTATGCGGACGTAATAAACATGTTACCGTTGATGTTATTATTATCATCTTCCTCTGATTATTAATAATAGTAAAAATAAATAAATAAATTGTGTGGATATTGATGAGACAGTCCAAAATTCAAAAAAGAAGATAATTTAAACTATCTGTTTATTCATAGACCGACGTTCCAGAGGCTTATTCCCTCTTCTTCATTGTTTTGTAGATAATGTGATGTACACACTAAAGTTTGTTTTATTTTTTTTAAAATCCGTGGTTTTTTAGTCAGGGATTATTCATCAATATCACAACTAATAAAATAAAAGGAATAGGATTAGCCGAGAGCTTAAAGACACTAGCCTTCTAAGCAGGAGTCCCGGGTTCGAGTCCGAGTCCCTGCATTGATATTTGACCGGCTATAATCTGATTCCTAGTCACCAATCTGGCAAGCGTGGTGACTTAATGCCAACCCCCTTCCATTTGATGGAAGAGGCCTATATTCAGCAGTGGATTGTCGCTATCGACAGGCTGATGATGATGATGATGATCACAACTAATAGTCGAAGAGCTATACTGACCATTTTGAAAGTGATTTTAGAATCCAAATAACATATCCCATATTGTAGTGTGATCAGCACACACCCCGAAAGTCAAATTCTTACTCGACAAATCGGGTCGTTTTTAGAGGTAATCGACTCCTGAAGATGTCAAGTTTGTGAAGTAATTCGAGTCAAAAATGTGTTAAAAAATTATCGCATAGTGGAATTGTTTTTTGACATAGAGTGATAAAATGGACCACTGAGGAAGTCAAAATAAATCGATGAAAACGTCTGGCCCATTTAATAAAAAAATTTTGTCCAATTTCCTACTATTCCTCTTTTTATTGTCATTTATTATGGATGCTAGTGATGATGCAACATTTTATTTTTCGCTTGGAGAATTTCGAACTAAAAAGAGGAGAGTTTTGAATTAAATAAAATTACGATGAGATACCGATTATTTATAACATAGTATAGCTAGTCTTTTGCAATACAGACTAAGTTTCAAGGTTCACGGTGTGTCTGATGAAAAAAAGAAACCCTCTCGAACAATACCATACATAAGCGATCCCCTACCATAGAGCTGTTCACGGTATGTCTACTGAAAAAAAGAAACCCTATCGGATATTACCGTACATAAGCGAACCCCTACCATAGAGCTTTCCAAGATTCTCACCCGTATCAGCCGACTAGGATCATATGAATTGTACTATCGGTTTCCAAATGAAAGACTTTTGTAATTGACTTTAGGCAAATATAGAAATACACACACACACACTTTTTTGTAAAATTCATCGATTTTGTGTTATTTTTCAAATTTAATACTAGATTTTTGTAACACGGTATGAAAATACTCTTGACGTTTTGAAATTTTAGGCAGCATCCATGGACCGTACGCCACTACTAAGAATCTACACCAATATTTAACATCGTTGCACTCTTTAATTTTGTAGAGATAATCTAATTATTCACCCGTATGAATGTATACCTAATACCCTTAATTTCATTATGCAAAGTCTCACTCAAATCAGATCCAGCCCAGCAAGTTTTCATGCAATTCTTGAAAATTTTACGAATTTTTTTCAATTTTCGCCATTTATTTCTCAAAAACATGAGATTAATCATCCAAATAATAATCAAATAAACAAAAACGATTATATTATTTTTCAATATTGAAAACTTTGGCATTATTATTGTAAACTAGTGAAGTTTTTTAAAGACACCTATTGTTATAATTTTACTTATGGAAAGTGGTGTAGGTTTTAGGTGAAACATGATGTTAGTTAATAGAGTAAAGGGTGTGTAGTTTCACAGTGAATGAAATAAAACTCAAAGAGGTTTATACAAACTCAATATATCTCGGATTATTAGTCCATCATCAGGAGTTTACAGGTTAAAAACTAATATTAATTGAACGAGTGGTCGCCATTCTTGACATTCAAATCATGGTTACCAATATAACAAAATATAACATTCAAATCTTACACAAGAAAAACACCAATGAAAATTTAAAATTTAAAAAAATTTTTTAAAAAATTGTTTTACAAAGATTTTTCTTTTTTTAATTATAAAATATATAAATGTAAATATAAGAAATCTAAGTAAATATGAATATTAATATAAATAAAAATTACAAGTATAAATATAAAGTCTTTTTAGAATAAAATTAGAAAGTAAAATTACAAATTTAAGTCATAGACACAAAATTAATTATAAATATCAGTTTACAAATAAGCCTAAATAACATATAGAGATGAAGAATTAAGATAAAATATAATAGGGATAAATTAGATGAGATAAATTACAATATACAACAATTTTTGTGGTTATCTCATATATCAAAGTGTCATTTATTTTAAAGACTGAAGGCGCGTGATTTGAATTTAATTTTGATTGTAATTTGGGAAATAGTATATATTTGAGAGAGACTGAGGTTAAGTTTTTTTTAATTTTTGTTAATTAGTAGATCTATTATTGTGGAATTTCTAATGTCCTGCTGGTTATTGAGAATTTTATCTTTTTCAATTATAGCTTTCTTAATTTCGGTTGATTCTAACAGGTCTAGTTTCCGGCTTTTAGAGGCGAAGTGTAGTGGTATAGGATTTTGGGGTGAAGGTGAGTGATTGTTTTCAATAAGGTGGTCTGCGAAGGCGGAGGTTGGATCACTCTGTATGGTGTCTGATTGTAGCTTTCTTAACGAACTCAAATGTTCTTTATACCGGGTTTTGAAAGTTCTGCCCGTCTGACCAATATAAAACGAGTCGCAGTCTTGACATTCAAGTTTATAAACACCAGATTTCTCCTTTGGGTCAATTTTATCAAGTTTATTATTAACTAATATAGATGACAGGTTAAAGTTGTTATATAGTGCTGGGGTGATGCCCTGTTTGTGTAAGAAAGTGACTATTGGTCTATTAAATTGATCAGAGATGAAGGGAAGTTTTCTATAAATTTTGTCTGTTTGAGGGGAGGTGGTTCAATTAGGGCCAGGGTTTTTCTAAATGTTAGTTTTCGGAGGATATTTTTAATTATGCTTGAGGGATAGCCGTTGTTTTCTGCTATTTGATGGATAGTGTTAAGTTCTAAATTGTAGTTTTCGGGGGACAATGGGATGTTTATGAGACGGTAGAAACATTGAATAAAAGGCTGACAATTTGGTGTTTAGGTGGTGGTTCTTACACAAACAGGGCATCACCCCAGCACTATATAACAACTTTAACCTGTCATCTATATTAGTTAATAATAAACTTGATAAAATTGACCCAAAGGAGAAATCTGGTGTTTATAAACTTGAATGTCAAGACTGCGACTCGTTTTATATTGGTCAGACGGGCAGAACTTTCAAAACCCGGTATAAAGAACATTTGAGTTCGTTAAGAAAGCTACAATCAGAAACCATACAGAGTGATCCAACCTCCGCCTTCGCAGACCACCTTATTGAAAACAATCACTCACCTTCACCCCAAAATCCTATACCACTACACTTCGCCTCTAAAAGCCGGAAACTAGACCTGTTAGAATCAACCGAAATTAAGAAAGCTATAATTGAAAAAGATAAAATTCTCAATAACCAGCAGGACATTAGAAATTCCACAATAATAGATCTACTAATTAACAAAAATTAAAAAAAACTTAACCTCAGTCTCTCTCAAATATATACTATTTCCCAAATTACAATCAAAATTAAATTCAAATCACGCGCCTTCAGTCTTTAAAATAAATGACACTTTGATATATGAGATAACCACAAAAATTGTTGTATATTGTAATTTATCTCATCTAATTTATCCCTATTATATTTTATCTTAATTCTTCATCTCTATATGTTATTTAGGCTTATTTGTAAACTGATATTTATAATTAATTTTGTGTCTATGACTTAAATTTGTAATTTTACTTTCTAATTTTATTCTAAAAAGACTTTATATTTATACTTGTAATTTTTATTTGTATTAATATTCATATTTACTTAGATTTCTTATATTTACATTTATATATTTTATAATTAAAAAAGAAAAATCTTTGTAAAACAATTTTTTAAAAAATTTTTTAAATTTTAAATTTTCATTGGTGTTTTTCTTGTGTAAGATTTGAATGTTATATTTTGTTATATTGGCAACCATGATTTGAATGTCAAGAATGGCGACCACTCGTTCAATTAATACTAGTTTTCAACCTGTAAACTCCTGATGATGGACTAATAATCCGAAATATATTGAGTTTGTATAAACCTCTTTGAGTTTTATTTCATTCACTGTGAAACCACACACCCTTTACTCTATTAACTATTGTTATAATATAGTAAAATAAAGAATAGCTAAAATAAACGCGTAGATTTAGCTTTATTTATTTTTTCAACAATGTAAATAAATAATCAATAAAATATTGAAAAAAACAACAATTAATAATGATTTAACAATTAATTAATTAGATTTAATAATGCTTCACCTATCATTTTTTTAATGATATTCATGTGAAGGAGTTACACCAAGAACATGCAATCCCTAAAGGCCTGAATCGCCACTTCCATCGTGAAAAGAAGAAGAGAAGATTTTATCCGTTGTGCGGGAAGATATCTGTAGACGTAGAGGAGAGTCATTCTACACTAACTCAACACAATTTTAACACATTTTTGACCCCACCATCTCAGATTTTAATGAAATTTGGTACATAACTACCCTTCTTATAGACTAAGAGTACAAAGAGAACTTTTGAAAATTAAAGGAAATTGAGGAGCATTTTCGAAAAAATTGAAATATACTATAGTATAACAAAACTATTGAAATTTTTCTATTCTTGACAATGACTATTTGTTTGGAACCTTCTATTTATTTTTCCTTACTGTGAAACACCACCAACTTTAAACTGATTATAATTTAACAAATTAAATCGTCTGTGATATTATTGGATAAAATGTTTCACCAAGTAGCAACACCAAATTTCTTAAAAAACTTCTGTGATACATATACCTACTTACTTTTCTATTATATCGGAAAAATCAACTCGCCTGCATACATTCCGGACGCATATGAATCAAGTAACTTAATATTATTTGACATCTATTAATATTGTATTTTATGATGTAAAAAGCTGTTTAAACTATACTTTATCTTAAACTAATTATCGATCTATTGATATTGATGATGGCTATTTAAAAATAAAGATTACTTTTCCTCTCTAACTTGCAGAAAAATCATTTGAATAATAATAGAGAATAAATAAAACATTCGTAATTAAAATAGGTTCATAAAAAAACAAAAAGTTATTACTGAATACTGCCTGTGCATTTAATAAGAATCATTGGATAAGAAAAGAGCTAACGACGAGCTTTGCATTTGCTATCAGGATTATAATATTTACCAATATACAATTATACATATGTACACAAATGATGTGTTGAACAAAAGTATTCCATAAATAATAATTATATTAGTAATGAGAAAGAAAGAAATATTAAAAGAAGTTGAAATTATATAATTATTTTTTCAGAAACTCTTTTCATTGTCATTTACTAAAAGTCAGATGTTTTAAGAAAAAATAAAAATGTTTGGTACATACCTATTGAGATTGGTAGTTAATAGAGAGAAAGAATAATCTTCATTATGCAACAGAGGCAGCGCCATAGGTGACACTTTTAAGAACTTCGGGTACAATCTACCTCCTTATTTAGCATTCATCTGTGTATATTAAAGTATATTTTACTGAATCAAAAAGTGTTTAATTATTTTTCGTAAATGCCTATTGCTTTTATACACTATTATTGTACCTGAAGTTGTATTTTTGGCCACGGGTGGCGCTAAGCGCGGTTGCACACGGATCGAATAACACATGTTTTATAAACCTTATAGTTTAAAATACTTTCTTAAACAATAAAATATTTTTTTATAAAATTATATCTAAATTTATTTTTTTCAACATTTTTAAAATTACATAACCTTGCATGTTAATTGTATATTTTTGAAATGTTTGTATTCAGCTGAGAGAGTATACCAAGTTTTGGTTTTAATTTAAGATTATCTTATCAGTTATTGGTTTTAAAATTTGATACAACACCAGTCCAAGTTGTACAAATCATTTTTCGTAGTTCTAATCAATTTTTCGTAAATGCCTATTGCTTTTATACACTATTATTGTACCTGAAGTTGTTTTTTTGGCCTCGGATGGCGCGGTTACGCACGGAGCGAATACCTACTATTTTTACTTATGTAAATCAAACTTCGTACGAACTACGACACTACGCCAGCACTATCTAGAGTTGAATCTGATTAGTATCTTGATTGTAATGTACCTATATGATTTCTTTTCTAAATATTGTTTGTGCTTATGACATGTATTTGATCATCATCCAATCAACGTGTGTAATTTAATTATTCACAGGTATAATACATATTATTATATGTTTTATTGTATATTTTTATGTTTTAATTGATTGATTAATGTTTAATTGTATTACCAATTCACATGGAATAATAAAATAACTGATAAAACCGACTTAAAAAAATTCACTAATCATGGCTAAATAATTGGTGGAGGTAAGTGAAAGTCAAATGATATTCACTAAATATGGCTAAAAAATTAGTGGAGGTAAGTGAAAGTCAAATGATATTCACTAAACATGGCTAAATAATTCGTGGAGGTAAGCGAAAGTCAAATGGTGTGCACAGCCCAGCAGTCCAGTATCCTTAGTGGATGTTGGCTACGTCACTGACTGAGAAAAACTGTCTTCTTCACTCTGCTATACCTCCTTTTATACCCCTCAATGGTAATCTATTCTTAGTTATCTTCCGAGTAATCACTAATGAGTACAGGGCAAAGTCTAATCTTTGAGCTCATTAGTGATTACTCGGAAGATAACTAAGAATAGATTATCATTGAGGGGTATAAAATGAGGTATGGCAGAGTGAAGAAGACAAGTGTTTCTCTAGTCAGTGACGTAGTCAGCATCCACTAAGGATACTGGACTACTGAGTTGTGCATACCATTTGACTTTCACTTACCTCCACTAATTATTTAGCCATGTTTAGTGAATACCATTTGACTTTCAACCCAAGTAGTATACTGCTCTAGAAGATGTCTTATTCACCTCTTATTGTTTTTAAGATGTCTAGAAGATCTCCAAGTATCTAGAAAACAAGTTCTAGACCAAGTGTGCTAACAGGGAATTACACAGCTTTAAATAAATATTAAGCAAAAAACTCAAGAGATATTTTAGTTCTCAAATCTCCAAAGTACCATAAATCAATCTTGGCCAGTTTTTTTTTTTTTTTTATTTTATTAAAATTAGTATTACGATTATAAAGTCCCATTTAAAAATATGTAATTGAGACTAAAATTATTTAAAAGAAATTTGCGAGATCTATAATTTAAATATAAAAAATAAAAAAATAATAATACGAGCGTCTCAGAGGTAGGGTAAAGTCACGTGGTGGCGATGGTTTCTGGCTATGCTAAATTTTTGAGGGCCTAAAAACCACGACTTTTTTCAGATTTTTGCTTATAACTCGAAAACGATGCGTCCTACAGAAAATTTAACTCTTACCAAAATGAAGGAGCATAAAATTTCGCGTCGAATAACCTACTTAAACGTTAAAATCGGTTCAGCCGTTTAGCTACAATCGATTTTCATATATAGGCATTTTTTTATTTTTTACATTTATTCACAATGATGTGGCCCTATATAAAACAATTTTCAATATGATAATTTTGAAAAACCACTTTCATATCAATGATAGTTTGGAAATTATATGCTTCTTCCACGCTTCATCGTTTTTATACTCATTAACTTATTTGGTACCGAACATATTACATTAGTCCTTGGTTTTTGTTTTTTTTTTATATCTTGAAAAATAATTCGTTTATATTCTATAAAAGGTTTGATTTATATTTTGTGATCGATTATCATCTTATTTTTATGACCTTCTCTTTTGGAATGTCTCTTGGTAAAAAGAAAAGAAAGAAATTCGGTTGGAGACTTGAATGCTCGATTAGTGTTTGCTGAAGAAGGGAATCCCTTTTTTCGGGGGGCGGGGAACGTTCATTTGTGATCACTGTCACTTGTGCATTGGGTACTATGGTCTATACATGATTGAAAGAAGCACAGGAGACAATATCACTCGATTTGAAGCAGGCTGAAATCGTAAACGAACCGAACATGATTGAGGGTGCAAAAAAAGGTGGGTGAAAATGAGGATGGTCAGGGGTGACAAATCCCTGCACACCTGGCCTTCCTTCCATTTGCACAATCACACATACACAGGCACACATATACGTTTGCATAGGCCTAATATAAACGCATAACGAGATTAAATTTCCGGACTGAGGCTCCCACATAAGGCAGGTGCGTGTGAAACATCACAAGCGAACATTTCTTTTTATGTTCAAAAATTAAAGATATTTTAACAAATCAGATTTATTTTACTCAACTATTATTGATTGATCGAAAGTTTTCATCCAAGGAGATTAGAACCAATGAGGGTGGAATAAAATGTCTTGCATCACAGAACACCCTAAAAAGATTTGTGTTCTTTTTATCATTCTTATATCTATGATTCATATCTTCTAACCCGTAAAATTTTAACCCTCAAAGAATTATACGTATTTTATATCTATAACGTGTAAGGACCACATGACTTTAACCTATCTCAGAGACACTCGTATTATTATTTTTTTATTTTTTATATTTTAATTAGATCTTGCAAATTTCTTTTATATCATTTTAGGCATTGCTGCTAACTAATAAGATGTTAAGCTGTTCGCTCATCGGATCGCACCAATCTTTAGCTCTGAATTAGTTCAATTGTTGAATAAAATAATAAGAGAAAAGATTATCCTCAATAGGGGGAAAATTTATCTTTTAGCTTAAAAATAATAGATTTTCTTGTGAGCACACATTTTTTTACCCCCGTCAGGCAACTAGCATCTTTAATTTACCAAGTATAACAGTTACTTAGTCCAAAAAACCAGCTAAACTGACATTTTCTTAGAACAATGGTATCATACTAATCAAAACATAAAATATTTTTTAAGTAATCACAGTTCATCAGTTGTAGGTACTTTTTATGTTTGTGTTGGGTTCCCTAAAAACGTTCAAAGGGATATATCTTTATATCTATCTATATTAATCAAATAAACTGTTCCGTTCGTACGTCAAGCTTGAATCATTTGCCAATAGATGGCAGTGCTACCGCTTGAATAATTTGCCAATAGATGGCAGTACTACAGCTTGAATAATTTGCCAATAAGATTGATACAGTTTTTTTTTTTAATTATAGGTAATCATTTTCAAATCATTTCAAAATTTTCATTGTTAATTTAAACACAAAACTACTCATCATTCAAACTTACAATTTTTCTTCAAAAATAAATATATAGAATTTGAAATTAAAAGGGTGAAACTGTCATGTCTTCATACCATCAGTGGCGGATTTACGCTTAAGCCAGTGAGGCCCGGGCCAAGGGCGGTAAAATTATAAGGGCGTTAAACTTTTAGGGACGCCAAAATTTTAGACGCTGGAAAATTTAAAGAACGATTTGGCTTAGTTTTATCTGATATGTGATTAGTCATAAAAAATTTATTTATTGTTTAATTTTAAGAAATTTATTATTATATCTAAATTAATACACCTCAAAATAAAATATGTTTAATATTTGTAAATTATAGATGTTTTATTATAATAATTACTACTATAATGCAAAAATGGCGCCATATCGGACAGGGGCTAGAGAGCTGTCGAACCTAAATCCGCCACTACATACCATATTCTCTGCTTTTTATATACATTGTTATTTATTAAATATTTTAAATTTTAAATTTAAAAAATAAAATCGAGTTTAGTTGAAAATATTTTTTATTTAACTATTAAATGTAAAAAAAAAAAAAAAATAAGAATGTTATAATATATTTATATTTTGAGTTTTAAAATTTTATAATTTTAATTGAATGTAATGGAAGGCAGCCCAGGGGTAGTGAGGAAAGAAAAAATTAACACATCAAATAAGGTGTAATTTATAGGAATCCTTCCTCCTTTCCCTTCAAACCGACGTTTCGGAGGATTCTTCCCTCCTTCTTCAGGGTTTCAAAGGGTCAATGAATGAAATAAATAAAATGTTTCCTTCTTCTCTCCATAGTAGTGTTCAAAACTTTCTGTTTTTTTTTAGCAAAGGCATAGAAAAACATTTTTTTCCTCCTTTTCTTAATTAGTGTGTGTGGAGAGAAGAAGAAAACATTTTATTTGTTTCATTCATTGACCCTTTGAAACCCTGAAGAAGGAGGGAAAAATCCTCCGAAACGTCGGTTTGAAAGGAAAGGAGGAGGATTCAATAAATTACACCTTATTTTATATGTGTTAATTTTTTCTTTCCTCTACCTCTGGGCTGCCTTCCATTACATTCAATTAAAATTTCTACCAGTCCGTCTCTCTCCAGAGAAAATTTCGTTATAATTTTAGTTTTTTAGAGGGGGGGGGGGTTAATATACACCGATCCTGGCCGAAGGGGCCTAAAGAGACTTCCCCCGCCAGGGGACTACGTGTCGCCGATAATCACGCTAGTTTTTAATATCTAATTGCAAGTACCTATTTTCTATATCTTGTTATTATATTTCATTATTCGTGTCCATGATTAATAATTAAAGGAATCGTAGGGAGTTGGACAAGACTCCAAATTAAATCAAATACAAGTTTTGATTAAATATGCCATACGTTTCGTTGCTATTTTGCAACTTCTTCAGTGGCTCATTTATTAAACTTATTTGTCAGGATTTTTTACTACGAGAAAAAACATTTCAAACAATATTCTTTTTTCTATCACAATTCATTCAACTCATCAACCAACATAAAATATAAACCTTTAAACAAATTAATTGTTTTTTGTCAAAAAACTAAAAGAATCAAATTGAACAAAGAAATTTTTTTTTTTTATTTTTATTATTTATTTTAAGATGTCATTAAGAAGATTATTATGTACAAAAAACAATTAATTTGTTTAAAAGTTTATATTTTTATGTCGGTTGATGAGTTGAATGAATTGTGATAGAAAAAAGAATATTGTTTGAAATGTTTTTTCTCGTAGTAAAAAATCCTGACAAATAAGTTTAATAAATGAGCCACTGAAGAAGTTGCGAAAATAGCAACGAAACGTATGGCATATTTAATCAAAACTTATTATTTAATTTAATTTTAAAGTCTTGTCCAACTCCCTACATTCCTTTACTTGTTATTATATTTTATACATAAAAACAAATTTTAATAATAAATCACGTAACTATAGAAGAAGATACAATAAAAATAAAAAAATAGATAAAAAACAAATAAATAAATTTTCACACGCGTATTTATTTCCCGAATTCCAGAGCAGCTATTAACTCAATTAGACCGAAACAATGAAGATGGTGATTTTTTTTTTTGGCCGAATCCGATTTTCTATTGATAAAAACCACGCCGGGTACATGAACGCTCCCGTGCACGCAATACTAAGATTTAATGTCCACGCTTTTAAATCTCAGACACGTTGTCCATTTTTCGCCACCTCAATCGAATAAAACATATCAAAAAATATGTTTTTTTTTTATTTTTAATCAATTGAAAATAATAAAGTTCAATTATGTAATCGATAAAATAATAAAAAAACAATACAGTGTGTTAATATCAAATGAGAGTGTATTACGCAATGAGAAGTTCACTTTTTTTTTTAATTAAAGAATAATGTTATATCCTATTTCAAAAAGAGATTGCTTAAAAAATTATTTAGCTAAGATTTCAAACGATGGATGAAGAAATATAATGGTGGGTGGTGATTTTATAATTTTGATTTGACGATTATTATCATCAGCACAATTGAAAAAAAAAAACCTCATCTATAAATTACCTATATCTATTTCTGAATGTGTATTCAATTTAAACTAAAGGGTAATCGGAATTATATTTGAATAAATTAAGTACTATATTACGAGCTTCGAGGGCGTGCCCTGGCGGGCAGCGTCTCGGTCCAAAAATTTTATTCCTCTTAAAAAACCACACTCCAAATGTATACCCGTAAACTACCAAAAATACATCGTCTCTTAAAAGTTTCGCCTCTTTAATTTTTGAGTGGCGAGGGGGGGGAATAATTATGAATATATTTAATGTTTCTTAATTTAAAATGAATTGGAGTCTTTCATTTCAAAATTACTAAATTATATTTCAAATTTGCCTGGTTAAAGAAAATCGATTGGAGCCATCAGTTTAAAATCCGAGCTGACAATTATATTTCAAATTTGCCTCGTTAATTAATATATATTTAATGTTTCTTAATTTAAAATCTATTGGTGTTTTTTCATTTTCATTCGAGTTCAAATGAATACAATATTATCTCGACACAAAGTCTAAATCAAAAATATATAGTTTTAGTAACAGAAATCAAGATATAAATATTAATGTTGCATTGGTGTAATGGCTAGAGCTAATGCCCTTAGTTCAAGAGTTCGTCGGTTCGATTCTAGGCAAGACGGTAATTTTTTTTAGAGAAATTTCTCTAAGCGTTGTTACAAATTAATCTAGACAAATATATATAGTATGGTTTAATAACAATATTCTACTAATTGTTAATTAAGTAAATTCATAAGCTATCTATCAGAGAAACCAATACAGAATTTAGGTTGATGTACTCTAACCCAGTGGTTCCTAAACTGAGCGGATATTAGGTGAGCCTTGAAACTGATAAGATGATAGTCGCAAAACGTCGGCCCCGTGTTGTTCGGCCGCAAAACTTGCCAAGAATTTAATTAAACACATGTGAAATTCAAAATTACCTAAAAAACTAAGTCAAAATTCAAAATTCGTTATTTATTAATTATTTTCCAAGAAACCCTTAAGATTTTAAAATTATCTCTTGATTTTCATTAATGATTAATTTTGCAATCAATTCACCATAATATTCATGATACTTTATTCAATTTACCATAATACGTGACTCAAAGCTAATAATTTTTACCCTTTATTTAAGGAAAATGATTTCATATAAATGCGGTTCATTTTATTGATGAATTCCGGGTACTTTTTGATCAGAGTAGTATATCTACTCTTATTAAACGAGCAAAATTGTATTTATATATAATATATATTATATATATATATATATATATATATATATATATATATATTTGTATCTTGGTTCTATTTTGAAAACGGCCCTACCGATTTTGATGAAACAAAATCTATTAACAAGTTTTGAGGATGAGAAAACAATCTGTCTAGGTCTGGACCTCATCAAAATTCATCTTATTTGATTTTTTCTTAATTAAAGTAATTATTGATAGATGAATATCTCAATAAAAAAAAATTGATTTGACGAATGTCAGATTAGAACCAGAGACCTCTTGCATCAGAAGCCCACACTCTACCACTGGACTATAGAACTATTTTAAAAACATCAGAATTTTAAATTAAAAATAATATTAAAATAAAGCTTTTAACTGAAGAAAAAAGTTACCGAGCATCGCTCGGTGCCTCCAGGTACTTGTATATAAAGTGGGCAGCGAACTTTGAAATTTTTTTTAGATGGATCGCCGTCCAGATAGCTTTGGGAACCACTGCTCTAACCAATCAGCTGTTTCGAACTCATTAAAGAACCAAATATGGTTTATTTTTCAATCATGTAATAATTTACGGTTCAATTGAATTGGTTGAATGAGTTATTCGAAATATAGGCGTCTAATATATATATTTTCAAAATAAATAATATATTATTCAAAATTTAGAGGATAAGCGGAGTTAAAACGATAAATAAGTTAAGAGAAAGAGGTGACTATAACTTGCAACTAATATAGAAGAAATAAGAACTTCTGACTATGGCACAGATCATAGAAAAGGTATATGTATTCTATGTTAGCTTTTTGAATATATATTTGATTCTTATATTTTTATCAAATATTTTAAATACACATTTCGCTGGTTTTTTTCTTGAAATCGTGAAAACAAATGTTTAGTTATTAGTTAGCGCATTCAAGTCTCCAAGATGTTTCCGAGATTTTGATCATTTCTATTATTTTAAATCAAGAAATATTATTGATTGCATGTATATTTTATATCTCTATGAAGTCCTTAGTGGAAATATTATCATAAATGTACCTAAAAGTACACTACAATTAAATAAATTTTAAAAATTTGGTGTTTGTCCGACTAGGCGTTTAATTTTCCAGGACAAAGATTTAATTTTGAAAAATCTAAAGATGAATTATCGTAATTAAAATGAGGTCATGGTGAATAACAGTACTAGGGTATCCTAATATATGGTATTTGTACTCAAATGTTGAGTCATAGGCGTTAAGAGCCATTTTTTAGACAAAAAGTATTAATTTTTGAAAAAATTGAAAAAAGTGGTATTTTAGACAGGCCCTAGTATCGGTTCTACTAAACCGAAATGGATAAAATTGTTATCATTTTACGAGGAATTTAAAGAGGTTTAATTTATCAAATACGTATCTTTTTGATTTCATAAGCTGTTTTGGAGTTATTCAAGAAAAACTGAAAAAACCCCGAGATTTGGTGGAAAACTTACGATAATAATATTGGGGCAACAATAAAACCTTTGCCGAAAGATAATTCTTTTATATGCCTTTTTCAGGTAATTTGCCTGGACTATTAGCTATAGAAGGAAATTCAATTGTAACTAAAAACTACAATAGATACTATTAAATATTCACAAGAAATGTTTATATTGGTCAAAAAGTAATTGTTTTTATTGACATGGTCTAATGAACTATATATTACTTACGAAGATGTTAACCTTAAAAGTTAATTTTGTATGTAATTTTGTTTGATGATTTCATGTGTTTGTAATTGTTGTAATTGTTTCGTAGATTGCCTGAAGAAGTCGAAAAAATATAGGACAAAACTTTGGAACTTTTAAAAATTTAACATCCCATTATTTCAAAGTCCAAGTTCCCAATAACCAAACATATTATATAAGTGAAGATAAATTAAAGGAATCGTAGGGAGTTGGACAAGACTTTAAATGAAATTAAATACAAGTTTTGATTAAATATGCCATACGTTTCGTTGCTGTTTTGCAACTTCCTCAGTGGCTCATTTATTAAACGTATTTGTCAGGATTTTTAACTAAGAGAAAAAAAGAATACTGTTTGAAATGTTTTTTCTCTTAGTTAAAAATCCTGACAAATACGTTTAATAAATGAGCCACTGAGGAAGTTGCAAAACAGCAACGAAACGCATGGCATATTCAATCAAAACTTGTATTTAATTTAATTTAAAGTCCTGTCCAACTCCCTACGATTCCTTTAATTATTAATCATGGACACGAATAATGAAATATTAGTGAAGATAAAGTTTCCGAAATTATTGTCTCAAAATAAGCAAATCTTTCTCCCGAAACGATTGGTTGAAAATAAACATGTTCTACATTGTTAAAGATTTGTATTTTTTAATATTTTATAAATCAAGCCTAAGACATTGTTTTAACTTTTTGAAATTTGGATACAAGTTTTGTTTGAATTGGAGACATTAATGATTGGGGGAAAATACAATTTTAACAAATTATTGGATTTGTTAGCGAAAATCATTTTACAAAATACACATTAATGGTAAGAAAAACTTTCCAACCTATCTCTCTAATTTTTCCAATTATCTACTCAAGCGGATTGAATTTAAAAAAAGATATATATACGTAGATATTTGAAATGATGAAAAATCCTCGCCTTCTTCTTCTCCGATCAAATAATATCTACATTGAAATTCCTTGACTATTATCCAAGCCAGAAGAATTTCACCAAATCGTGTTCATGTTGATGTTCTTGAATGTGAAGAATGTATTTATCATGAACCTGTTTCATTATTTAAATTATCCTCCGCCAAGGATCTCTCTCTATCTTATTCTACTCTTTAATTTCGATATCGATTAGACATCACTCATTTTCCCAATTACAAAGCACAGTATTCGCCTAGAGGGGCTTGGAAAACGATGCTGCGTTTTTTTTTCTATTCTCAGGTCACTCTTAATTAAATTATCCTTTGAAAACGTTTCAACTACTAATTGAGAGTCGGTTAAAAAATTAAAATATTCATTTGTAACAAAAGATAGGGCCTTAGATATCATCTAACTATAGCAGCATCTCTAAGGGCCTTCAATCTAAGAGTATTTTGAATCTTTTTTTACTTCAACGAATCCTCATTGAACTTTTGAAAAAAAATATAAAAATAAGAAATAAATAAAGTAATTATTAATATCAATATTTTCTAACCAGATCTACATAAATAACGGCCAAATCCAAGTACTGCGTACTGAATAATAACTATATAATATTGTTTCTCCTTCAGATCTAATAATATTTGCATCTTGTTTGTGCATTCAAGTCTCCAGAAGAAACCGTGTTTAGGAATATTGAATTTGTATAATATATGGAGTAAGTATTCCAGGCCAATTCGGACGGTTTGACAAATTTTAATTTTTGATTTCCTTCATTTTTTGACATTTTTTAGTATCCATCAAAAAACTCTTTCTGGTAAATTTTGAAATTTTTCTGATCACCGGCTTAAAAGATATCCAATTTCGTTTTTTTTCCTCATAATTTCTTCAAAAATGGTCCAAATTCAATTTTTTTTTTTTTAATTTTGGATTTTTTTTTCCCTTACTTTTTAGAAAAAAAATACAAAAAATTATTTAAAGTGTTTTTATATGAGATTTTTGAGTTTGAAAATTTTAAAATTGTTTTTGAAACTGAACGTTCTTTTCGATTTTTTTGATAATTTTTTATTTTAAACTTCTATTCCTTCTACAAATTTTAAGACCGGGTTCGATTTTTGATTTTGATTTTCTTTCAACAAATTAAAATACTAATTATTTATTTTAAACACCTGTTAACGATAAAAACCAATTCAAAATAACTAAAAAAAGAGAACTCAATACCAAAAAGTGCTTTGTAAAAAATCGAAGAGTTCATAGAGTTTGAAAAACAAGATTAAAATTTTCAAACTCAAATATCGCATATAAAAACACTTTAAATAATTTTTTTGTATTTTTTTTTCTAAAAAGTATGTAAAAAAACAAAAATTTTAATTTAGACCATTTTTGAAGGTTATGAGCGAAAAACCGAAATTCGATATCTTTTATACCGGTGGTCTAAAAAATTTCAAATTTATCAGGATGAGTTTTTTGATGAGTAATAAGAAACAAGCCCTGATTTTAAATTAATAATTTAAATTCCCTAATTTTAAAAAATTTTATTTGTCATAAACCATTAGTGGGTTGTAAAATTAAACTTTCACCCCCCCCCCCTGTGAGCTTATGTTAATGCGGCTCACACATTTTTTATTTTTCTCAGGGGTCTTACACTTTTAAGAAGTTGTTTTACTTTAAAAATATATATTTAAATCTAAAAAGATGTTTTTATTACTTACCAAGATACTTTTATTTGATTATCTCAGTTCCACAATTTCGGCACTTGAACTCTTAAGAACTTATGGTACAATCTACAGTTACTGTAACCATACTATTTTGTCTAAGTGGATCTCAAAATATTATCAGGTCAGATTGTATCAGATGACTTTTCCAGTAAGTGCACAAAAGTCTCAATATTTTAAGGAAGAGTTTATAATTTTTTGTCGGGCCGCGAGTTTGACAGCTCTGGTCTATACCTTATAAGGGTAGATGATATTAGACTGAGCAAATATTATTATATATCGATAATCCCACCAAGGGCTTCATTTGCAAGAAATACACGATTTTCTAAGATTCAACACCCCTACGCGGTTAAACTGGATACTAATCGAACAAACGCATTCGCCAATTCATTTATCCCTATGACTTCTAGAGACTGGAACCCTCTTCCCCCGACCGTCTTTCCAGCAAATTATAACCTTCAATCTTTCAAGACCAGCATCCACAGATACCTTCGACTGCTACCCAATCCCTAAATCCATTCTTATCTTCACGATACAAGGGTCCACCGAGGACTACAGAGGTTGTACCTTCTTGGTGCAACTTCTTCTTGTATTAATATCATTATAAAAATAAAAAAAAAATATTAAATCCTCTTTTTACCTCATTTAGGTTTATTTATTCTTATTCATATTTATACTATGCTCCTAAGCATTAATTGTGATTATAATTAGTATAATTTCAAATTTAAAAAAATAAATATATATTATATATATAATAATTAATATTAGTATTTATTTTTAAAATATTCAATAATAATTGAGTAATATGAAACAAAAAAAAAATGTTTTATTATATAAAATTAGCCGATATAAATGAAAAAAATTGATTGAAATTGCAATTATATAAATTAATATCACAGAGAGAAAAAAAACAAATGATTATTTTAATGAATTTTTAAAATATATAGAATATAGAAATTGATTCTTTTGAATGTACTTTTTTCAATTTTCTAGTAAATACTATTATTCATCGTTCGAAATATATCGGAAGTTTGTTTTTCTGAAAATAAAATAAATTTATTAATTAAGCTTGAAATTATTATTTAGAAAAGTTTAATTATTAACCAATTAATTGTGTTTATTTATATTGTTGATTTTGTTGTTTATAAATAAATCTTGTAAATAAATGTTTTATCATGAATATGGAATTCTGTTAAATAGAGCCTATATTCTCCAGTGTAATTTTATTCAGGTATAAACTTTAAATTTATTTTATAGTATATAGGTATATATCTAGTTTAAACTAAACTCCAGAATATTGTGTTCGCGTTATATATATCTGTTCATTTTAAAATGATTTTTTCATATTAAATATTATTAAGGGTATTTTTTTTTTTTATATTTCGTAAAATTTTTAATCAAATATAAGTAGTGGTTTATAGTGTATATAAACAATGTATTCATTCGAAGTTGTAGTGCAATAACTTTTCAAATATTTTTTGAAATGGTCATACACATTATGACGCTTTACTTTCTTATTATGCAATGAGACAACTCTCATGAGATGACATTCTCAAGAAAACCCCAACTAAATCAATTCCTGATAAAATCAGAATGGAAGCTTAACCCAAAGTAGTTCTGGATTGGACTAATGGCAATTAGATTTTTGAAATTAATAGATTTTTTTAATAACCTTAAAATATTTGATTTCTATTTAACGTAAGGTACACATTCTTATACAAAAGGGTTAAATTGTCTATATATAGTGCATCTAAAATGATAAATCAAAATTGAGTTTTACCATATTGTAGTTCTTGAAGGGAAATTTAGAAATTTCACTGTTATTAATAAATATATTAAATTTTTGTGTAATTGTAATTCTTCCTCAATTTAAAAGCGTTACTTTTTATTTCTATATCGTTAAATATCACTTATTAATTTTATAATTGAGGAGTGTAAGTTTTAAAGGGTCTAAGTGCCAAATTCGGATATTTTTAGTCATACATGTAGAAATGGTCTAATAATATTCCAAAGGTAGAAAGTGACAGCGGTATATTTAGGTCTTTATCCGCTAGGTGAAAGTTAGCACTGCCTGTATGTGGCAGTTTATTTTATTTCTAAAGGGTCTATATGCCGAATTGCCTTATTAAAATGATATGTTGTTTGTGGTACTTAGACTCTTTTTTGAAATAAGTAATGAAGACCCTTTTACGATTTCCTATTTTCATTTTTTTTTTTCAGTCCAATATAAGATTTTTTTTAGTTTTTCTCAGGGCTCTTATTTAAAGGAAATTGTATTAAAGTAAAGAACATTTTGAAAAATTTAAGAAACCTTTTAAAAATTGTAAATACTAATAGGTTGTCCTCTGCTTGATGCAAATAAACATAGACACATATATATATAAAATATATATATATTATTCGTTTGTGACTATAGTTTCTAAGAGCTTGCCCCACCATCAGTCTTTTTTAATTATAAATATTATTTTTCATGGGGTCGTATCGCGTGGATATTTTCTAACTGGCTTTCGGATAAGTAAAAAGCAAAACATTTTTCAATATCCACGCGATACTGACCCGATGAAAAATTTCTATAATTTAAAAAAGTGATGATGAGGGGCCAAGCCTGGAAACTATAGCCTCAAACAAATAAATAATATATATTTGATATATATGTGTGTATGTTTATTTGCATCAAGCAGAGGACAACCAACCTCTTTGTTTCTCTTTAAGAATCAACAACTCAGCTACTCTGGGCAAAATAAAAACTTTTCAAATAAAATACTAAGTAGGTTATATTTTAAATTTTAAAAAGTTTCTTAAATTTTTCAAAATTTTCATTATTTTATTTAAAATGTTTCACCAAAAACCCACACCATCAATCTCCCTTAACGAAGTTCTATTACTTTAAAAATATTTAAAGCTAAAAAGATGTTTTCTACTTACCAAGATACTTTCATTTGATTATCTCGGTTCTGAATTTTTGGCACTTGGGCCCTTTAGAACTTACACTCATTAATTCTTGAATAAGTATTTTTTTAACTAAAGATTCTCTTTTCTTTTTAATGAATAGAATTGTTTAAAAAATAAAGAAGTAAAGTAGTCTTTTTATATTTTGATCAATTAAGAAACCATTGGTTGTCGAAACCTTTGTCAAATAATCAGTGATACAATTGAGTCCTTCTTAATTTCAATCTATTTTTTGGATGGTTTTTCTTTTCATGAAATGAAAGAAAGGCCATTTAACGGCAAATTAAATCATTTTTTCCCTCATCTCGTTTTTTACACACCCCTCCAGCTTTTATTTCTTATTTCTTTGGATTAGAGTGGCCAGGGGGGGGGTGTGAAGGGTGCTACGTTCGCATTTGTACCCTCATTTTATTCTTTTTTTTCCATTTCCATAAAGAAGCAATTCCGAATGGGCTCGGATGATCTCAAGGTGGAGAAGGCTTTGGCTGGCACAAGGGGGTCGTTTTTATAACTGGCCAAGGGGGTAGAATTGGACAATTTGTATCGCACCCCAGAGGGCTATCTAAGTTGGTCCAGAGGCACCCAGCCTCAGGCTTTTTTATGCCCCCCTCTGGGATGGTTCACGACAATCTGGTGAAAAATTACATCAACTTTAACAAGCACGCTCAAAACTTAAAAAATTATAATAATTAATGGTGTTGGTGCAAGGTAAAACATCTTTAATAAAGTAAATATTTTATGAAATATTCATTTACTATGAGTTAAGTTTTCAAGGTCACTTGTTTCACGTTAAAAATTAAAAAAATAAAACAAGTAAATTTTTTCAATATACCGGCTGAGTTTTTTATTTTGAGACAATCTTATAACTCAAAAACAGTGGATAATATTGAAAAAAGTTTCAAATAAAAGTGTATTTATATCTAGGAGGAAAGCAAACTACCCTATTGTTTGTCGACAAGCTTTTATGGATATTTCAAGGTCAAGTTCTGTTTTTATAAATAGAACCCTATATTTTTCTTTAGGTCACCATATTCTACAATAAAAACTGAACAACTTTCATAAGAAGTATTTTTTTATACGACATCAAATAAAGAAAATATTAAATCAATTATATTTTAAATCTTAATAATTATTTTTAACAATTATTCAACTTAATTATCAAATAATAATGATCAAATATTTAATTATTAAATAAATAATTATTAAATTGAAGATTCACAACAATGAAAATAAGTGTTATAATGATCTTAAAACTTAATTATACACAGATCAAGAGATTATTTTCTACTTAATAGAACTACTTAAAATTCTTGACCTTAAAAAATTTATTTCTCGTGTCAATTCAGTAAATAGTTATATTGTATTATTACCATAATAAAAATGGAGCATTTTTTTGTTAAAGAAATATGTTTCATCCAGAAGACTTGAGATACACTCTGGAATGTCACTAAATATAGTCGGAAAATTATTAAATTATTAATTATTATTAAATTATTTATTTAATAATTAAATATTTGATCATTATTATTTGATAATTAAGTTTAATAATTGTTAATTATATTAGGATTTTTGAGATCTAATTGATTTAATATTTGTTTTTATTTGATGTCGTATAAAAAAATAGTTCTAATAAAAGTTGTTCAGTTTTTTTTTTGTAGATTCAGAATATGTGAAGAAAAATAGAGGTTTCCATTTAAAAAACAGAACTTGATCTCGAAATACCCTTGAAAGCTTGTTCTACGTCGACAAAGAATAGCGTAGTTTACTTTCCCCCCCGATATAAATAAACTTTTATTTGAAACTTTTTTCCATTTAGCACTGTTTTTGAGTTATAAGACTGTCTCATGGTAAAAAACTCTCACTCGGTATTTTGAAAAAATTTACCTGTTTTATTTTTTTAAATTTTAACGTTTACTTTTATCTTTAAAAAATTATAAATCTCTAGAATAAACTTGATCCTATAATGACGTCATCGAAGTATCTCCCCTTCCTTTGTGTGTGATTCCTTCTGTTTTTTTCTCATCAATTTTTTTCTACCCTCTTTATTTTACTTCTCCACACCCTATTTCGGAAGATAAAAGCAAACGAGTAGCTCCCATAGAAAAAAAAAACTGGCAATAAATTTTTCTACATGAGATCAACTTTATTAGAAATAGGCCTACTAAGGGATGAAACTACCCATATAGGCCTCTATTATATTTGCTGCGGGACAATAGGGCGTAGAGGGGGTGGGAATAAAGGAAAAATGGATTAAAGAACAAAAAACAAACAAATAAATAAAAAAAAATGAAAAGGTAAAAAAAATAAATAAATAAAAAAAATCATAATATTCTTGTTTTAAATTTTCTTTATGTATTTTTAAACACAAAAATTTCATTTTTCATATAAAAAATCTAATTACAAAAAAAAATAATAATAATTTTTTTTTATGATATGAATATAAAGAAAAAGTATATTTACAAGGGATGATTTTTTTTTAATAAAAAAAAAATAATAAACAAACAAATAAAAAAAAAAAATAATGGGAAAAAAAAATATTAAATAAATGAAAACAAAAATTTAACATAAAAGAGGAGTTTTCATATATATATAAAATATATATATATATATTTTCTATATATATATAAATTTAAATGTCTATTCTTTAAGTTTATATAATAATAATTTTGCAAGGATTTTTATTTTAATTATTTTTTATAGAAGAAATCATTATTTCTTACTAAAATAGATAGATTCTACTTTTATAGATTTTTATGTATAAGTATATAAATATATATTTTATTTATTTTAAATAATTATGCGAGGTTTTGCCCATTATGAGTTTGGGCAACGAATTAATTTAAGAAATTATATAATTTACAAAAAAAAACTAATAATAATATATATAATATTTATATTTTTTATATATTTTTTATATATTTTATATATATAAATATATTGATTTTATTTTTAATTTACTATATATACATAATATATCTTTCCTATGATAATAATAATAATAATTATGAAAAATATAAGAGAAATTCACTGATAATAATATATATAAATATATATGAATATAAATATAAGGAGGTGAGCTTGGAGCAATATACCTACGATATTCGACACATCTAATGGTTTAATTAGATTCAATAATAAAAAAAAACGTATAATAGAATTGGATCACAAACTCCTTGCTCATCTTTGGCGAACATCATCTCTCTCTCGCAATTTAAAATGTCATTTCTGTAAAAATTAACGGATGATTGTTTCAATGGGTGTATGAGGGGGATGATTTCAGTTTGTTTTTTTAATTTTAAACATATAATTTTTAAGTAAATAAAAAGGATATGGAAAGGATAGAGATTTTAATATTATGACCATTTAACAAAATTATAATAAATAAAAATAAAAAAATATATATTAAAAAGAAATTATAAACTGTTCAATTAATATAAAATGTCATTTTGAATATCAGTTTTAGGATTCTATATCTCTATGTTCACCGACCTACAAAATAAACGGCTTTGATTAAAAATATTGTATTTCATATGTTCACGTGAGGGCACGGGCTATTTAATATTTTGTTTTTTAAGACATGGCAGATTGGAAAATAAATTAATTCGAACAATTTATAATTTCTTTTTTGTTTTTTCTATATATACAAAAGAAAGTATCAACATACATATGGAGAGATTCATTTTTTCAAAATACATAATTTATACAACTATTATTAAGGAAATCAATTTTTAAATAAATTCAAATAATAATAAAAATAATAATAATAATAATAAAAATAATTACAAAATTAAATAAATACAAAATAAACACAAAAAATGATATTTCTAAAAAAAAAAAATTCTATATACATAATTTTTTAGAAATAACATTTCCAAAAAAAAAATAGTAATAGATGTTAAAGTGTAATAAAGAAAGTTGACACAGTTTAATTATATAAAAAATGGTCATAATATTAAAATAAAAAATGGTTGAATTTAATTATGGCTGGATTACCGCCCCCCCTCCCAACTATCCCGCAGCTTAAATTATGATTTAAAGCTTTTTGCTAAGCTACTTATAATTTAATCATTTAATTCTTATATAGAATGCATGAACGCGTTAAAAGTAGCAAAGATCAAGATGGAGGGTGAGTGGAAGCCAGCCAAGGATAGGAAGTAGTTTTAGTATAGCGGATATATATGAAACTATTGTGAGCAATTTGAATAATAATAGGGATTTAAGATTCTTGGCTGTCGGCAGAGACCGCGATGTAAAGACAAAAAATGAGCTATTTCAAAAGAAGTTAATTAACGACTAGTTAGATTAAGTGCGCAGACTTATAAGGCGGCAGCCAAGGGGAAAGAATAGAGAGGCAGAAATATTAAGAATATGAGTGAAATTAATCCTCCTCAGATTCATCATCCATCTCCTCATCATCACCATCATCATCATCATCATCGGACGGAAGAGACTCACCAGCGGCAGCGCTGAACATTGCAGGATGTAGGAACATGTTGGTTTGGGCAGAGTTATTGCCCTGAAGTCCCGCCAGGCCAAGACCGTAGAGCTGCTGTAGAAGGGCTACATCTTCTTGGGATGGCGGCGACTTGTTGTCACCACCGCTTCCGCTGGCTGCTGCCGCGACAGCCGCATGTTGTTGAGCCATTTGGAGTAATTGCAGTTGTTGCGCCAATTGAGGTGAATTTGCAGCTGTGATTTCTTGTTGAGAGGATTGATTTTGTTGTTGTAACTGTTGTGGTGGTGTTGGTGGTACAGTGAATTCACCATCACTAGAATCAGCACCACATCGACCTTGTTCAATAGCTGCCTTGACATTGTCTATATGTCGCTTTGTAAAAATATGATCTTGAACAGAGTATTTGTGCGAATATTTAAATTGGCACAATTTACATTCTTCTGGAGTTCGTGGTTCAGCATTTGTTGAGCCAGGAGTACTACAGCCATTACCATTTCCATTTCCATTTCCACTGACACTACCATCTCCTAATGCTTTCACTAGTGCCAGTTTTGTTTTCTTTTCTTTCGCGCGCGCATTTTGAAACCAAACTTGAATTACACGTTTTGGGAGACCAATTTCACGACCTAGCATCTCGCACTCTGCCATTGTTGGTGTTTTGTATTCGTTGAAAAGAGCTTTCATTGATTTAACTTGAACAGATGACATTTGTGTACGAAAACGTTTTCCTTGAGTTCGGCCGGGTGTGTTTCCACCCCCACTACTTCCACCGCCATTTCCTCCCGTTTGTTGTCCAGCTGATTGTGTGCTTGATGCAGGGCTTGTAGGATTGCTTCCATCATCAAGGGTATCCATACATTCACTCATAGAATCATCATCGAACCACCAAAGCGATCGATCAGAGAGGTCAGTTAAAGGGCCAGTTTCTGCTCCTCCAGTATCAGTTGAAACGCGCATAGGCTTTGATAAGTCTAACGGGGAATCACCACTTAATGTCACACCACCCCCACTTCCTCCAACACTTTGACTTTCAGGATCTTGTTTGACAGTTTGCCCATTTTGATGAGCTTGTATTTCAGTGATATATCTTTTCACCGACTCTTCGTAGTATTTTTTCAATGAATGTTCCACATCGGCTGCATGTAATGGTGGAAATAATGGTGGCATCATACCATGGGGTGGCTTTTGATCAGCTGAAGAACTTGTGTAAGTCGAATCCATGCTTAATTCTTCGTCTGGCAATGCATCAATATTTATTTCTCCGCGTGTACATTGTTCAGCATGTTTTGTCACCAAGTGAGATTCTAGAGCAGATTTAACTTTGAATAATGCTGGACAAAATGGACATCTTTTATTGATTACTTGAGCATGTGCTCGGAATTGACCTTTTCTTTCTCTAGCTCTTGTATTTTGGAACCAAACTTGAACCACTCTTTTTTTTAAGCCTACTTCTCTTGCAATATTTTCTAACATTTTTCTTGAAGGATTGCTTTCTAGTTGATATTTTTGATAAAGGTAATCTAGTTGTTCAGGTAAAATAGTAGTTCTAAGTCGTTTATCCTTAGGAGCTTCACCATCTACAGGCATAGAGCCATCATCAATGTCTTCAAATTTTCTTTTATTGGCAACCATCATTGCAGCAGCAGCGTGAGCTTCTAGAGCTTGGGCTTGTTGTTGTAATTGAGCTTGTTGCTGAAGGATGCCAAAAGGAGAATCAGGAGGATATGATGGAAATAAATTGGGATTCATAATATGAACTAATTGATGTTCTCGCCAGAGATCAAACCTCGGGAAGACCAGATTGCATTTATCACATTGAAATGTTCCTTCTTTAGCATCATTTGTTGTTCCTGATGCTGGTGTGTTCGGAGTTAAGGGAGCTGAAGGAGGGCGAGGTGTTGGTGTTGGTGTAGTGGGAGGAGGGGGAGCAGGAGCATGTGCTGCATTTATAGGTGTTGTTGAAGTTGGAGTAGTCGGTGTAGTAACAAGAGACGAAGCACCCATACTTGGATTGGTTATTGGAGTTGGTACAGAAGTTGTTACAACATTTGTTATTTGAGGTATTGTCTGACATAAAGTGTTGTTTTCAACAGTACTAGAATTGGAATCTTCTGAGCTTAAAACAGCAGCAATTTGAGCCGCTGCTGCTTGGGCCTGTGCACTTCGTTTAGCATCTTCTTCTTTAAAACAATGTGTTTTTTGATGTCTTATTAATTCATAATATCTTTGAAATACTAGAAGACATTTCTTGCACTGATAATTAAGACCGGGTGTACGTTGAAATCGATTTGCTCCCGTTTCGTCAATTCCTGGTGGTGCCTCTACAGGTGGTTGATTTTCATAAACTTTTCTGGCTTTTTGTCTTGCATTTTGAAACCAAACAACAATGACACGAGGACTTAGTGTAAGCAATTTTGAGAGATATTCTAAATCATCATCTTTTGGGTAAGCATTATTTTCGAAAAATTCTTGTAATACTTTAATTTGATAATCAGTAAATCGAGTTCTATTTGCTCGCTTCCCAGAAGAGCTTCCAGATCCATTTCCAGAACCGCAGTGACCAAATCCATCTGGAGTATAAGAGTTGCCAGGGCTCAGAGATCGAGCTGCAGCAGCAGCGGCAGCGGCAGCAGCCGCAGCAGCTGCAAATGATGTTGCGCCAGGAGGTCCTCCAGATACCGGAGTGGTTGGTGTTACTTTTGGCGGTAACATCACATCAACTAAAGAATGTGTTGGTGTTTGTGGTTGTTGAAGAGATTGGTGTTGATATTGCTGTTGATGGTGCATCATCAATACAGGTGAAACAGAAGTGGTTGTGGAAGTCGTTGTAGATGTAGTTATTGTTGATTGTGGACTTATTGGGGGTTTAACATCAACCCTATCGAATAGCATTTCATTCTGTTCATCTTGTTGTGACATTTCTTGATTGATTTCTTGAGGTTCAAGTTTTACAACAGTTTTTCTCTTGTCAGGTGTGGGCGTCGTTGGAGCGGTGGGTGGAGTAGGAGTGGCAGCCGCTGCTGGTTCAGATGGTGGACGTTCTTCACAAGGGACAGGAGTGCTAGTGGCACTAGGATTTAGATTAGTAACTTTCGCTTCACCTGTCTTTTCATATTCTTCTAAATTTAAAGTTGTACTTGGTGGATTGTTGAAATTATACGGTGAGTCTTTGTTGCGTTGGCGTTCTTTAAAAAGTGTATTTCGGAACCAATGTTTAATGACTTTGGGTAGTAATCCACTCTGACTGGCCATTTCATGAATTTGTTCTTCCGATGGTGAATTATTGATATCAAAATGCGCGCGTAAAATCTTCAATTGGTCGTCTGTAATCCTGGTACGTGCTCGTTTTTGTTGCGCAGCCGCATTCACCTAGAAACAAACATACAAACGAACAAAAAATTAATTTCTAACTAAGAAAATTTTTTCAAGCAACAAAACTAATCAAAAATAAAATCTAATCTTATTAATAGTTAATAATTTATTTTACATTTATATTAGCTTCTCCTGTATGTATGTATATGTATGTATGTATGTGACTTTTGTTCTGTTAAATTCCTGCAACCATTTCTCCATAAAAATAATTGTTTAAGTACTCAATTTAAATGAAATTATATAAAAATAATAAAAAAAATTATATTTTAAAAAAACTAAAAACACACTTCTAAAAAGTACAAAATATGTAATTAACAAAAGGTGTGGGGCGCAGAAACTTTTAATTAATTTCAACAAAGTCGTATTTATTTTTATATAGAAAAGTTTGCGGAATTTAACAGAATGAAATGTATTTACTTTTATATAATTTCATCTAATTAAATTGAGTAGGTAAACAATTATTTTTATAGAGAAATGTTTGCGGAATTTAACAGAATGAAATGTTTTTATTTTTATTGATTTTAATTTTATATAATTTCATTTAAATTGATTAGGGAAACAATTATTTTTATAGAGAAATGTTTGCGGAATTTAACAGAACAAAAGTCACATTGATAAATAAATAAATACATAGATACATACAGATGAAGCTAATATAAAGCATGTAAAAACTAAAAAGCACGCTTCTAAAAAGTACAAAATTATGTAACAATCAAAAAGCGTTGGGCCCTTTGTCGAAATTAATTAAAAGTACATGCGTTTCTGAGCCCCACACTTTTTGATTAAGTAATACATTATTTTGTTCTTTTTAGAAGCGTGTTTTTTTAGTTATTTTTTTTTTAATATAATTTTAATATACATAAATTTAAGCAGATCGTAAATTTTGTTAGTCACCTTTGTTAAAGAAAGTGGTCAGAATTTTTTTTTAATTTTATGACTATTTAAAATTTTTTAAGCTGACTGTTCATTCTTACGAATGCATGTATAATATAAATACCAACCATAAAAAATTTTAATTTATAACTCCACACAAAAATAAAATTTTTTTATAAGAATCCACTCAATAAATATAAAATACGATTCGAAATAAATTTTACCTATCACGGCTTCACCCTTTTCCCTACCACTTCTTTTAGATTATTATTAAAGCTAATCGTAAAAATAGAGTATTAATCACAGTATATATTATCACTATAACAACAATAGAGCTATGAAAATAAATGATAATGTCAGAGGATTTTGATTGAATAGAGAACTTTTCAAATTATTGTTTATTTTTTTTTTTAGTGAGAACAATAATATCAAATTAAGCGTCATACACGAAAATAAATAGTTATTTTTGGAAAGTTTTATTATTATCAAAAGAGGGTGGGTTCGCTTTACGAATTTGAAGATAAAAATTGAAAAAAAAAATTAAATTAGTTTCAATTTCTTTTATTAAATGTGAAAGAAAAGGACGGGAGAAAGTTTGAGTGAGGAAAAGTACAAGTTGCATCGAATTATATATTTATTTAACCCTAGAATAGGGGCCGGGTTAGGCTAGGGGTTAGCGTACCAGCCTGCTAACCAAGAGGACCCGGTTGGTGGTTTTTCGCTTATAACTCGGAAACTATCAACTTTTCGTAAATAATTTTCATTTGTATAATGAAAGTTCATAAAATTTCCTACAAATTTCATTATTTAGTTTTTTTTTCTCCGATGGACCGTTTGGACAAGGGCTAGTTGAAAATTGGCGTATTTCGGCTGTCTCCGCAAAAACCCACTTTTTCCACTCCAAAACTTTAATTTGTTATTAAAGGCTGTCAATTAGTGAATTCCTCCCAGTTCTCTGCACATACCTTATTTAGATCGTATATGTAAAGGTACAGGTAATTTTTTTCAAAAATTACATATTGTTCAAGTTATTTAATGAAATCCGAAATTGCACAAATTCAGTCACAAAAAGGTTGAAATCATAACGAAAATTTTTCAAAAATTATTAGATTTTAAATATTACATTTTGTTATATGAGCAAAAATTATATGACCCGTTGTCGTTTAGAGGGTCCTGGCTGAGGTTCTTCGCCGGCAAACATAGAAATTTTGGTGGAAAATCGCAGCGGCCCAAAAAATATATAAATGCAAAAAATCAGAACTGCCCCAAAACTTTCCCCATAGGGGCCCATTTGAGCACAATTTGAGCAGGACTAGAACGCACGCAAGATTTTTTACAAACACAAAGTCACGAGCCGGGCCTTTTCATCGGCCCACTATATGTTTAATTGGTTTATAAAATATTTTTCAATAATTATATTCATGCTTTTTTATTAATTTATATCAGGATTTATTAAAATAAATAATATATCAATACTTTTTTACTGTTTTTATGTATTTTTTACTATACTTCGCTCTAAAGTCACGAGCCGGGCCTGTCAGGCCTACTATAAGTTATTGGTTTATAATACCTTTTACAATTTTTTTAGGATTTATTAAAATAAATAATATATCAATACTTTTTTACTGTTTTAATACTAGAAAACCCCGGAACTGAGAGGCCCACCTTGTGACTTTGCGTTTGTTAAATGGCTTTAAAAAAAATTAGGTATATAAATTCTTTTTTTTTTTTTTTTTTGAAAAATCTTTTAAAATACTTTTATTAAGTATTAATGAAGGAATATTAAGAACTTGGAATTTATGTCCCATAATTTCTGGAAAGTTATTGAAAAGAAAAGGTGTGGCCGGGCCTGTCAGGTCCGGCTTATGCGTTCTAGGGTTTTATACATAGATGAATGTATATGTGCATCAAATGATTGCATTGGCTTTACAACTATTTATCTTTCCATGAGAAAAAAGGAATCATTGAAGAATTCTCTATCTTAAGTAAAGATGCAAAAAACCGAAACATTAAAGTTCTTCATTAAACAGCAGTTGAATTTGTTTAGAAAGAGAGAGAGAGAATTCGCATCTCTATTTTATCTTCCTTTTATGCCAAGACTACATACATACATACATTTGCAATTGCGAATTCACACCAATATAGAAATGCCTGTCTGTGTGTGTGTATTTTTATATAGGGCTTAGATTAAAGAAAGAGAGGGAAAATAAAAGAGGCTTATTGAGAAAGAATCATCACACGTGGACGGAAATGGGGGATGGAGGAACCCCCCAAACCCCCCTCACCTTTTTTTCTCATCAAAGAATACATCTCATTGATATTGCACCAGGTGAGAGTAAATATGCGATTTTATAAAAATTATGTTTCATCATTATAATAGGCTGATAAAGATATTTGATGAAGAGAGGGGAAAAAAATTTACGTAGTTATATTGATTCGTTAATTCTAACAAGAATCTTGTGATTGGATTTGTTAATAATTTTCAAATTTATAAAATATTGAAGCTTTTATTTTTGTGATCAATTTTATTAAGAGTTGGAATTTTAATTAAAATCCCACATAATTAATTATAATTAGTTATTGAACACGAATAAATAATTATAATTAATTATGTGCGATTTTAATTGAATTTCAAATCTTAATAAAATTAATCATTAAAATTCGTGTTCAATAAATAATTATAATTAATAATGTGCGATTTTAATAAAATTCAACTCTTAAGAATAATAATAATTAATTTTTAAATAATTGGACCGCGTAAGTTTAAATAATTTTTTTGACTTAGCCTGTTCGTTGAAAAAATAATAATAAAATGATTTATTAAACTGCAGAATTTGCAGGCTAAGTCATAGAAATTATTTAAACTTACGCGGTCGAATTATTTAAAAATTAATTACAAAAAGGAACTAAGTTCGATAAAAATAAAAATTTAAATAATAATAATAATAAATATCAAAATCTGACTATAATTGTTTTTAGAATATTTATACGTTTTTAAAAAATAATTTTATTGACGAAAATCAGCAACTAGAGGCGCTAGTTAACAGAAAAATTATGTATTTATTTATTTTATTATTGAACAATGCTCTGAGGTAGATGCCTCGTAGAGCAGATACAAATAAAATATAGAACAATTGATAATAGGTAGATAATATGAGCAAAGCTCTCTCAGTATATCATCTGTAACAAACTAATCTTATGGGAGAAAATATTTTGTTTCCTCCAACAATTTTCTGGCTAGAGAATTGAATAAATCTAATAATAAATTCTACTTATATACCTGTCTCTATAGAGATGTCAAATTGTTAATTAGTTTCTTGAATAAGAATCAATTATCAATTATGTACTATTCTTGGAAATAATATAATAACCGAAATGATTTATACTATTTGATTTTAGAATTTTTTTATAAATTTTTTAGAAATTTAGTGACTTGAGCCAAGTTCGATTGAAAAGAAAACTCGATTTAAAAGTTGAATCTTTTCTTTTTTACGAACACAATTGTATAATTTCATGTTCAATCTGAAATCGCCAATAATGAAAATAATAATTTTTTTAATTATTAATTTTAATCCGGTCCAATGTACAGTTGACTTGTCAACTTTATAGGACACGACATATTGTATGTTGGAGTATTTTCTGGATGGATAGATAGATAAATAAATAATCTGGCTATATGTGTATTTATGAACGTAGGTATTTGAATGAAATAAATGATGGCCAACCCCGTTTTTATATTAATTTGTAGACCCTGAAGAAGGAGGGAAAAATCCTACGAAATGTCAGTTTTTGAGTCAGAAAAAAATGACTGTCCAACAAAATCTATTTTACTCGAGGGAATTATTTTCACTATCCTTGAGCTGCCTTTCCATTATTTCTCAATTAATAATATTTTATTTTTGGTGGGCCCACATATCCTAGGGAAACAATTTGCATTCTTAGCCTGTTTCCACATAAATTTAGCCAATTGGACATGAATTCGTCACCATCAATCATCCTCCACCTCTTCTTCTTTATTTAAGGCTCATCATTCGAACCGTTTCGATTCGATTTCTATTCTTATTCCAAATATGCCAACTCACTTATCATAATTATCATATACAATTTTTAAACAATACAATTTTTATTAAATAACGACTAAGAATATGAAAATAAAAATAAGTAGTAGTAGTACTAGGAAGAAATAAAAGAGAAAAGAAAGAGAAGAGACAAAACTCAATTTGTGTTTGTGAAAAGGTAAGCTGGCTGGTAAGAGGTAAGAGGTAAGGCATGCTGGGAGCTTAATGGCTGGCAATCCACGGTTAGTTAGTCCCGGCCGGCGTGAGTGGGGGCCAAAATGACCAGCTGGGGACCATTAGCTGACGATCAACTACTCTACTCGAAACTCATCTCTTTACCTCAAACCATCCGAACGAACACTATTCAAAGAATCTAATTTAATTAAAAAAAAAAAAGAGTGAAATAATAAAAAATACTCCTATTATTTATTGGAAATTTACAAAAATTCTTAAGACAATGGTAATTGGAAAAATTTCGATAATTCATTTAAGGATTCTTTAAAAAAATATTGTATATATAATTATGTTGATTAATGTCCATTATAATTAGTAGATTAAAAATTCAGTTTATTGGACAAAGTTTTTTATTGAAGTTTTTGTGAAGACTTTCACCTAATTGATTTTGTTCTTGTTTGCAGTACTTTGAAAAAGTCTCGAGAGAGATGCGAAACGTTGTACAAAAAATTGAAGAAGAACTTCAATAAAAAACTTTGTCCAATAAACTGAATTTTTAATCTGTTGTATATATAATTGAGGTGTTCAGAAGCAGAGTGGGGCAACCCTCGAATCTCATTTTCGCTGATAAACCTCTATAATCAAGCAGTTTTTGATAAAACTAAATAGACAGAGTGGCCCAAACTTAGTTTTTAAACGTCCTTGTAGATTATAGTACAGGTACCTCTTTTGCCTCAAACCTGACCTCTATTTTGCTGTATTTCTCATAAAAAACAATCAAAAGTGGGATGGTCCACTCTGCTTTTAAAAGCCTCAATTAAAAACCAATATTTTTGTATTTTTGTTGTTTTTGAAATGCTCGCCAAAAATCCTCTCGATTAAAATATTTTAAGTGGTCACTCAAGATTTTTAAAAATTTCCGAAATGGTAGAAAAGTGAATTTTTATTCTTGTCGTTTTATTATTGGCAATGTTGAAAATTATAAATAGTCTGAAAATTTCAAGTATAGAGGTCGAAATTTTAATAATATTTATATTTTACAGGTCACTCGAAAACATCTAAAGTATACAACTTTAAAAATTAAAAAAAAAATCTTGAGCGACCTCTACAAATTGATATAGCCGACTTTAAAAAAATTCAATTTTCTTCCAATTTGGAAATTTTCAAAAAACTTAACGACCTCTTAAAATTTTAAAAACATGTCAAATTAACATATTTTCATGCGAGACCAAAAATAAAATAATATTAGTTTTTTTTTTGGCCACCTAATATATATTAAGACAGGGCCTTAAAATCTCAAAAAAAAAAATCATTCAAAAAATATTTTCTGCATTTTTGAAGCAGATGATCTAGAGCTTGTGAACCTAAAATCTAATCGGCCTTTTCACATTTTGGCATTAGAACAAACTTTTCAAATTTTCTGTTCTTGCGTTATCACATGAATACCTATTATAATCCAGACATATAGACAAATGGACATAAAAATCACAAATGAAAATGATTTTCCCCACTAAATTGAACGTTTCTTTTTGCCGAGAGTAGCAGAATTTTTATAAATTAAATGAGACAATAAAAGAGTGTGTCTTGTGCTGGAAAAATACATTTTTTAAATTTATTTATAACGAGACTAAAGTTTCGAGGGGTTTGCACTCTTCATCAATCACACCTATTGATGTGTGAAAAATAATCTGATGAAGAGGCCAAAGCCTCGTTATAAGTAAATTAAAAAATTTATTTTTCCAGCAGAAGACACTCTTTTATTGTCGCCTTTAATTTTGATTTTCCTCACGTTCTTGCAAACGCCCCGTAACAAGTTTTACTGAATTTTGAAATATTGTCAAAATATTAATTTGAAGTCAGTGTAGCGTATCTGAATATTTTCGGGTGGGGGTCTGTCTGTCTGTAGTCCTCTTATACGAATGTAAAGTTTAATAAATAAATAAAAAAAGCAATTCTACTATACCTAATTGTAAAGAAAAGAAAACATGCTATAAATACAAATTTAATGAAATAATAATTTTGCGTCACAGAATCTGCAACTAAGCTCAAGAGGGGGGATCGCAGTCAATACATTTATTTCCTCTCTTGGCAATTTAATATATATATATATATATACAAACAGGAGAAGAACAAGCAAGTTTATCCCCCCACCCGGTCTTTTCCTGTGAGGTAGAATATTCTACGTCCGTTATGGAAACTTGACCCCGACGCTCATAAAACGACATCCAAAGGAGAAGTAGCTGCACCATCATCATCTTCACAAGATCAAAAAGGACACTCTTCTCCGATTTCTATTTGTTTTACAATTCCCTACTATTGCTCCTGTTTTAATAGATGACCCGAGTTTCATCCATTATTGCAATTTTTGCCTGATTTTTAATTATTAAATTTTATTTTTACTTTTAATTTAAAGCCTTTTTTAATAGATTTTTAATTTATCCGTGGTATTGTTTTTCTTTATAGTCTCGGATAGTTGAAATTTTATTAAAATCAGAATAATAATTAATTATAATTATTAAAATGACACATAATTAATTATAATTATTAAAATTCCAGATAATAATTAATTATAATTATTAAAATCCCAGATAATAATTAATTATAATTATTAAACTCACAGATAATAATTAATTATAATTATTTATTTAACACAAATAAACTGTATGTAATAGTGGGTAATGTTGGGAACCCTTTATTTCAATCGTTATACAAATCGTTTCCTATTGGAAGGTCACACGATTGAACAGTAATCCCTGCTGTTACTCTGATTTTTATTGTGTTGCCCAGATATCGTAAAATTTGAATAACTTTTCGTCCCTACTTTAATATTTTACCGAGTGTTTTACACACATGTGTTGTGAAATTCCCTCAAAATAGCCCATTTTACTTCGGGGTGAATCAATCGTGATTTCATAATAGATTTACCGGACACAAAAGATACAAAATAATAATTTTTTTATTAAAAGCACCAGTAGTGGGCATGTACCTGTAAGTCGGCCAGATGCAAGAAAAGTGCAAAAATTAGTTTATCCAACTTTGAAAAATTGTTCTATATATAGCCCATGCCATATACTTTTCTTGACTCTGGCCCACTACAGGTACAGACGGAGCCCACTACTGGTGCTTTTACCTTATAATAATTAATTATAATTATTAAAATCACGTATAATGATTAATTATAATTATTAAAATCACACATAATAATTAATTATAATTATTAAAATTACACATAATAATTTATTATAATTATTTATTTAACACAAATAAATAATACCTACAATTTGTGTTTAATAAATAGTTATAATTAAATTGTATGTGTAATTTTAATAAAATTTCAACTATTAATCAAATTAATTACTAACAAATTAATTATTTATTTTGTTTTTCATGGGGGGGGGGGAGTGGGTCGATTTAGTTGTATGTGCATGTGTAAAAAGAGTTAAATTATAGAAGGTTAGAACTGTCTTGAACCCAAGTTCCCAGCTTGTAAAGATTGAACGCTTTACTCTCAGCCTGCCTGGCCCCAAATATATAAAAGTTTAGCATTAAAAAAAAAAATATTGATTGGTTGGAATTTTATCTTAATACCATGACATGCGAAATAATCGCAACGAAACGCATCAGTGAAATATTTTTTTACCAACGAGGTCGTAGAGGAATTTTTAATTAACACTTCCACAACCGCTTTGTCGATATTTATTTTTGATTTAGTCAAATTAAGTATATTAAAAAAAGACCGTGACGTAATATTTTCCTCTTTCATTTAGATGATAATAATAATATCAAGAATATAGGTGTATATGGGAAAAAAATAATTGGGAAACTAAATTACATTATTCTTTAGTGATGGATCAACTTATAAGGAAAGAAAAGATAAAAAAGGATGTTTGTTAAAGAAAGTTTTAAAATAGTAGAAGATGGTTAATCGAATTTTTTCTCTTCTCTCCTTCCGTTATTGAATATCGATTGAAATTTCCAATTATCAAGATCTATTTTAATTTGATTGTCTTTTTTCTTATTTTTTTTATCCCCTATTCCGTTAAAAATTACTAATTTCAATACCATCTTTGATTATATATTTTTTTTTAATTTCGATTCCCGTTTTCAAATCCCGAATTATGTCGATTAGTTTCCAAGAAGTTAAAAGAAAACAAGAAAATATTTAATTAACAAAAAAATTAGATTAAAGGAGACAATAAAAGAGTACGTGTCTTTTGCAGGAATATTTATAACGAAACTATAGTTTCGAGGGATTAGCCCCTTCATCAGTATATTACAAATGATTCACAGGAAGTGACTTTCAAAGTCCTCGAAACTATAATCTCGTTATAAATAAATTAAAAAATTTATTTTTCAAGCAGAAGACACTCTTTTATTGTCTCCTTTGATTTATAAAAATTCCGTTACTCTCTGCAAAAATAAACTTTAAGTTAAATTTAAAAAAAATTGACATCATTTGATAGTCAAAGAGGATAAGATAGAGAGGAAGGCTGCATATCGACAAAAATGCCATCTGGTGACCGTGACCAGGTAATCAAAATTATTAATTCTTTTTTTCTATATTGCCAAAGAATTATTTAATCTAACTATATTTTATTTTAAATATAGTATTATCTTTCAAAATATATTGTTGATTAATATTATCGATGATTTTGTACAATTTGTAATATTTATATTCGATAAATCTTTTAATGATCAGTAATGGTCCCTAGAGGCGCTAAAACAAGCATACTCTTTTTTAACATAGTCTCTTATGAAAGCCATAAAGAAGCCAATGTATTTTAGCGTATACGAGTTACAGAGCTCTCTGGCGAGACCATTGGGCAAAAAAATGGGGAGAACCGCTCTTTTTGGGGCAAATTTTGGTGTCGCTACAAACAGGTAGCGGATGATTCAAAATATTTTATCAGGAATAACAAATGCGCTTAATATATAAGAAAAAAAAGGTTTTGAATGTTCTAAGATCTTTAGATAGCTCTTAAGAACTAAGAATTTACGCCCTGCAGTCGCTAGAGAGCGCTTTTCGATATACGGCAGCCTTCCACTCTATTTTACTCTATGATAAGAGCTTTTCCCTCTATCTCATCATATTTTATAAGAGTGATAAATTATAAGGATAACTATTGAAAAAATATTTAAAATTTGAATTTTTAGTGAAATCACACATAATTAATTATAATTATTTATTGAACACGAATAAATAATACAATAAAACTACGACGTTTCGATCGATTTATTTATTTATTTACTAATAAGAAGATAAACGTGGAATTCTATATTCTCTCCCCGTGTTATCAAATTATTCAAATAATCAAGAAGCATAAATCAAAAAGTTCAAAAAGGGCAAATTCCCAACAAGGGTTAAGAAAAGAAAGGGTGAAATTGGGATTGGAATGGAGGATGATGAATAGAATAAAATGAAAGGTTTCCAGCATAAATATTTATGAAAATCTTAATTTGAAAGAAATTACTTTGGTCGAGCGTCAGACTCTTGAGGCGCGCGCGTGCCTTTACGCCACGTGCTTGATTTCAAAATTGAATTTCCCTTGTTCACGGATCGGCATTTCCCCCACCACAAAACACAAAACACTTCGCACTTTAACTACAAAGGCTGTAAAAAAAAGGTAGCGCGGCGGCGGAATCCTTTGAAAATTTTTCATTTTTCTTAGGAGTTATAAACAAAAACAAAAAGTAAAAAACAAAAGAGAGACAAATAAAATTTGGCTGAACTCACTTTTGAATGCAAATGCGCCTTGGCCTGGTCCGCACTGGTCAGGTCCAGGAGCGGACCCAGGCTGGTCAGGGACCCCTCCTGCACAAGGCCAACCAAAAACACTACTACACTACAGCCCAGATGAGAGCTCAATAATAGCTACATTAACAACACACGCATTATCATCATCACACAAATGATACAACAAACAAACAAACCAGCATTCAAAAGAGTGTGTATTTTGGGACATAGGACAGAGTAGAAAGTGAGAAAAGAATTAATCCTCCGCTAAGGGAAAATCAATTAGAAGATCGATATAATAGTAAAGTCGACTCTCGATAATTCGAAATCCAAGGGACTAAAAGAAAAATTCGAATTATCGAGTTTTCGAATTTTCAAGAAGTTTGAATTAATTATCAAGAGGAAAGAAAAAAAAATCGAATTATTAATTATATTTTTGAAAATATGTATGAGCTTACACAAATATTATATATAGCCTCAAGTAAAAAAAGTAAAAATAATGAAAACGACAAAAAAAATTACATATGTTTTAACATTGTAATAGATAATAACATACCTCATTAAAAAAATGAGTAAACATTGCCAAAAAATTCGAATTATAGAGGGGAAGTGGGCTAGTTCGAATTATAGAACGTTCTCTCCCCTCTTGTAACGAACAAGATTTCGAGTTATCGAGTGTATCAAAATACACAGCATTTTTTCGATTTAACGAAGGTAACAGTTGAAGAATTCGAATTTATAAAAAAATTCGAATTATAGAGGTTCGAATTATCGAAAAAATTCGTATTATAGAGGTTCGAATTATCGAGAGTCGGCTATATATTAAAAGGTACAGTAAAAAAAGAGTAGTCATGATATTTATGAGATCATCTTAGAATAATCAAATTTTTTAGTTAAAATATAGATATTAAAAAAATCTACTTATTTATTTATTTATTTATTTTTATATACTTTGTAAATAAATAATAACTTAGTAATTTTAAGTAATTAGATACTTTATATATACTATGCATAATAAATTGTGGTCGTTCAAACTTTTGAGAAAATGCATTGTTGGTATTTTCAAGTACAACAATCAATCTCAATATTTGAATTCAATTAAGGTAAAAAGTATTAAGAGAAATCATTTATTATCTATACTTGATAATAATCGGCTTGCGCGATCTCTCTGCTTATTCGTGAATTGGCGTTAAATAAATACAGGGGAGGCGGGCTTCGGTGTTGGTATTTTACCGTATATTACAAGTATATTATGAAAATTAACTTAAAGCTCAAAATGAACGTCCAAATAACATTAATAATAGATTGAACTCAATCCCGTACATATTATTTAATAAATGAAGTATATTTGCAGGTATTTGGACAAGAAACTAAAAAATCAAAGAATTCACATTGATTTGAGGAACATTTCGCCAATTTTATTTAGGCTTTATCAGACGTCTCAGTGATTATAATTTAATTACAAGACCGGGGCCGGATTTAAGCATAGGCTACCTAGGCTCCAGTCTATGGCCCGCACCACTGTACTATCTTCGTCAATTTTTAAAATCACGTTTTCTGTTTTAATAGATAAATATGTAGTATAAAAGTTTGGTGATCGTAATCTTTAAACGATTATTTTTAAAATAATTAATGCGAAGATTTGAAAATAAGATGGAATTTTTTCAAAAATACAACACACGAGGCCCTCTAATATTCAATATAAAATTATTCTATTCAAATCTTAAATTTGCACCTTAAATATAAATTCTTATCTTGATTATTTTTAAGTTTTAAATTGGATATTTGCTGAAAATGCGATTTTTTAGGTTAATTTGAAAAAAAAATTCCCAGCCTAGGGGCCCACAGATCCTAAATACAGCCCTGTCTGTACAAGACTATAGAAAGATGTGTATATATCTACAAATTAAATCAATTCTCCCTAATTCACTTCACAATACATTCGACTAATTCTTTTATTTTTGGCTCTCTACCATATATGGCCTGAATAATTATTTAATTAAAAAAAAACTTTATATGACAAGATTATTAATAATTAAATATAACAAATTCAAGGCAAAAAGAACAATGACACTCAGTGTTGTACGAGTACGATCAATTGCGACGTTTCGCTGATTTATTCCAGCTTCTTCGGGGACTATATAAATAACAAACAGAATCAAATTACTCATACTCATTTAAATTAACCCAAACATTGTATATAATCACCTTGATCAAATTTCTTCTAAACACTTTGTCGCTTGATTTTGCTTTGACAAAGTGTTTAGGAAAATTTGATCAAAGTGTTGATTATATACAATGTTTGGGTTGATTTAAATGAGTATACGTAATTTGATTCTGTTTGTTATATAGTCCCGAAGAAGCTGGAATAGATCAGCGAAATCGTCGTGTCGTATTTGTACATGCATTGTTACTTTTCCGTCTTCGAATTTGTTATATTTAATACTTATCATGGAACTGAATACTTATTTCAATAAACAGATCTGAAGTTTACAAATACCTGCGAATGTACTTCATTTATTAATTAGAAAATTTAACAACTTTTAAGATTTTTTTTTATTATCAAATCTTGTAACTATTTTTATTAATATCTAATTTATTTAATTCAAAAAAATTATTTCAATTTGAGGTGAGGGAAAAAGGATTTTTCGTTGATTATCTTTGCTTTATTTATTTTTTTAATTTATTCTCACGCTATTCAATAAATAAATCCTGAACTAATAAAAGATTGAGGTCGTATTTTTCTAATCAAGCTCACCAACCAATCCAATGATTTGGTATTTTTTTTTTTATCCATTTCCTTTGATTTGATATTGAATGGAAATTCCTTATAAAAGCAATAGGCGAGTTGTATGAATATTAAAAAAAAAAAAAAATCATAGAAAACAAAACGCGGCCTATCAGTTTGAATATGTGAAAAGAATTTGAAACTTATTCATCAATTATCATGACGGTTGATAAAATACTCTAATAAATTTGATAGTATTGAAGAAATTTTGATAATATTATGCAAAGGAAAACCAAGGCCTCGTTTCTGAAGATATTCTTACTAATAAAAAGTAAAAATGATACTCATTAGGAGGATGTAGCAATTGGATTCTATTGCACGATTATTGGGAGGGAATTAAATTCATTTCATCATAATTCAATCCATTTGTGGTTATGATTTATTTCCCATTTCTATATTTGTCATATTTAATTCGATTTATGTAATGCAATGCAAATTTATTTTTATTGGTGTGTTATTTTAAAAACCGATTAATAATAATAATAAAAATGTAATGACGAGTACTTACGGCTTGTTGTTGTTGTTGTAAGAGGTGTTGTTGTTGTTTGGCGAGTAGAGCTGCCTGTGGGTCGTTTGCGGCAGCCGCTGCAGCTGCAGAACCGGCAACCGCTGCAGCCGCCTGCGCTTGGAAAAGTGCATTCGCGCCCATGTGGTCGAATCCGGGCGGTGGCATCATCATCGGAACAAGTGGAGGCTGAAGATTCATCGCTGCTAGGGCGTTGACGTTGAACATACCAAGACCAGCCATACCCAACATCATTGGATTGAGTTGTTGTAGCTGTTGTTGAAGTTGCGAGGCGGCCATAGCTGAAATAGCAGCCTGAACTTCAGCATTCACATGTTGAGCCAATGTTGGCATCTGGGATGAGGAACTTGACGGTACTTCTTGCCCACTGGTACTTGAAGCTGGTGTGGAAGAAGCTGTAGGCGTTGATGGAGCTGTTGATGGCCTTTCCGGGGGTGTTTTTGCAGATTCTTTCCCAAGAGGAGAGATATCTTCGCCCAATGTATTTGATAATTGAGCATCTTTGGCAGGGGTGGATGTTGTTGGTGTATTAGTAGACGGAGTGTCTGTTTTCTCTCCGTCCGCTTTTCGTTCATATTCAGATTTTATTTTTTGTGCATATTGTTCTAAAAATTCTGGAGGTACTAAATCTTTATGAACTTCTTCGCAATGGGCTTTTAACACCCAAACGCTTGAAAATTCTTTTCGACAATGTTGGCATACAGATTTTGCTAGTTCAGGAAGATCACTACCTGCTAATAGATCATCTTCGGTGTTGTTTGTTGTAGGAGGTTCGGGCTCTGGTTCAGGAAGAGCTGCGGGTGGGGGTTGGGCTGCCGCTGCAGCTGCAGCTGCCATAATTGCTTCTTCAGCTTCTCTTCTTCGTCGTTGGTGATTTTCATTAAATTGCATTACCAGATCGAATCCAAATGACTCTAAAAGGTGTTTGTAAACTTGGCTAGACTTTTTGCTTGGAATTCCACCCATACGCAGCGCCTCATTCTCTGCTGCTGCCGCTTTGTCTATTCCAGGAAATAAAGCAATTGCAGATCCAAATAAGCAATATAATTGCTGATGGGTTTGCAATTGTTCTTGATTAGCGAAATGTGCATTACATCTCTGGCATGTAAGTATATTTGAAGACTGTGTAGAATTTGATGATGTTGTATTGGTTGTACTATTTGAACAATTTATATTTGTTGGAACTGAAACAGGAGTTGTAGGTGTGGTTGCGGTTGTGGATACAGGAGCAGGACTAGGAGCTGCTGTTGCTGTATGAGGGGATGGTGGTGTTGAGGATTCACCTCGTCTTGCAGCCGCTGCTGTTACTGTATCTGGTTGTTCAATTAATGGTCGAGAAAAATCTAATTGCCCAGCCATGGCAAGATCTTGTAATTTTGAAGCTCGGGTTTGATGTAGAACTGATCGCATATGAATATCAAGTGTTGAGCCTTGGCTATAAGCAACTTTACAGATATTACACTTGTATGGTTTTTTATCATCATCTTCGCTTGATGTAGGAGTTGTAGGGATACTGGTTTGTTGTTGAGGAGTTGTGGCTTGTTGAGCATTTGTAGGAGTTGTTTGTAACGGAGTAGAAGGATTATTATTATTATGTTGTTCTTGCATTGCACGTTTTAATTTATGTAAATGTGACACTGAATTGTAATGCACAAGGAGAATATTCTTTTGGGTAAATGATTCTTTACAGACATCACATTTATAAGGACGGTTAGGGTCCAAATATTTCTCCATAGGATATGATAATTTTTCACCTTTTCGATGTAATAAAGTTTTATTATGACTTGTTAAATAGGATTGTCTTGTAAAAGCAACTTTGCATCGATGACATTTATATTTCCGGCTTGGATCATTATAATTCTCTTCAGCTACTGGTTGACTGTTTAAATAATCGTCTATATATTGTTCTCGCGGCTGAGGAGGCTGACCATCATCACTATGTGCACACTCGTCGTCATCTTCATTGATGTCATCTTTTAAAGCAGCCGCGGCACTAGCTGGGTCTAATCTTAATAGTAAAGGATTAGATAGGAGTGATTGACGATAAGCGTTAGATTCTTCTTCACTAAGGTCAGTATGTGTCGTTTCGACATGTTTATGTAATGCTGCCACAGATCGAAATGAACGAGCACATAATACACATTTTGTAGAGTCACGTATGAGATGATATTGTGAATGTAATTGTAGTTTATCCATTGTCTTGAAAGCAAGAGAGCATTGAGAGCATCGGTATTTATATACATGTTTTTCACTGACGGCAATACCTGGTGTATTTCTTCCATGGATTTCTCGTGAATGCGCCTGCTGCGCTACAATACTAGAAAATGCTTGTGGACATCTACAGCATACCAGCGCAGCGCCTGCTTGTGTTTGTCTTATTTCCAAATGTCCAGCTAAAGAATCTGTATCACGGAACGTTTTACTACAGCCTAAACATCTAACCTCATCTTCGGTTAATGAATCTTCAGGAGCTTCATCCGCAATACCACCACTACCAGAAGCATCCAAGCCACTAGCATTGCTTGAGGCAGGAGAATGGCCAGGTTGTTGTTGTTGCTGTTGTTGTTTATTTAACCAATGTGATTGATCTACAAGTGATAAAAGTCGTTGTAGACCCTCAGAATTGACTGAATGAATTTGCATGACGTGTCTTTCCAGTTGGACACGTTCTGAGAAACTGTCTTGACATAATGGACAAAGGAAATCTCGACTTGATGGTGAGGTTTGTTGCTGATGTTGTTGGTGAGTTGATTCACCAGGGGAGAGATTATGCTGGTGTTGGTGTTGATGTTGCTGATGTTGTTGGTGTTGTTGCTGTTGTAGCTGCTGCTGCTGGGCAGAATGTTGAGCCACTACATGGCCTTGTAATCTCATCTCACTGGTCGCGACGTAGTTACAATATGGACAGCCATGACTCCCGGAGCCACTCTCGTCGTCAATTTGTTCTGATTTAATTTGCGTTGTTGCCGAAGACCCCTGGATAACGTCCTTTCGAACTGAAAACATTTCCAAAATAAAACACAAAATTAAAAAACATGAAATAATTTAACTCAAAATAAATATTGAATGTTGCTAATCCAAACGATTTTAAGAAAATTAATTATTATTGTTGATATTTATTATTAATTTGTTTATATTAGGAATAAATTGGCAAATCATATGACGGGTGCAAATGGGGGATACGGCTGTCATTTCGGTCAGTTACTCACAAATTTCATGATGTGGCTCCCTTCCTTCAGCTAAGTAAAAAATTCCTTATGAAAATTATGTAAAAATATATATAAAAAGTTTTATTTAATTAAATGAATAAATGAAAACAAAAAAACGTAAATATTGTAAAAAAATATATATATATTAATATGTGTATATATTTTTAGTATATTTTGATAAATTGCCCTAATACTCTTTGAATAAATTAATTTTCAAAATTCAAAGAGTAAATATATATTAAATCAAACAAAATGATTAAGAAATTAATAGAATTTTAATATAAATTTTTCCTATATTATAATAATATATTATTAACATTTCCGACCATAATTTAATTTATAACTAGAAAATCATAAGATGGTGTCAACTATTAAATCCGATGGAATATTTTTAATTATATGTCAGAGGGTTGTTTTTCACCCCCTCGGGAACCGAACCCGAGTGCCAGTAACAGCAATCCGGGCCATCTGGCTCACCTGCGGGATACGAACCTCTCTGACATATGTAAACGCGTAAAATATTTTGCTCAAAGATTGTTATCTTAATTTGTAAAATTTCGCGATATAGTGATTCTAAATTTAAACATATAGCCATGCTATATAATTTAAATAAAGGTGGTTGAGTGTTTCGAATTTTGAAGAAATTCAATGGAATGACTTTTCCTAATTTAATATGAAAGATATTAATTTGCCGATGGTAATAGATTCAAATTTACTAGAAAATCATAAGATGGTGTCATCTATTAAATCCGATGGAATGGAATATTTTTAATTATATGTCAGAGGGGTTGTTTGTCACCCCCTCGGGAATCGAACCCGATAATTAATAGATGACACCATCTTATGATTTTCTAGTAAATTTGAATCTATTACCATCGGCAAATTAATATCTTTCATATTTAATTTATAATTTGAAAGTTTATATTGGGAAAATAAGGACAAGTTTTTAATGTGTGACTTTTTTATTTTTCCACCAACGTTTCGTCGACTTTGCCGACTTCTTCAGGGCTTCTACAATTATAAGAATCATTCTTGATATGAATTTACAAAAGTACAGTCAGAATCCAAAAACAAACATGTATCAATAGTTTACCCACCAAATAGTCATGTCACACATTCGTCTAAATTTTCTTATTACCTTCGTTACCATTGATGGTCATCAGAATACAATTTTCAAAAAATATTCACAAATACACAATTTTTCTCTTTATAATAACAACTTCATAATAAACGAACAGAATCAATATATACAAAATAAGGCAACCCCGTTCTTATAAAAATAGAATAGAATACTTTTTTTCGTTTTATCCCTATATACAGAAATCTCAACTTCGAATAAATTAAATTTATACATTATAAAATATATGTCAATGAGATCAGCCAAGTCATTATTAAATGAAAAAATCCATTAGGAATCTATTTTTGTTTCAATATTTAATTGCATTTATTTTTGAAATTTTTTATTATTATTTATTTTTATTTTCATCTTTATACCTGTTAAGCAAAAAATTATAAATGCCACTTAAATTCTGGGTGTCGTTCTAAAATTCACTGTATCATTTAAAGAAATGTGAATCATTTCACTTATTTGTTCTTTTAAAATACACTGGTTCGAAATCTAATATTAATGCATCTTTAAACTTGAATTGATGATTTAGATTAATAATTGATACATCAATATTAGATTTCGAACCAGTATATTTCAAAAGAACAATAAGTGAAATGATTCACATTTCGTTAAATGATACAGTGAATTTTAGAACAGACACCCAGAATTTAAGTGGCATTTATAGTTTTTTGCTAAACAGGTATAAAGATAAAAATAAAAAATAAATAATAATAAAAAATTTCAAAAATAAATGCAATTAATTGTAGAAGCCCTAAAGAAGTCGGCAAAGTCGACGAAACTTTGGTGGATAAATAAAAAAGTCACACATAAAAAACTTGTCCTTATTTTCTCAATATAAACTTTCAAATTATAATAATAATCTTATCTTATCTTATTATATTAACCGAGCAATTCTTGTATATATTTATAATCTCGAAAACGGCTCTAACAATTTGGATGAAAAATTCACGGGCTAGGGGGCTTTTGGATTGACAATTCTGTCACGGTCTCATCTTCGGCTAAGTTGTTTTTGATTGGTTTTTTGTTAATTGAAATAATGATTCACAGGTGGTTGTCTCAATAAAAATGTATAATTTTATTTCAATCGGTTGTACGGTGTGGAAAAATGGGAAATGGCTTACGCCTTTTTTTGCAGGGTAGGCATACCCTTAACTGATCTGCTAATTTAGTTGCCTATATCACAGGGGCTCCCATTAAAAAAAATATACTCACTTTGAAATATTTTTAAATACATTAAATACTAGTACTTGTACACAAAGTATCATTGTATATTTATTTGATAAAATTTTCAAATTGTCATATAGCGAATGTATAATGTAAATAATTCGCGGACTAAAAATGTATTATCCTGCAATGAACAAAACGTAATTGGTGCAAAAATCAGTGTATTTTTAACAACACTAATAAATTTTGAAACATTACTTTTCACTAAGTTCATGATATTTATTTTTGAAAATATATAAAAATATACATGTGTATATGATTTATATTATAATATCTACGATCAAATAACGGAAAAATACAAAAACTTTCTAATTATTTATTATTTACGATTGAATCATGAATAGAGGAGGGTGTTTAGAGAGCATCCGGTGACGATCAACCGAAGGGAAGTGAGGGTGGATGCCTAATAGTAGGGGAGGGGGTTGGGGGTGGAAACAAACGCACCTACCCTCAAATATACTATTCATACAATAAAATAAACGTATTAGAAATTTTTATTTTATCATAATTATATCTATGTAGAATTATTTAAAATATGAGCATGTGTTTTTGTTTAATTTTTCGAAATAACTCAATATTGTAGGCCATATTTTCGAATTATATTTTTTTTATTGAGCTTAATCACGCCCATATTATTTAATAAGCCTTGATCATGAATCATTAACTTGTAGAAAAAATCAGTGTTTTGATTAGTTCTTTGAAATGTCTCACAAAAATGGCTTAAAAATTATGATATAAAAAATATAAATGAAGTAGGTACATTTGCAGGTATTTGAAAAAGAAATTAATATTAAAATCAAAGAATTCACATTTGATTTGCGCAACGTTTCGCCAATTTTATTTAATTTATATTTTTTTATCATAATTTTTAAGACACTTCAAAGAACTAATCAAAACACTGATTTGATGTTAATGATTCATAAATTCTAGAGATATTAGGACTAATATTGACGTCTCTAAAAATAATACTTCTACGTTGTTCACTATAGAATGGGCTTTTATAATTGATAGTTCTTTGACGCTGGTGTCAAAATCGCCACTTTTAAAACGCCGGAACCAGTACTCGCATGTTTTTATTGATGGAGCATGTTCCCCATATGTTTCACACAGAAATCGATGTACATCAGCTGCACTTTTTTTCAAATGAAAACAAAAAGGCAGCGCTTCCCTCATGATTGGCTCAAAGGTTGACAAGGTTAGAGCACAAAGAAAGTATGTTGCTTACACTTCAGCGAAATGATAGATACTGATTTTTATAGGGAAATGATGACGCTTTTAACATGAATATAGTTACAAGATGATCCGATGCGATTTAATGCTAGTTACGCCATCTTTTGTAAATCCCTCAAAACCTATTTGTGAACCTAATACCTACATTTTTTTTATTTATTAAGTTTCAACAGTATTTATATTTTTTGAAATAAATGAAGTTTTTTAGTAAATGAAGCTGTTGAAGCTTTTATTTTTGTGATTGATTTGATTTAGAGTTGAAACTTTGTTAAAATCACACCATAATTAATTTTAATTATTTATTGAACACGATTAAATTAATACAATAAAACTACGACGTTTCGATCGACTTAATTTCGATCGCGATCGTTCTCAAGTTTGAACACTCACTCACTCGAACGATCGCAGAAAAAGTCGACCGAAACGTCGTAGTTTTATTGTATTAATTTAATCGTGTTCAATAAATAATTAAAATTAATTATGGTGTGATTTTAACAAAATTTCAACTTTCAATCCCAAAACTATTTTAAAAATTTTATATACTTACCTTTGAAGGAATGATTAGTTAGTTCTTTGTCCCCTCAAGATATTCCAACCCCCCAAGACGTAATACTTGAGGATAAGATATGAAAGAAAAAGAAAATATTTGATTTAGCTAGAAAATTCCAAAAGAATAGCCACCTTTATTTCTTTTCTTTCTTTCTTTTTTTTTATCAATTCTAGCTCTCGCTCTCTTTTCGTCTTTATCAACAACACATCCGGTCAATCATCAAAATAGAAGATAACGCACATGTCGATAGAGAGGGGGGACGGCTGACAAAAGTCAACAAACGCTTGCTCTTGCTACTTGAAAGAGAGGTGAGAGAGAGAGAGTGAGATAACCACCCAAATAGAGAGAGAGAGAAAAAAAGTAATCCGAGTGGGGCACCTTGGTATATGCTATGTCTGTTAATAAAAGAAAAAATATCCCCCAAGGTGTTAGAATATATAGTAAATTAAAAATAAAAAAAAAATACTTTTTTGCACAAAATTTGAAATTAAAAAATTTTAATTGAGAAGTGATGAAAAGGCAGCCCAAGTATAGTGAAAATATAGATATACGAGATGCTCCAGGCGTGCCTTCGGCACGCTCTACAGCTCTTAATTTTTTAATTAATTTTTTTCCCACTCACATTTTGGGAGGTTGAAATTATTTTTTACATTTTATGATAGTTGAGGGGGGGGGGTCGGATTACAAAAAATCTTGAAATTATTTTTTAGATATTTGCGAATAAATCATCCATAGTTTTCTAAAGAGTAAATGTACTAAAAAGTTAAAAATTTCTATAATTTGCACCCCCCCCCTTCGCCCCCATAAAGTCAATTTTGATAGTTGATTTTTACAGGAATAGTTTCTTAAAGTAAAAAAGAATAACTGTAAAAAAAAATTGATCAAGATAGGAGAGTTTTAATTTTGCACCCACTCACATAAAAGTGTATTTCCTTTGTTGTAAACCATTTTTTGGCCATTTTTACAATAAACAGATGATCAAATTTTCACTCTAATGTGTTTTTAGCTCAAAAACACCAATTTTGGCCCTTTTAGAACCAAGGCACAGATATCATCATCATCATCAGCCTGTCGATAGCGACAATCCACTGCTGAATATAGGCCTCTTCCATCAAATGGAAGGGGTTGGCATTAAGTCACCACGCTTGCCAGACGGATTGGTAACTAGGAATCAGATTATAGCCGGTCAAATATCAATGCAGGGACTCGGACTCGAACCCGGGACTCCTGCTTAGAAGGCTAGTGTCTTTAAGCTCTCGGCTAATCCGATTCCTGGCACAGATATATAGTTTATAAACTGCGAGTACAGCCACTCAAAAAACCAGAGAACGATCGCAGAATTAGTAGATCGAAACGTCGTAGTTTTATTGTATTATTTATTCGTGTTCAATAAATAATTATAATTAATTATGTGTGATTTTAATTTAAATTAATCACAAAACTAAAAGCTTCAACAGCTACTGATACTAGAAGATATTAATTATTTATTATATTCCCAGCCTTTTCTTTCTTAATATAATAATAATAAAAAAAAAAATTTTAATAAATGATACGAATAGAATACTTTATACCGGGTCCCCTTTCTATAAGCAATTAATTATTTTCATGAGGGTTTCGTATCCGTTTCTTTTATATATTATGTGAAAATTGCACCCTATAGTCATTATTATTATTTTTTTCCTGTCCACTCTAGTTTCAAATGAATTTATTTTTCTTCCCAGGTGTGTGGGGGGGGGGGGGGGAGATCACCATCCGTGAGACGGTGACCCATTCATTGAATGGGATCTTATTATTCGTGAGGACAAGTTTGACCAGGGGTCCTTTCTTTATTGACCATTGAGAGAACTAACCAGGGGGAAGGTGTATTGGAATGGATGAGGGGTGTAGAATATAAAGGGGAAGAGCGCAGTGATGAGGCAGATGTGAGAATAAGAAAATAGGTAGTTTAGAGGGTGGGATGAATGGGGATGGTCGGTGCCCCTTGCAAAATGAAGATTTCCATCCACCAGACACTAAATAACTCATTCAACCGCTTTAGAAATGCTTAATTTCTAAGATAGAGAGAGAGAGAGAGATGAAAAACAAGTTGGTACCCAACAAGGGACGAATATTAAATGCATTTTAGACGATTTTTAGTGTAAATTTAATTTCGATGAGACGCCGTATGTACGACTTTCTATCGAATCAAAATCAACATGTTAAAACAGTTTTTGTGAAATAATAATGGAATAAACTATTCTTAAAAAAATAATAACACAGGAGAGGAATGTTATACTCCCCCCTGGACTCCGTAGTGAGTTTAAAAATAATACTTTATAATATTTGCTTATGTTAAATAATTTTATTTGATAAGTGAGATAAGGCAACCCAAGAAAAAGAAATTCTCTAGAATAAAATAAATTTATTGTACAGTCATTTTTTTCTCTCACTCAAAAACCAACGTTTAGAAGGATTTTATCTCCTTCCTCGGGGTTTAAAAGAGGCCATTGAGAGTGTTTTAAACCTTGAAGAAGGAGGAAAATCCTACGAAACGTTTCCTCGGGGTTTAAAAAGGCCCAGTGAGGGGTTTTAAACCCTGAAGAAGGAGGGAAATCCTACGAAACGTTGATTTTTGAGTAAGAGAAAAAATGAATCTCCAATAAATTTATTTTTATTCTAGCTGCCTTCCATCACTTATCAAATAAAATTGCTACCAGGCCGTCTCTCTCCAAAAAGAAAATTTCTTCTAATATATTAATACATTTTATTTGTCATGAACTATTAGTGGGTTTAAAATTAAAAAAAATCAACGTCGACGTCATCGGGCAAGCCAATTATAATAATGGTATAGATATATGAGAAAGAAAACAAAAATTAAAAATCAAAACTATCCCTTGCGTATTTATAGTCAAAAGCTATGTATTTCAAAATTTTATTAATATCAGTTTAACGGCCTAATCATCCAACTAATAATAAATACATAAGAACACATAAACACATACATTAATCAAAAACCATATTTTCTACTCTGAAACGTTATTTTTCACGTAAACAAGATTTCCACTGCTTTATATTGGTAAATGCTAAGTACGGTGGTGGTGCCATGTGGTAGAAATTGAAACTAACGCAATCGGGTCGCTGTCACAAATGTCATATGGATAATTAAAGAATATTAAAATTTTATTAGATATTATATGCAGTTTTTTTATTAAGATAAATAAATTGGCTGTCAAAAGACCACAATAAGCTAGTTCAAACTTTCACCACCAGTTGGCGTATCTGCAATTTCCATTTAGCAATATGAATTATGAAAAATTGCTATTAATCGTGTAAATAAAATGAAAATAATAATAATAAATTTTCACTGGTTGGTTGTTAATTGTCAGATTTTCTGATTAGATTGCATCATTAGGCGGAATGTGTAAGAATGGAGAAAAAGGGAACACAATTACACAATAGAAGAATAGAAAATTGCCTAAAAATCTTTTTATGCAGGGAAAAAAGATAAACCTGACAGATTGTGTCCAGAAAAGAAAGAAGGAAGGTCCCTTGTGAGGGTGGTGCTTTTTACTTAAACGAAGAAGAAAAGACCGAAGAGAAGAAAAGTGGTCCAGAATAGGGGAGGAAATGGAAAATGATGAGCATTAACGAGACTGGAGCCACCCACAACGTCCGATTATTGTCATTGGAGAGAAAAACAAAAACAAAAAATTTCAAAGGATTTAAGGGCGTAAAAATTTTAGAAGGCGGTGGGTCAAATTTTGACAATAATAAAAAGAATATTATACTTAATATTAATCGAGGGGTGATCCGCGATTGGAAGTAGGTGTACATCTCTTTGAAAGTATTTGGAAGTAGTTGGAAATATTTGGAAGTGCTTGGGAATATTTGGAAGTACTTGGAAATGTTTGGAAGTACTTGAAAATATTTGGAATTACTTGGAAATATTTGGAAGTACATTAAAATATTTGGACTTAGTTGAAAATATTTGGACTTAGTTGAAAATATTTGGACTTAGTTGAAAATATTTGGACTTAGTTGAAAATATTTGGACTTAGTTGAAAATATTTGGACTTAGTTGAAAATATTTGGACTTAGTTGAAAATATTTGGACTTAGTTGAAAATATTTGGAATTAGTTGAAAATATTTGGACTTAGTTGAAAATATTTGGACCTTAGTTGAAAATATTTGGACTTAGTTGAAAATATTTGGACTTAGTTGAAAATATTTGGACTTAGTTGAAAATATTTGGACTTAGTTGAAAATATTTGGACTTAGTTGAAAATATTTGGACTTAGTTGAAAATATTTGGACTTAGTTGAAAATATTTTGGACTTAGTTGAAAATATTTGGACTTAGTTGAAAATATTTGGACTTAATTGAAAAATATTTGGACTTAGTTGAAAATATTTGGACTTAGTTGAAAATATTTGGACTTAGTTGAAAATATTTTGGACTTAATTGAAAATATTTGGACTTAGTTGAAAATATTTGGACTTAGTTGAAAATATTTGGACTTAGTTGAAAATATTTGGACTTAGTTGAAAATATTTGGACTTAGTTGAAATATTTGGACTTAGTTGGAAATATTTGGACTTAATTGAAAATATTTGGAATTATTGAAAATATTTGGACTTAGTTGAAAATATTTGGAAGTACTTGGAAATATTTGGAAGTACAAGTGGAAGTAGGTGTACAGCATATTAGGTCGCGGTTCACCCTTCGATATTAATTAACCAGTTGCAAAGCAAGAAAGGGGATTTTAGATTTTAAATTATTTTTAGACTCCCACTTATTTCTTTAACACATTGCTTAAGCAGGGCCAATCACTGACCTCCATTTGATCTCTTTAGCCAATTAGAGAAATAACGCCCTCTTAAAATATCATTTTTAAAGTGTTTACTAATTAGTACGTGCGTTACCAAATTTTTGTTGACGAGGTAGCTCAAAAACCAAATTTCACATGTAGTTTTGGTCCATTGAGATTAAGAGCTGATTAGATTTTGGTGGATATCGACCCAAAATTAAGGGGGCTAGAGGGGGGAAGGGGTCAAAAAATGAAAATCTTGGCCATTTACCAAACTCAACCAAATTTTGTATACAAAATCAGTGGGACCCCAGAAGTATAAAAATGCAAAATCTAACCCCCTCCCTACATGATTATAAATAATTTTAGGGGCCAGGTTGTATGGTAAAGTAAAGTGGATGGCCACATCAGAACACGTCAGCTTATTTTACACTATTCTTGGGCTGCCTTTCCATCACTTATCAATAAATAAATATTTTGATGATACATGGGGGGGGGGGTATTTACCAATCAGCACCAAATAAAAAATATAATAACCTTGTACATATTATATGACAATTCAATATATATAAAATAAAAAAAAATTACCTTTGGATTGATGTTCCCAATTTAATGTCTGTAGTTTGTTCATTGATGATCCATGTGTATTAAGATTTAATAAAAAATCCATAAACGGTTAAAAAAAGTCAAGAAAATCACAAAAAAAAAAACACTAATCTTGATGTAATCCCCGTGTAGATATTATAATTTTTTGAAATTATTTCCAACAAATCAACCCGATTGTCTTATATATATAATTTTTATTATATCACAAAAACGTCAATAAATTTATTATTATAATAATAATTCCTAACAAATATTAATTAATTAATTCCGGTGAAGAGGACAAAGCACTCGAAACTATTAAACTCGTTATAAAATATAACTGGGATAACTCTCGTATATCGAAAAAAATAAAATTAAAATAAAAAAAATAAATTAATTAAAAATTTATTTTTCCAGGATGAAAAAGATTGTGGTGGTTGGATGGATTAACCAATCGACTTGATTGGGGAATAATGGAATTGAAATAATTATCGGAAAAGAGGTTTTTTTATCTAATTAGATTTTTCCTCTTATTAAAAAAAGGACTAAAGATGAATAAGGACACTCGATGGTGGAGAAGTAATCTCCGGAATCGAAGCAAAAATACAATGTATACATTAATTAATGTAAAATAATTGGTTTAATAAAATTTATAAAAAAAAAAAAAATTATTTTTCCAGCAGAAAACACACACTTAGTTTATTGTCTCTTTTAATTTATAAAAATTCTGCTACTCTCAGCAAAAAAACTTTCAATTTAATAAATAAATAATTGAAAATATAATAAAAAAAGTGGATATCAATGGGACAGTCCAAACAAAGAAGAAGATAATTTTACACTATTTTTTTATTCATAAAACCGACGTTTCGGAGGCTATTCCCTCCTTCTTCGGGGTTTTGAAAAGTCAGTGAAGGAAATCCAATGTGACATTCCCCTCTAACTCCTCTTTCAGTTATTTCAACTATAATATATTGTATTTTATTCTCAGCAGAATTATAATGTAGTAATCAGTCCGTCTCCAAAAATTACTCCAATCTTATAATAAAAAAAATCGGAAATTCACTATTATATTTAATATATTGATAAAAAGGACAAAGCACTCGAAACTAAAGTCTCGTTATAAATAAATTAAAAATTTATTTTTCCAGAAGAAGACGCACACGCTTTTTTATTGTCTCTTTCAATTTATAAAAATTCTACTACTCTCGGCAAAAAAGAAAACTTTCAATTTATTAGTAAAAAAAAATAAATGAAAATATAATAAATAAATAAATAAAAAAAATGAAATCCCCTATTACAATTTTATATTACTTGATTTGGAATAAATAATATATATTATTATGATATGAATGAAAATAATAATTCATATAATATCTTTTGTTTTTTTTTAATGAAAAGATATTATGAATAAAAATAAATATCAATAATGTCAATATTATATTTTATAATAAAAATATTCAAGTCTTAAAGGTATGGCTAATTGCCCCACAAGCTAGTTAGCGCTTGGGTTCAATTCCTAAGGGGGCGAACCTCTCTGATATGCAATATAAAAATATTTCTACTAAAATCTATGATAGGTCCTTAAGTAAATTCATTTATTAATAAAATTTTTAAATTCAGAAAAATATATATATATATATATCTATATGACAATCAGGAAAATAAATTTGAAAAAATTACCGTAATTATTCCTATTCCAAGCCCAATTTCAATAAAAAAAAATTGGGCGAAACGCCCGTGTATCAAGATTTCTCCCCATTAATTAAAATTATCCTCTGTAGGATGAAGTATTCAATGAATAAACATAAACTATGAATAAAAAATCACACGCGGATATAAAAGGCACTTGGTGGTCAAAGTGTTGCTATTACAAAAGTTCTCGATTGAATGTAGAGAAGTTCCCCCTGAGGCAAGAATTGGAACTAAGGCTGACAATAAGACACTGTTGGGTACTTATCTCGGAGATAACTGAAGAGGAAAGAGGGCGTCTAGCCAAAGTTAACACATACACACGTGAAGCCCTATCTCTCCCCTCCCTCTCTGCAAATCATCCAATCCTGAACCATTTCAGGATCTTTACAAATCTAACCTATTCAGAAATGAGCTTCTCTCTAGAATTTGCAGATGTTTTTCACAATTCTGTCAATCAATCCTTGATGTCGATATATTTTTGATATTTAGCGCCCAGGTTCTAAAGATTTTTCAATGAAATACATAAACCAGCCCGAAAAGGAGCTGTACAAACCCAACCGAGCCGAACTGAATAGATATTAACCGAACCGGAGTCGTTTGCACATATTCGGTTCTATTACGCGGTTTAATTTAATAAAAATATTGTAAATAATATTAATAATTACATTGTAATATTGATCTACTGCACTTTTAATTAAAAACAGATTAGACGGAATCAAATTATAGTTTAAAATTCCCGGGTCAATATTCCACCATCCTTGCGGAAATTCAACCAGGCATACCAATATAACACAAAAAAAACATCAATAAAATTAAAAATTAAACAATTTTTTTTTACAAAATTTTTTCTTTTTTAATATATAAATATAAATATAAAAATCTATCTGTGTTTATGACTTAAAATTTGTAATTTTATTTTCTAATTTAATTCTAGAAAATTTATATTTATACATGTAATTAAAGGTTTTTTATTTATATTAATATTCATATTTACCTAGATTTTTATATTTTATATAAAAAAGAAAATAATTTTGTAAAAAATTGTTTCAAATTTTAATTTTATTGATGTTTTTCTTGTGTTATATTGGAAAAAATTTAAAATAAAGTTCTATGTGTGTGTGTGGGGGGGGGGGGCGACTTTGGACCCCCCCCCCCCCCGCTTGGACAATTCGATCGCGATACACTTTCGAGATAAAAAGTAGATCTTATATACACCGGGCACCTTGTATACATTCGCCCCCCCCCCCCATAAAAAAATCCTGGATCCGCCCTTGGTTCAATTATTATTAGTTTTAAGCTGTAAACTCCTGATGATGGACTAATAACCCGAAATATATATTGAGTTTGTATAAACCTCTTTGAGTTTTATTTCATTCACTGTGAAACTAAAAACCCTCTACTTTATTAGTTAACGATCCATATCAAGATAGCTACGTTTTCTGCTTGTTCCAGTTTTTACAATATTTTTACACTCCTCGATAGCGCGCGATAGTTTGATTTGTTATTCTCCATCTAGTATCTCAGTCATTTTTAATAAAAAAAAAGACCAGCTAAAAAAAGAAAAATCACCAAAAATACCTACATAGCTAGTCTAGAGCGCAATTCATTTTTTTTTTTTTGGCCACATCTAATGATAATTCTGTTTTTTCTTTTTATCATTTTTAAATATTTAAATATATTTTGTATAATAAATAACTTTTATAAATATAAAAATTCTAGGTAGGTTTCACTAAAATAAAAGACAAGATTCTTGTTAGCATGACTATATATAATTGAGATGGACTCATACCCCGAAAGTACCTGGCCACCGAGCGATGCTCGGTAACTTTTTGCTTCAGTTAATAGCTATTTATTAATCCCCGAACCCCCCCCGACCCCACTCTGCACCCTCCCCACCCTACCCCACCCTCCATCTTCGAAACCCCGTACCCCCCTGGACCCTCACCACTAGAACCCACCTCCTCTACCCCCACCCGCGCCCACGCACCCAGTTTTTGCATTTCTAGCCTTCAGTTTTTTTTTAATTAAATAACAATTTTTAGGTTCATCAATTAAATTGTAAAATTAATATTTGTGGGATTTAAAACTCGATTTTTAATCAATTAAATTGCCAAACTTTTAATATATAATAATAATTATAATGATCTTATTGTGGGATATAAAATTAAAAAAACCAATTATTTATTAAAAGGAAATTGAATAAAAATGTAAATAAACATTCGCCTTCGGCACGCCCTCTACAGCTCACCCCTTCGGGCAGGTGACCCTGGCGGGCAGCGTCTCGGCATGTAATTATTAGGTCTGTAATATATATTTGTAATATTTTGCCCCCTCTTTCGCTCTCACGCACTCATTTTGGCTATTGATTTTTACAGCTTACATTTTATATAGTCTTATTAACTAACATTACAAAATTTGATCTATATCGGAGAGAGTATTAATTTTTTTCCCCCACTCACATGTTGGGAGGTTGAAATTATTTTTTAGATATTTGCAAATAAATAACTCTCAGTTTTCTAAAGAGTAAATGTACAAAAAAGCTAAAAATTTATGTATTTTGCCCCTCCCCCTTTCTAATTTTGATAGTTGATTTTTACAGGAATAGAAGAACTCTACAAAAATTTGATCAAGATCTGAGAGAGTTTTAATTTTTGCCCCCATTCACATTTTGGATAGTTGAGGGGGGGGGGGTGGGTCGGATTACAAAAAATCTTGAAATTATTTTTTAGATATTTGCAAATAAATAATCCACAGTTTCTACAAAGAGTAAATGTAATAAAAAAGCTAAAAATTTCTATATTTTATATTTTAGAGACTTTAACGCCAGCATTTTTATAAAATTCATACTTTTGTGATTTCCCATTGATTTTACAAAAATGTTAATATGAATAGCTTATTCATGCTTACGCATATTAAAATTTTTATTGTAAAGTGTTTTATTATACAATAATTATAATAAATTTAATTTTGGAAAAATTTATATTAGATTTATTACAATATTACAAGCTTGGAAAAAGTTATAGTATATTTTATATTATTATTAACTAGCTTCGAAGCCCGCCTTCGGCGGGCATCTTGCTCTTTTTTAAAATTGAAAATGTATCTATTCATTGATGAGAAAAGTGAAAAATATTAAAAAAAAAAAACTTTCGATTAACTGGTCGGGTGGTTTGCACTTCATAAATATGTATCATCATTTGGTGTGCATGTTTTAAATATCAAATGCAAATCAGAAACAAAAAAAGGTCTTTGAGACAAAAAAATGATATAAAGAAAGAGATAGTGGAGAAAAAGAACAGGAGAGAAAAAGTATGTTGACAGACTGTTGATAGACAAACAGGTTTATCCGATAAGGTGAGGAGAAGGTGAAAAAAAAATGAAAAAAAATCACCAAGATTTGTGTTTTGATTCCCAAAAATGTGTCGAAAATTTTCAAGGTCGAGTCTCTTTCGCGTTTCATTAATTTATTATGTTCCCGAGATAGAAAATCGAATTTTATTAAGAATCGATAATAATTAATGGGAATATAGAAAAATATTTTTACAAAATCAAATAAAAATAAATAATAATAATAATAATATTTCCAAATAAATGCTCCAGTTTATTAAAAGAATATTTTTTGTAAAATCTAGAAAACAACTACTATTTTTAGACAAATTGATTTTTTAAACTGAAAGTTTCAATTATTTTTGTTAAGCAATTTGAACTGCGAAAGTTAAATATATATAGAATATATATATATATATATACTATATATAAACAATTTCCTATGTTAATTCTACATTAAGAAATTATTTTATTATTTTTTGATTTTATTTGAAAAGGAAAAATAAATAGAGCATCCGACGGGTTTCGAACCCGTGTCTCTCTCCTTTACGCGAAGAGAGGCTTAACCAACTAGCCGACAGATTCTCCCGCCGAATAAGCTCTTAAGCTCCATCTTAATGGAATGTCATTTTTCCTTTTCGCTGTTTTTTCTATTTATAGTATAGTTACTTAATTTTTTAGACAAATTCGATTTTTAAACTGAAAGTTTCAATTATTTTTGCTAAGCAATTTGAACCGCGAAAGTTAAATAAAATCAAAAAATAATAAAATAATTTCATAATATAGAATTAACATAGGAAATTGTTTATATATAGTATATATATATATATATAGATTCATATATATTTATCAAACTATTATTTTCTTTTGAAAAAAGAATTTTCCCATTTACACGTGATAAAAGTACTCCTGACACATTTCTTTTCGTAAATAGCCGAGTAAATAGAGGACCGTAAAATGTGGTTCAAGCTCACATTAATTGCGGGAAAATATTTTTTTTCTAGAATCGTTTGGTATGGTGTGGGTATGCCAAATCTAAATTTGCGACCTGAAAAGTGTGAGGGACAACTTTTGATGGCCGAAAAACCTCGAAATTTTTCCAGTTTTTCGCTTATAACTCGAAAACAGTCCATATTTTGTAAATAACCGTCTTATAGTAAATTAAAGAGGACAAAATTTCGCGTCGATTAAAAAAAAAATAATGCAGAATTGGTCCAGTAGTTCGATTTTTTATGGGGATTCAAAAAACAACCCCCGGGATCACTTTTGAATACCTAACCCAAAAACTCACACTTTTTTCGATTTATTCCCATTTTGACCATGAAGGAGAACGTTTTCGACAAAACATTTTTGAACTAGATTAAATTTGCTACAATTTAAACAAAGTTTCATCTTAATTGGATAATTGTAAACCGTGACACAAAGATGTTGAAGTTTTGAAATACTGCAAGTTCTTGCAACAAATCGCAATTTTTCCTCACTCATTTTAGAAACTTGATTCCTATCTCATTATCTAGGAAATTTTGTTGACTTGGACCACTTTTTTGTTACAACTCTTAGATTTATAGATATCCAGCATTTTCCATGACAGGAAATGATCCATTGTTTCAAAAAAAAATTTCACATTTTAATTTACACGTGTTAAAAGTACACAGAAACACACTTGTTCGTAAAGTATATTTAATTAATATATCTATCTACTCTTATTAAACGAGCAAAATTGATATATTTATATATATATATATATATATTAGGGTTGCCCTTATTTTGGGTATTTTCGAATTTTTACGCTCGCAGGGGCTCATATTGTTTAAAATAAATAAATAAAAATTTCTTCCAAGTTTCAACCCCCTATCTCAATTTTAACCTGTGCCTCAGAGCGATGCAAGTTTCCCATCTAAATAACATGGGGTTTTTGGCATTGAACGATCAATTTTTTATTCCGGCCAAAGTAATATTTCAAAAAATTTAAAACTCTGTAGACTTTATCCTTATAATAGTAGCTATCCTTCAGAGTTTTTTCAGATTTTTAGTTATTTTTTTTTTTTAGTTTAGGTCTCATCTTCGTCAAAATTGTTTTTGATGGGTTTTTTCACAAGTAGTTTTTTTCGTTTAATTGCCAGGCAACAAAATTCTCATTAAAATGTCAAGTTTACTTCGGCAAAAAAAAGCTCTCGTGTAATTATAAGTGACCATTCGATCTGTCACGGTCTCATCTTCGACAAAATTGTTTTTGATGGGTTTTTTCGTAATCAAATTAATTATTCTCAGGTAGAAAAATTCTAATCTTAGGGATTCTCTTTCCTTTTGTACTCAGGCAGACAATGGGTAATTAATTCATTGTTCTCAAAGGCTTTGAAGAAGTATTGTGATTGTGGATTATAACATATTTTATTCTCGCCCTAACGTTAGAAATATTAATAAACGTTTTATAATTAGTTTTTTATAATTTTCATAATTAATATAACAAAGAATAATTGCTATATCAATGAGAATTTTCAAATAAGAGCGGTCAAAACAATTCTCATTGATATAGCAATTATTCTTTGTTATATTAATTAGAAAAATTATTAAAATTTATTTAAGATCATTGTTTCAGTTTAAAATCAAAAAGACTAAATTTTTTTATGGCAAACAACTCAAACTTGAGTTGTTTACAAAAAAAGAATTTAGTCTTTTTGATTTTAAGTCGATTCTTCCACGTTTTCATTAGAGGTTGCCATTAATAGTCAAAACATCAAAAATGGAATGCAATAAGGTTATTCCTCTAGTATTAGATAAGAATTGATCGTTATTTTTGATTTTAAGTCGATTCCTCCATGTCTTCAGCAATGGTTACCAATAATAATCGAAGCGACAAAAATATAATGTAGAATTGTTATTCCTCAAGTAATAGATGAGAATCAATCGCTATTTTTGAATTTAAGTCAACATGGACTGCAAATAGCAAGTGATATCTGATTAATAATAAAGGAATAAACATATTAATATTTCAAATGAATTTGGATAAAGTTTAGCAACGATCCGTTGCAGTTTATTTGTTTCAACTCTTAGATTTATAGATATCCAGCATTTTCCATGACAGGAAATGATCCATTGTTTCAAAAAAAATTTCAATTTTAATTTACACGTGTTAAAAGTACACAGAAACACACTTCTTCGTAAAGTATATTTAATTCAATATATCTATCTACTCTTTTTAAACGAGCAAAAATTGTATATTTATTTGTATATATATTTGTTTTTATATATATTTAGGGCCGGTTGTATGTCGCAAAGTAAATGCTTTTTACCACTAACAAACGGTAGATGGTAAATGGAGCCACTGGGATGGCCAATCAGATGCCAGGCACTGACATCTGACAATGACATCTTTTATTCATCTATTTTTTTTTTTATTTTTTTATTTTTTTAAATTATATTTTATTTCAAATTCAGAGTATAATATTATACATTAACCATCATCATAAAATGTAATTAGTTCGGTGATTTTGGTCCAATATAACAATATTTAAATTCAAAGTTTCTTTTTGCCGAGAGTAGTAAAATTTTTATAAATTAAAAAGAGTGTGTCTCCTGCTTGAAAAATAAATTTTTTATTTAAAAATTTGAATTTTTATTTAAATCACACATAATTATAATTATCATTTATTGAACACGAACAAATAATATCAATATAATTACGACGTTTCGATCCATTTATTTATTCTTCGATCGTTCTCAAGTATGAGAATCCACTCCGATTATAGATTAACACTTCTAACCTATAATCATACTTGAAAACGATTGCAGAATAAATAAGTCGATCGAAACGTCGTAGTTATATTGTGTAATTTGTTCGTGTTTAATAAATAATTATAATTAATTATGTGTGATTTCAGATATTAGCATGTATGTTAGATAAATTAACAGAATGTTTTCTACATTTGATTCAATCGCGAATCAACTGTAGGGAATTTTTGTCAAATATTGAGTGAAAATAATATTTGAACTTATATATTTCTAACTTGAAACAATGATTTTTATAATTTTTCTAATTAATATAACAAAGAATAATTGCTATATCAATGAGAATTTGTTTGTGACCGCTCTTATTTGAAAATTCTCATTGATATAGCAATTATTCTTTGTTATATTAATTAGAAAAATTATAAAAATTTAATTATAAAACGTTTATTAATATTTCTAACGTTTAGGGGAACAAAATATGTTATAATCCACAATCACTGCCTTTGAAACTATAGTCTCTAGAAATAATTAAAAATTATTTTATTTAAAAACAGAAGACTCCATCTCTGATTTTATTTTTTTAACCTAAAATAGAAGAAATTAAATATTTTTCAAAATTAGAATATTAGAAAACGAATATAGATAACCTATTTACACTGTCTACCTACCTCTAGGTATAGGTATATGAGGTCTTTCAATAGTCAAACAAAAAGGATTAGGTTGTTTGCATGCTTTCCTAAACAAACGTATGTATAAATAGTGACAATTGATGACCTCAGGGGTTTCTTTTGTTTTTATAAATATAATCTTTGAAAATATATCTACCCAAGATTTTAAGGAATGTTTTCATTTAGGCTAAAATAGGTATCGAACCGAGAGAAAGAAAAATATTTCTAGACGACGGGTGAACCGCGACCTAATTCTACATGATTCCAAAGAAGGTGTACACCTAATTCCAATACCTCTGAATGATTGGGTATATATATTTTTAAAGATTAGATTTTTTTATTTAGGTCAACTTTAGAGGTACTAGAAAAATTGAGCACGTACTAAAACTAAAACTACGTATAAACGATAAAAAACATAGATTAAAACATATGGTCTTGGTCTTTTAGTTATAACTCGAGTTCTAATTGAGCTAAAAACAAGTGGTGATTTGAAAATCAAAGAGGAAGCTGTTTTCTATTACGATAATGAAATATTTTGATTTCAAATATTGCTGTTTAATATTTAACGGGTCTCGAAAATAGGTCAAAATGGCCTTTTTCGTCATTTCGACCGATAATATCTCAAAACTCTGACGTATTGTAAAAAATCGAGAAATTGTATGATAATCAGCGTATAATACTCTAATGGAATCCATCGTTAGGTTTAAGGGGAAAATTTTTTGTTGATCAGTGTTATAGTTCTATACACCTTAATTCTAGTGTTCATATTCAAATTATTACTAGCTCTACCAAAGTATTGAACTTTTCTGTTTACATTCTTCAAGAGCTCACTATGATGACTCTTAGGGCCGGTTGTATGTCGCAAAGTAAATGGGTATCGAACCGAGAGAAAGAAAGATATTTCTAGACGAGGGGTGAACCGCGACCTAATTCTACATGATTCCAAGAAGGCTGTTTACTGTCAGTGCCTGGCATCTGATTGGCCATCCCAGTCCGGTTGTATGTCGCAAAGTAAATGCTTTTTACTGTCAGTGTCTGGCATCTGATTGGCCATCCCAGTCCGGTTGTATGTCGCAAAGTAAATGCTTTTTACTGTCAGTGTCTGGCATCTGATTGGCCATCCCAGTCCGGTTGTATGTCGCAAAGTAAATGCTTTTTACTGTCAGTGCCTGGCATCTGATTGGCCATCCCAGTCCGGTTGTATGTCGCAAAGTAAATGCTTTTTACTGTCAGTGCCTGGCATCTGATTGGCCATCCCAGTCCGGTTGTATGTCGCAAAGTAAATGCTTTTACTGTCAGTGCCTGGCATCTGATTGGCCATCCCAGTCCGGTTGTATGTAGCAAAGTAAATGCTTTTTACTGTCAGTGTCTGGCATCTGATTGGCCATCCCAGTCCGGTTGTATGTCGCAAAGTAAATGCTTTTTACTGTCAGTGCCTGGCATCTGATTGGCCATCCCAGTCCGGTTGTATGTCGTAAAGTAAATGCTTTTACTGTCAGTGCCTGGCATCTGATTGGCCATCCCAGTCAGGTTGTATGTCGCAAAGTAAATGCTTTTACTGTCAGTGTCTGGCATCTGATTGGCCATCCCAGTCCGGTTGTATGTCGCAAAGTAAATGCTTTTACTGTCAGTGTCTGGCATCTGATTGGCCATCCCAGTCCGGTTGTATGTCGCAAAGTAAATGCTTTTTACTGTCAGTGTCTGGCATCTGATTGGCCATCCCAGTCCGGTTGTATGTCGCAAAGTAAATGCTTTTTACTGTCAGTGCCTGGCATCTGATTGGCCATCCCAGTCCGGTTGTATGTCGCAAAGTAAATGCTTTTTACTGTCAGTGCCTGGCATCTGATTGGCCATCCCAGTCCGGTTGTATGTCGCAAAGTAAATGCTTTTTACTGTCAGTGCCTGGCATCTGATTGGCCATCCCAGTCCGGTTGTATGTCGCAAAGTAAATGCTTTTTACTGTCAGTGCCTGGCATCTGATTGGCCATCCCAGTCCGGTTGTATGTCGCAAAGTAAATGCTTTTTACTGTCAGTGCCTGGCATCTGATTGGCCATCCCAGTCCGGTTGTATGTCGCAAAGTAAATGCTTTTTACTGTCAGTGCCTGGCATCTGATTGGCCATCCCAGTCCGGTTGTATGTCGCAAAGTAAATGCTTTTTACTGTCAGTGCCTGGCATCTGATTGGCCATCCCAGTCCGGTTGTATGTCGCAAAGTAAATGCTTTTTACTGTCAGTGCCTGGCATCTGATTGGCCATCCCAGTCCGGTTGTATGTCGCAAAGTAAATGCTTTTTACTGTCAGTGCCTGGCATCTGATTGGCCATCCCAGTCCGGTTGTATGTCGCAAAGTAAATGCTTTTTACTGTCAGTGCCTGGCATCTGATTGGCCATCCCAGTCCGGTTGTATGTCGCAAAGTAAATGCTTTTTACTGTCAGTGCCTGGCATCTGATTGGCCATCCCAGTCCGGTTGTATGTCGCAAAGTAAATGCTTTTTAATGTCAGTGTCTGGCATCTGATTGGCCATCCCAGCCCGGTTGTATGTCGCAAAGTAAATGCTTTTTAATGTCAGTGTCTGGCATCTGATTGGCCATCCCAGCCCGGTTGTATGCCGCAAAGTAAATGGGTATCGAACCGAGAGAAAGAAAGATATTTCTAGACGAGGGGTGAACCACGACCTAATTCTACATGATTCCAAGAAGGCTGTTTACTGTCAGTGCCTGGCATCTGATTGGCCATCCCAGTCCTGTTGTAGTGTCGCAAAGTAAATGCTTTTTACTGTCAGTGCCTGGCATCTGATTGTCCATCCCAGTCCCTCCATTTACCATCTACCCTTGGTTAGTGGTAAAAATCATTTACTTTGCGACATACAACCGGCCCTTAAAGTTCAACTTCGAGTCAACCACTACTCCGAGGTATTTAAATGAATCAACATATTCCAAATTTACCCCATTGTGATAGATTGGACTTAACCCTTCTCCACTCACCCCCAAATAAATTACGATTTCGTACAATTTATAAATTGTTTATTCATATTTAGCCAGTCTTCCAACTTCCTAAGGATTCCATTCATTTACTGACAAGCCATCTCAACATCACAATCCTCCACTGATATTAGTGTATCATCGGCAATTTTTTAAAATTGCATGATAATCAGCGTATAAAACTCTACTGGAATAGATTGTTAGGTTTCCGGGGAGATAATTTTGTTTAATTTTTGTCGAGCAGTGTAATTAGTCTTAGTTTCTCTTACTGTCCTACAATATTATATTTTGGTAGTCAGGAGAATATTGATAAGCTGCAGCTCTTACAAAATAGATGCCTGAGAATTATTTTAAAATGTGACAGATATACATCAATAAGTAGTATGCTGGAATGTTTAGGACTTATGAATGTGAAGCAATTGGTCAACGAGATCCATGACCATGAGACGCAAATTAGAGACGATATACTTATTGAGGGGGCACAAGAAATTCATTATATTTTAGAGGACTCGAGGAATTTAATTCTTTACCAGCTGAAGTGAGAAATGCATCAAGTCTGATTCAATTTAAGAACCAAGTGAAAGATATATCTTAAGAGGGACAGTTGAACACATTTCTATTGAGAAATATTGAGAAATTTTAGGTTATAACCTTAGTATTAAGATTTGAAAATATTATAATATATATGTATGAAAAATACATTTAAATATAAATAAATAAAAATAAAGACAAAAGAAACCCCTGACGTCATCAACTGTCTCTATTTATACCTTTGTTTAGGAAAATAACCCCTCGTTTCTAGATTCTGCCCCCTATGATTAAATCAATTATAAATTTTGTCAAGTCCTAATGTCCTAGAGTTGTGCAAAATTTTATTTAGTTCTCGCAAGCAGAGATTAGGTGAGGCAGAGAGAGGTCATACCATCCTTGTTAAGGTTTTGACCAGGTTTCCTTAACAACTTATGGCAAATGCCGGGATGGCTAATGCGTCGCTTGCTCCTGGTATCGGGTTTTTTGCGCGGAATTTTTAAATTACTTTTTGTCTTTTGATGGAAATATATGGTCATGTTATTTGTTAATGAGCATACATTTCTAATTTTTTTTTTCTTCTTTTTTTTTTTTACTTGTTTATTATTTGTTAAATTGTTGTAATTAATTTGTATTGATGTTTATTAATGTATTGTTGTAGCTAGATTGTATTGATGTTTGGAGGACCTAGCCACCGAGGACTTGTGCCTCTAAGCAGGTCGAGAAATAAAGATTTATTTATTTATTTATTTATTTATAAGTATGATGAATATGATAATTTAAAGGTACATAATAATTAAAATCAGAAATCAAAATGGTTCTTAAGGTAGTTCTTTCAAAAATGCAAAAATTCAAGAAGGCTTTGAAACTTGGAATATCTATCTATCTCTCTTAATTAACGAGCAAAAATTGTATATATATATATCTGGTCGGGTTCTCGAAAACGGCTCTAACGATTTGGATGAAATTCATTGGTTAGGGGGGTTTTGTGTTGGACATTCGATCTGTCACGGTCTCATCATCGGCTAAGTTGTTTTTGATGGCTTTTTTTGTTAATTGAAATAATTATTCACAGGTGGTTGTCTCGATAAAAAATGTATAATTACATTTTTATTCAATTTCCTTTTAATTTTATTATTTGGTTTTTTAATTTTAAATTCCACAATTAGATCAATACAATTGTTATTATAAATTAAAAGTTGGGAAATTTAATTGATTCGGTCGACGGAGGAAGTGGAGGGAGGAATTAACCAATCGACTTGATTGGGGAATAATGGAATTGAAATAATTATCGGAAAAGAGGTTTTTTTATCTAATTAGATTTTTCCTCTTATTAAAAACAATGACTAAAGATGAATAAGGACACTCGATGGTGGAGAAGTAATCTCCGGAATCGAAGCAAAAATACAATGTATACATTAATTAATGTAAAATAATTGGTTTAATAAAATTTATAAAAATAAAAAAAAAATTTAATTGATTAAAAATCGAGTTTTAAATCCCATAAATATTAAATATTAGAATTTGACAATTTAATCTATATATATAAAATAGAAAAGTATGTGGATATATATGTATGTGGAAACGATCTGATTGGCCAGTGCATAGCCAATGCCAAAGCGTTAAATTATTAGAACGATTCTGATTGGTCAGATAGTGATCGTGCTTAGGCAATGTGTTAAATAAATCTTTCCTTATTCTTCCCTTATTTTTGAATCAATTTCATTCAGCACATTCTTTCGATACTTACAGTAAGATTTTAAATTTCAATTATTAAATTGGTATGAACGAGACGCTCCCCGCCAGGGGCTAGGTGACGCCGGGCCGAAGGCCCGGTCGTCAGCTAGTTAATTATAAAACTAGACAAATTGTTATTTAATTAAAAAAATAATTATACGGTATTTATTTATAACCCTAAATACCCATAATCTGTGGGTCACTAGAAGACTAGAAATGCAAAAGGTGGGGGTATGGGTGTTACATATTGTGATAATTTCGATGTGAGGGAATTTTTCTTATCTTAAGATTGTTCCAAGGTAAGTCAGATATTTTTAATGTGTAGGTATATTAACGGCATTTTGTGACAATTTTTTTAATAAAAAGTATTATATAAATTTCAAAGATTTTAAGAAGTTTAGGATTTTGGGTTGGGCCGCGGGTTGGACACTCCTGATCTAAGCTAAGAAATGTTCGGTAAAAAGGTAAGCATAAAGTAAATAAAAAAAAAAAAAAAGAGAAGCAGCTGTCTGTCTGTCTGTCATTCAGCACCTTCCCTGCCCCCCTCCATCGCCCCCATAAACAGTGGGTTTCAATTTTGTTTTCCCAGCCCAAGATCCATGTCTGATAACATTTTGAGGTGATAAGGAACAAATTAACGACACGATTTTTTTTTTTAGAAAGTTCCACTCGGCCAGGTAAAATTGATTTACTATACATTTTATTATATTTATTTATCATTTGAACTATATAACGTGATAATAATAATATCTAATAAATAAAAAAAAAAAACGAATTTTTATATTTTTGTCATTTCATTCATTGAGAACTTTATAATATTATACAATTCGAAAAATAAAACAATATTAGTTCGGGATAAAGCAATATATAATTAAATTGAATAAATTAATCAAATAAATAATATGTAGGTATGTATTTATTTATTATATGTGACTAAAAAAACCATTTAATTAATAAAATTTTAAATTAAATAAATAGAAATAATAATTTTCGTAACATATATACTAAATAATTTTAGTTGATTCATGTCCATTATAATAATTAAATAAAATATTCATGGGTTTTTTTTTGCCAACTTTTTTTTTATTTATTAATGTTTAATTTTAATTTTCGTATCTACTTGATAAAGTCCTGAGAAAAGGACGAAACGTGTATAGTACGAAAATTAAAATGAAACATTAGATAACAAATAAAAATAGTTTGTCCAAAAAAACCCGTGAATATTTTATTTATTACTAAATAATAAATAAATAAATAACTTTATTAATAAAAAAAAAAAAAAATGTTAATTAATAAAGTAAAGGGTGTGTAGTTTCACAGTGAATGAAATAAAACTCAAAGAGGTTTATACAAACTCAATATATTTCGGATTATTAGTCCATTATCAGGAGTTTACAGGTTAAAAAAAATGTTTAACAATTTCAAATACTTCGATCTCGAGGTCTGAAGGTCCCAATTTCGATTTTTTTTTAATTTACATATTACTAGTATTCTTCTTGACTCTTTATTTTAGTAAGGGGAAAAAATTGAGGAAAAACTTCATACTTTTTTATATAAAAAACAAGACAAAAAGAATGATGATGAAGATGAAATGCATTAATGAGAAATGAATAGTCATATGTCATATCCGGTATAGTTAATTAATTAGGGGGATAAGTCTTGCCCTGGTATTATTTTAAAAAAATTGTAAGATTATTTTCTAGATTTTTAATTAGAAAAATCGTAACATATCTACTATATTTTATTATGTACTTATATGATAACAATAGAGTGCCATAATGCTTGTTTAGGCTCACTCTAGTGGTCAGATTGATGAACTAAAGAGGATTATTTTGGTTTGAACCACCCATGGTGAAATTTAAAAATTATTTTTTTTTTTTAATCGCCATACATGGGTGGATTAATCTGAAAGAATTCTTATATTAGCTAATACATTTATTGGAGTTTTATTTATTTATTTATTTACACAAATGTTATTATCATATATACCACTACTTTCAAATCTAGTTATTTCAGTAAATATAGAATTTTCAAAAAAATAATAATTGGAAATTTACAACGAAAATTCAAAAAAGAAAACAAATAATATATAATGAAATGAAATAATGATTTTGAAAAAATAAATAAATAATAAAGCTTTTATTCTACTAGAATCTGACTAAATAAATAGATTCTAGTATCCTAAACAAAACAAAAAATATTTTATGGAAATACTAAATTTTATTTCAAGTAGTTATAGCTTACGGTACCTAGTTAAGGATTTTTGATGAATGACATATACTCTTAATTTTTCAAATAATAAATGTAAAGGAACTATTTACTGAATTGAGGGGTGGTTACTCCCACGCTTATATACCTGCTTTATTCCCAGAGGAACCCTTTTGACTAATTACTAGGAGATTAGGAATAGATCCAGAATATTGCTTCAGATAGACAATAGACAATATAAATAGACAATATAAATAATATAATACGTTTAAAGGGTATCTAAATATTAGGTTAAAAAAATTAATTACCGAAACGTCATTTACGATAAAATATTGAATTTATTCTAAATCAATGAAAAGAGAGAAATATTTATATAATAATATATAATTACGTAATAAGCTATTAATTGCTTTGAGTAATTTGTAAATTAAGTTTAATAATAATAAATTTATTTAAATTGAATTGGCTAAGGGGCCAGTAAGGGGAAAATAAAAAGTTGAAATAAAAGTCAACTTCTATTTGTTACTTTATTTTGGGCAGACGTAATCGATATTTTAACAACGTTTCGAGCGCTATACCGCTGCTCTTCATCAGTGGACGTCAACTGGAAAAGATCATTGCATGTTTTAATTTTTTGTTGTAACATTTATAATAAATTTTTTAAAGGGTGGAAATGAGGATTATATACTACTCACCCAAGTCATAAAAACACGTAAAATCTATCTCCAGAAGACGTTTTACATCAAGAATCATTACACCGGTAACAAGTTATTCCAACTGAACAATTTCAAATACTGTCTTTCTTCCTGCCTTCATTAAAAAATAGGGCTACCAAACACGGTTCTTTTTAAAATAAATTTATTTATTTAAATATTTTTTAATTAAGGATGGTTTTCTATGGTAAATATCTCGCTATCTAGTGGCCGTACGATTAAAATATGTATAATCAAATATGTAGATTATAAAATCTTCTAAAAAAAAGTTTTTATAAATTTTGTTCATAAAATCAACAGTTTTGGAAATAATACAATATGAATATTTGATTTTTGAAAAAGAGCTAACTCCAAGGTATATTTGTTTTTCAGAAATATCTCGTTATTTATTAGTCCTACGACTTATATAGTTATTATCAAATATATAGATTATAAAATACTCCATAAAAAAGTTTATATAAGTTTTTTCATAGAATCAACAGTTATGGAAATAATACAATGTGAATTTTTGAAAAAGAGCTACTTCAGGGTTCAATATCTCGTTATTTATTAGTCCTACGACTTTTATAGTTATTATCAAATATATAGATTATAAAATAGCCCATAGAAAACTTTAAATAAATTTTTTCATAGAATCAACTGTTTTGGAGATATTTTGATTACAATGGGAATATTCTAATTGTATAGGGTTGCATACATTTTTTAGGTTTATGGTAATTAAAAGCCTAAAAATCTTTTCAAGATCTACGTCTCTAAAGTATTTGTGTCTACGTGAATGATTGATTAAGAATCTTTGATTTTAACTTTGTCTGTGGCTAGAAAGAAAATTGTGGAGGGAGGTCGAGGGCGGAGTCTCAGGCGGTAAGCCACGCCCAGTTACCCCTCTCTTATCGCGCTAGGCCCGCCCTCTGGGAGCTGGTCAGCCGGCGTTGCCCATGCCCATCCATACTTGGAGAACAATACGCGTTGTCGAACCAGATCAAGTTGATCTTGAAAGAAGGAACAACTATTTGCCACCAACTCTACCACTTTCCATTGACAGACTCTTTATACAACTCAAAAAAGACCAAAGAGATCATTAATTAATCATTGGAGTGAGGGGCTTTTAAGACATTTGATTAATTATTTAGCAATTTCATTTAGGCATCAATAATGATAATTTTAATGATAATTGTTATATACTTAAAAGTTATTATTGCGAAACTAAAATTTATTATAATTAATTTGATGATATGGAAATGACAGTGAATTATATATCAGTAATTTCTATATATTAAATGATAATTTTAATTGACATAAATTGGAATAATTTATTTCAAATAAAATAAGATCAAAAAGAAAATTACCAAAGAGGCAACAATCACCCTTTGAGGTTATAATGCCCAAGGCGGGAAATTTAAATGAATAAAGACTTTCCAATAATCGTATATGATATATTAAAAGTAGATAAATATGCTAAATTAATTTTTTTAATGAAAAAGTAAAAGATCATAATTATATGAGATAGTCATCAGTAAGAAATCGAAGAATTGATGATTTTCATATATTCAACGGATATACGTAATTATTCCCTTTCGTCCATTTTTACGCCTCTTTTTAAGAAGGGTATTCATTATAAATTGATAAGAGGAAAAAATATGGCCAATAAAAAGAATTTTTATTTGTTTGAAAAGAATACTTTATTGGAAATAAAATTCCTTTACGGTATATAATTATTCAAATGAAAAAAAAATAATGTAAATCGTAAATCAAGAGAATATATCGTAACTAGTAATCACGAAGAGTAATAGCAATAGTATTAATAATAATTGGATATGGCTTATTTTCAGAAAAAATTAAATATCATTGAAGAATAAATATTATGGTGGAAAACGTTTAATAAAGTGTGTGATTTTCATAAGAAAACAATAATTAACGAGTGGTAGACCTGAGTAATTGTTATCTCTAATTACAAATAAACAATCTAGATAAGGGAAATATGATTTTTTTTTGTTGATATGCATCCGGTTTCGATGTTGGTTTTTTTGTTTTTGTTTCCATGCATCGCAATTATAATAATTTCAAAGTTACGCTCTCGAATTCAAACCCTCCCAGTTTTGCCACTCTTTTTTTTTAAGATATAATCCGGAAGTGGAAAAAAGTAGGTATATTAGCCCGAGAGTGAGTGAAAAAAAAAAAATCAGTGGTGATTAAATTTAATTAACAGTTGAAAAATCGAATTTAATCAAATTTTGGGATTCTATATATCTATGTTCACCGAGCTCCAGGTTACACGGTTTAACTGATTGGCTTAAAATTTGAAACATAGAATCCTGAGGGGTCAAGTAATCGGTGTAATTCATAAAAAGTGAACTTTTAGTCCTATGAGGATATGTTCACCGGCCTCTTTTTTCCTTTTTGATATTCTTATTCTAAATTCTAATAAGAAAACTCTAATTGAATTTTTTTCTACAAATTTAAATTTAATCTTTTTAAAGTTTAATATATATTAATACAATTTATAAAATATATCTGCATTTACAACAGGGGAAAAAAAAGCATATATGCAAAGGATTTTCAGTTTAAAAAAAGTATAAACGACAAACGAATATCAAAACTATTATATTGATGTGTGCCCTGCGGCGGGCTAAGGACTTGTTTTAATAATGAAAATGATTTTGATAATATCATTAAAAAAATGTATATGATCAAAGGATACCTATATATTCAGTGGCGGCTGTGACGTTCCAATAAAAAGATCCCTTCAATTTTTAAAATGTTATTTTAGTTTATAAGATAGTAGGAAATTGAATAAATAAATAAATTTCAGAGTTTTATATTAAATAATTATACCTACGTTTCGTCACTTTATTTGCGACAATTGAGTTGAGAAATAAGTCGCTGAGGAAGTCGCAAATAAAGTGACGAAAAGTATATATTATCTATCTATCTATCTATCTATATATATAAAATAGAAAAGTATGTGGATATATATGTATGTGGAAACGATCTGATTGGCCAGTGCATAGCCAATGCCAAAGCGTTAAATTATTAGAACGATTCTGATTGGTCAGATAGTGATCGTGCTTAGGCAATGTGTTAAATAAATCTTTCCTTATTCTTCCTTATTTTTGAATCAATTTCATTCAGCACATTCTTTCGATACTTACAGTAAGATTTTAAATTTCAATTATTAAATTGGTATGAACGAGACGCTCCCGCCAGGGGCTAGGTGACGCCGGGCCGAAGGCCCGGTCGTCAGCTAGTTTAATATAAAACTGAAATTTATTTATTTATCCAATTTTATAAGGTCTTCTAAACTAATTCTAATTATGAATACGATTCGCTAAACAATGTTATTTTATTTTTCGATCTTTTTTGTAAATTTCATCGATAAAATAAAGTAGAATTTTTCGTTATTTTTCAAATTTATGATCTATAATAGTATGAAAATACTCTTGGCGTTTTGAAATTTTAAAGATGAGGAGCATCCACAACATCTAAGGACCGCTGGCCATTGGCTATATTAATTATTTATTCAATTATTATTATATAATTATTTATTCAATTATTAATATTAATTATTTGTTCAATTATTAATATTAATTATTTATTCAATTATTATATAATTATATCAATTAATAATATTAATTCAATTATTATTATACAATTATTAATTTAATTAATTAATGCTGGCTTCGTTTAATTGTATAATTTAGATAGTACAAGTAACTTCAATAAGCAACGTAGTGTAGGTATAAACAACCTTTTTTTAATTTGGAAAAAAACAATAAGTTGATCTACAATTCGTAGTTCAATATTAACGAGTTTGAAATCTTAATCTTTCTTTTGTACAATAACAAAAGAGACAGACAGAATAGGTAACTCTTTCGACTAAGGGTTGGATTGTATAGTTGTTTATACTGTCGAAATAGAGAAAAAGAAGGCACTGCAAAATCCCTTTATATGCAATTGGCCCTTAAAGTGTCAAACTAACACTCTTTTGTTATTGTGAAGGAAGTTTGAGATTAATACAACTCGATAATATCTAAGTACCTGTACTCATAGTAGGTACTACTATAGGAAATAACAAGTAATTGACTTTTTTTGTCAAAAATGAGTTTTGAGTTGTAGGCACTAAATTATAAAATTTCCAACATTTTTAATTTATAATTAAGCAAAATAATTAAGTACTTAATATAATTAAAATAACTATGAAAATAGATATAGAGAAAATAGATAAATAGAAAATAGTATTATAAATGAGTTTGGAAATCTTAACCTCAAAATTTCTCGAAATAATATTTTAGATCCTTTAAGAAAATGAGAATTTGAAAGATATTTTATATAGTATCTAGGTATAATAAGAGTCGAAAATGAAAATGAATTTGCAGTAAAGTTTAAATTTAACAAATAAATACTATAAATGGATAATAAATTTTTAATTTTAATTATTTAATCATATTTAATTGTTGCGTAATTAATTATTTAATTGTTAAGTAATAATGATTTAAATAATTAAATGGAAAATTTTAATTAATGCTCTGATTTATCAGAGTATATTTTTTTATTAAATTTTTATTGAATCTTTATAAATTAATACCCTGTAAAATTTTGATGTTTACCTTAACATTTGGGAGAGGGGACACAATTTAAATAAATAAAATTTAACAAAATAAAATAATTTTAAAAAAATATATAAATTAAATTGTCAGAATAAGAATTCATTAAAAAAAAAAATGAACAGAATTTGAAAGATATTTCATATAAGTAGTATCTAGGTATTTTGATGACGATGTTCAAGCGGGAGGCCTGGGTTCGAGCCTGGCTAGCATATAAAATTTCGACAGGCTAAAACTCGACTCCCTCACTAATTCTATTAACACTTTACTGATGTGCTGTCTAAATGGGCTTTGTTACCGGTGATAATAAATAAATAAAAAAAAAATCTAGGTATTAAAAGAATCGAAAATGAAAATGAATTTGCCGTAAAGTTTAAATTTGACAAATAAATACACAACGTCTTATTATAAATGGATAATAAATTTTCAATTTTAATTATTTAATCATATTTAATTGTAACGTAATTAATTATTTAATTATATTTAATTGTTGCGTAATTAATTATTTAATCATATTTAATTGTTAAGTAATAATGATTCAAATTATTTCAAGGTAAATTTTAATTAATTAAAAAAATATATAATTAAACAAACACTGTGCGGTTTTATTTGAATTTATTCATTTGATTATTATTTTTTTTCTTCTATAACTATAAAAATTAAGTAAATATATAAAAATTAAAGAAACTTTTTTTTTTAAGATGAATTCTGACGAGATAGATAACAAGAGAGGTGTTATGGAAAACTTATTGACCTTGATATTGGATATATTTGTTCACTGAAAGTATGTTGGTCGAGTGCAAATGTAAATAAGCCCTACAATTTTCTCTGATAAGCTGAACAGCAACCTATTCAATCAAATCGGAAGAGACTCCAATGCGCCTCATTCTATATAAATCTACGTATTTAGATTTCTTATCTAACCAGCACAAAAACAACGATCAACCAAGCATCTGTCTGTCTGTCTTTCGTCAAACCCAGAGAATATTTTAGGAGAATAGATCAAAGAGAGTGGCCCCTATTTGATACAATTTTATATACAGTCATACATCAAGAATAAATAATTAAAACAATTAAGAGAAAAATATTTGTAAATATTTTGAAAATATGGTTAAGAAAGGTTTATAATTATTATACCAGTTGTAAAGCCCACTTTCGGCTGGTATCTTACTACCCAAAGGGCTACAACCCCTGGACTCCATATTGAAATAATAAATAATTTAAATTTCCTAATTTTAATAAATTTTATTTGTCATGAACTATTGGGGTTAAAAATAATCATTTAACCTTGCAATTTTTAGTTGGGGGGTATATAATATTTTTTAAAGTTCATACCAACCTTTTAAACACAAATTCACGAAAATAATAACCCTTTGTGATCAAACTCCGCTGTAAACTTAAAAATGCATCACAAAAAATTCTTAATTTTGGGGCCTTGATTTTAATAAATTTTAATAAATAAGTAATTAATGCAAAGATTTAAGTATATTTTTTTGGAAACAGATGGAATTTTTTCAAAAATACAACCCAGGTATATATAGGTAGTAACCATATACTATTTTACCTATATATCATATTTCAAAAATAATTGAATTTTAAGGTCAAAATCTAGGATTTTAGTAGAAAATATGTTTACATTGTATATTAGAGGTTTTCATCTCCTCGGGAGTTGAACCCGAGCACTAACTAATTTTTATTTGTCATGAACTATTAGTAGGTTTTAAAATTAAAAAAAATCATTTCGGCATAGTCGCGCAAGCAGATTATAATAAGTATAGATAGATATATAGTCAAAATTTGAATAAAAATAAAAGCCAGGAACCTATTAAGTTTTCTGTAGTAGGTACCTATTTATTATCATCTGGCAACCAAATTAAGTATTTTATAATAGCAAAAATAATATTCATCGAAATTACACAAATCAAATTATTTTCATGAATATTGGCTCAGTTTTAAAGCAAGAGAGGGAGGAATCAAATTCAAGTAATCGTGCAAGGAAAAAAGTGTTTTTTTTCCTTCTTTTTTTCGAAATATCTCAAAAACGGCTGAAACTATTTTGATTAAAAAAATTGGGCGAAATCATGGCATTTCGGTCTACAAAAAGCCCTAATCGGTGAATATCGAAAAAATTATATTTTTTGAGATATTAACTGTTTTGTCAAAAATGTTTAATGTTTTAATAATTTATTAAATATATCAATTTTTCAGAAGAAAAGGAACAATAATAAATACTAAGTGTTAATTAAACGATCAATATCGTGTTGGGAGTAATTTGAATGTATTTGTTTCTTTATAGAGCCTGAAGAAGCTGAAATAAAACAGCGCGAAACGTAGCTATTGATTGTTTAATATAACTCTTAGTATTTATTATTGTTTCTTTTCCTCTGAAAAATTGATATACTAGTAATTATTACTTATTATGGAGCTGAATAATATAAATGACGTTTTAGTTTATAAAAGGAATAGTGGGGAATTGGATCAAATTAAAAACAGAGTTTCTATTAAATAGACCAGACATTTCGTCAATTTATTTTGGCTTTCTCAGTGGCTAGAATGATAAAAATGGAAAATTAGAAAAAACTTATAAATATTTAAATTAATTACAAATGAATTGAAATTAGATAAGGTTAGAAATGCCCTATTTTACCATTCTTTGTCAAAAAACAATTTCAATACCTATAAGATAAAACATCATTGCCAAGAATATTTTAAAAAAGATTAATGATGTTTTGTCTTATAGTGAAATTGTTTGACAGAGAGTGATAAAATGGGGTATTTCTAACCTTATCTAATATTCAATTTATTTGTAATTAATTTATTTATGTGTTTTTTCTAATTTTACTGATCTTATCATTCTAGCCACTGAGGAAGTCAAAATAAATTGACGAAACGTCTGGTCCATTTAAAAGAAACTCTGTGTTTTTAATTTTTTCCAATTTCCTACTATTCCTGTTACAAATTTACTATGGATACAAGGTTTTAATTTATCTTATTTCAAAATTTTCTTATAAAGTATCCAGATTTTCTTGTTAAGTTTATATAATATGGATAGATATATGTAGGTATATCATTTTATTTATATCAAGTAGAGGACACATTCTTATAAACTCTGCGGAAGAAAATCTGCCAATTTTATTCGGAAAATATAATAATTAAATGAATTTGATAATAAAGAAAAAATTGAGAGACATTCGAGAATCAAAGCCGAAATGTCGTCTTAAATTGAGAGGAATATAATTACAATATTATTAATAATATATTGGTTATTTATAAATAAATTTGGAAGAATTAAACATTTTTAAGTTCATTTGGATTAGCAAAAAGTATTATAAATATAAAATAATAATAATAATAATAAATGAAAAATTGTACTCACCGGCATTTTGGTGTTGTGTTTGTTCGTTGGATTCAGCAGCCGCAACTGCTGCAGCGGCTGCCGCTGCTGCCGAACCAGCTGCAGGTGTCACTTGAAACACCTCGGAGATATCGGTCTGTAGATCTTTGCCTTCGCTGCGCCGTTGGAGCTGATGGAGTTGTTCCATTTGAAGATGTTTCATCGAGCGAACGTGCTGGAGTAACGGAAGTTTTGTTCGGCACGCGAATTGACATAACGCACAATGGTAGACACGCGCCGAGCCCGGAACACGAGATTCTGCCTCCCGGAGATGCGCGAACAGTAAACACGAGGCCTCGTGACGCTGACCCGCCGCATGTAATTGTAATTTATGGGCCGAGTTGGTGTAATAATCACACGCGTGGCATCGCACCTGAACCCCGGCTGGAGCTGAGACATATTTCAATCGCCATTCGTTGCGTGGTCCCCCTTCTTTCACATGATTTACATGTTGGAGTCGTTGTAAATGTTTATCTGTCTTGCAGTGAAGTTGGAAGTTTGCTTTGAGATTCGTTTTATAACTGCATAATTTACATACATAGTGGCCAGCTACCAGAGCTAGAATCTCTTGTTCACGAGATTTGGTCCGATCTTGAGCGAGATGGTGCGAGAGGGCTTCAAGTGAGTCTGTGGAGAAGGCGTTGCACACACAACAATGGAACACATGATGAGGGTTCGGATCTGCAGGTTCTGGAGGTGGTTCCATTGCTTCAGGATTGAGACCTAAGTCGGCATGTGGCGCCATATCAGGTGGCACATGTGGGGGCAGTTGACCCCCGGTCATCATCTGAATGAGTAAGGCTTGGTTATAAGCCATATCGGCTAGGGCAGCCTCTGTATGAGGGGGCGGTTTATCTCCTGGTAAGGTGAGGCCTGGGTGGAAGTGTAATAATGCCTCCCAGCCTTGTTGCTGTTGGTGTTGTTGATGCAGCGCCGAAAGAGTCTGCATGTGTTTTACATTTTGTTGTAGCACCATCATATTATGCGTGTGCTTTTCTGATGTCATATGGATTCTTAAATTTCGAGCCACATTTGTTTCATAATTACATACATCACATCTAAAGGTAGGTTTCGGTTTATTTGCAGACGTTGTCACAGGATGGTGAGGTGATGAGAGGCTGCCCGCACTGCTTCCTGTAACTACACTTCCACTTGGGGCTTTGACAGCAGAAGGCGGGGGAGTATGTGGTTCCTGACCGGGACCGGAGGGCACTCCACCGTTTTGCAACTCTTGCATATTATTTAAATGTTTGTCTGATTGCATATGAATACTAAGATTGCCTTTGGTTGTCGTGCTATAATTGCACACTTCACAGCGGTATGGCTTATAGCCACAAGTATAGGTCTCGCCACGAGCGAGTCGAGGATGGGGTTGGCCAGCGATACAATAAATACACGATGTTTCCGTTTCGGGATGTTTCTCTTTCATGTGAATCTCAAGAGTCTCTTGGTATTTATAATGCCAATTGCATTTAGGGCACTTAAGAGTCTTACAGGAATTGCGACTATGCATACCAGCGAGAGGGCCGGCAGCTAAACGGGATGAGTTCAAAATAAGCTCACACTTAGGACATTCAACACCACTGGGCCGTCCGCCCAGGTGCTCGGGACAGACGCCAATTGTTGTACCTGTAAGGAAATTTGGCGGTGGTTGTGGTGGGAACGGTTGCGTTGGACTTAGAGTCGAGCCTACAGGACTTGGCGATGTCCCGGGTGAGGCGGCCGATACAGGTGATTTCCGAGTAAGGTCCATAACACGAGGGCTTCCATTATGAGAGGCAGGTGAGGGGGTTTGCGTTTTACGTTCGTCTGCCCCTCTTGGCGTAGTAAGTTGTGGAGGTCGAGGAGGACCTGGCGGGGCCGAAACCGGCTCTAGGAACGATACCAACGGCTCTTTATCTTTTCCTACACACTGAATGATCGCGGAAGCGTCATCTCTAGCAAGAAGTGCACGTTCATCGTCTAAAAGAGTCACGCTGTGATCTGACATGGCATGGGATACGAAAGACTTGGCATAGCCAAAGCTTAACTTGCAAATGAAGCACATAAGGATAGGCTTTACTGGAACTGAATTGGAGGGCGGTTGAGAAGATCGCGTCTCGGCATTCGGTCCGCGAACCGAGTAAACACGATACGAGTGCATGACAGGCACATCGGAAATAGGGGCCGAGGTAACGGCTGCGGGCCGTGGTGGGGCACATAGGGCTCCATAAAGGGCAGCCGCCGATCGCGACACATAGAAAGCACTTGCGATCGGAGGGAAGGAAATCGGCGACCCTGCTCGAGTTCCACGGGCTGTGTCCACAATTACCCCATCAGCGAGGAGCTCTGCATCTTCTTCACTTAATTCGCTATCTTCAATGATGTATGCCGAACCATCGGTGTTGTACACAATCTTTCCATCGAATCTTTCGACATCGGAAGAGGCGGTGTTGCCAGCGCCGGTTGTACTCGTCGTATGATTTTCATCATCCATATATTTGCTGCCCTGAGGTGGCGAGTGGATGGCCTCGCGGGCGGTGGCAGCCGCAGCTCCAGGTGCCGGACTCGTGCCGCCCCCGGCGCCGCCGCCCCCAGCGTTCGTTACGCTTTCACTGTGTTCCGGACTCATGTTGGTGGTAGGAATGGACTCGGTGTCGTCCGCTCCGCCTCCTCCGCCGCCGCCTCCTGAGGCCGGGTCCAGGGGCCCCGCGTCGTCTAGGAGCGACGTCTGGCACGGGGCGGCGACTGAGGGCGCGGGCATCGCGGGGTCTCCAGCCAAGACTCAACCATCACATGCTCCCTGGCCGAGGTTTGGTCCCAGTCTAAAAAACAGATAAAAAAAAATACGCCGAGTATTAGTGCTGTCTCATCATACTACTATTAATGCTAATCTTATTTCTACTTGTGTTTGTTTTGACACTGCGATCATCACCTGGGCGGGCAACTTTACAAATAAACGCTTCTATCATATTCAAATACTTGTTTTTTATTTCCCCCAATTTATCAATCGAAAATCTTTTTATCAAAATTTTGTACTTCAAAAATGAAATTGAAATCAGTTAAATAATTAGGCTGGAGAAAATAATTAATAGCTAAATTTCCAAAAGTTGTAACACGTTTCATCGTATATTTTTCGACTTCTTCAGGCAATTTTTGGAATCAGCTTTCTCGTTAATAGATATATTCAGACTAGATTTTGCAATGGCATAAGACTTTTCCCTTCATTGACGAGGCTTAAACAAACTTAATACAAAATATATTAAATTTCAAAATTCAAGTTATATTAAAATTAGTAATGAAACTATTGAAGCTTTTATTTTTGTGATTAATTTGATTAAAATTTGAATTTTTATTTAAATCACACATAATTAATTATAATTATTTATTATTGAACACGAACAAATAATACAATATAACTACGACGCCGACGTTTTGATCGACATATTCTGCGATCGTTGTCAAGTATGAAATAATCGGAGTGGGAGCTCATATACTTGAGAACGATCGCAGAATAATTCGATCAAAACGTCGTACTTATACACAAGACAAACTGCATCCAAATACACAAATATTTTCATACAAGACTTGCTGTGAAATTTAAAATTGTCTATTTGGATTCAAATCTTTAGTTGAGTGAAAACTTGCTAAAAAATTTGAATTTAACTATACTTTGGTTTTCTAAATAATTTTTATGTTTTTGTATCAGATCTGAATTTATTTATTTATTTTTTAATGTATAATAATATAGGGCCAAAAGATCCTGAATAAGCAAATATTAATGTAAAACTAAAGAATTTTTAGGACAAATTTTAAGATTTTAGTAGAAATATTATTATATTGCGATTTATCATCCCCTCAGGAGTCGAACCTGAGAAATAATAATATTTCTACTAAAATCTTAGAATTTGTCCTAAAAATTAAATTCTTTTATTTTAGCAAATATTAATGTTTAAATAAATAAGAGAATGGAACACTGGACTTTAAATTGAAGCTATTTGGAGTAATCATTATCCTATCTTAAACCTGAATTACCCTAAAAAACAACAATTTTTTATTATTGAAATTGCCTCAGTATAGCAAAACTTTTCCGGTCATTTTAAGTTGGATATAACGGCTTTATTCCAAAAATGAAACTACAGATTAATAGTTTCCTTCAAATGCTTCTAGATGGCATAATAATCACATTTTTGACAAAAAATTGACATTGCGCCTTTAAATGAATGTTTAAGTGAAAAGGCCACACAAAAGTCTGAAAATTGAAAATGTTTAGGAATGACAAAAAAAAAAAACTAATTATTTTCTAGAGTAGTGTAATATTTATAAAATTTATTTTTGAGTTACATTTTGTGGGCAGTAAAATTAATACCAGATTTGGGCCTTTTCAAGCATAGAAGGGGCAGGGAAGCTTTTAGATTATATTTATATTAAAATGCGAGATGTGCCCTTTTCGAAATTGAATATTCAATTATTCTTTCAATAGAATACAATTTAGAAATTATTTATTTGTTTATTCAAAAGAATAAAAGATAAATAAATCGATGAGTAATTTTTGTTTGCATTTCAGATCATAGAGATTATACCTAAAGATTAATTAAAAATTTATTAATTAATTATTATCTACAATCTCTTAACTATTAATAATCAATATACTCAAGTAAATTTTATTTACATCCAATTTTTTATACCTACTATATATACTAAATAATTCAAATTTTTTTTTATCTAGATAGAGAGCTAATAATGTATTCTGAGACTCGGGATATTCTAATTTCATTAATTGAAATAATTATAAAATTTACCTTAATTTTGTTTTTATTCAAAAAAAAGAGAAAAGAAGGTTTTCAAAAAAAAAGAGCGAGAGTAAAAGAGATAGAAAATAAAAATCCAAAGTGGTGGAAAATGAATAATCGTGGCTTCTCCCCCACCCGTCGTGACCAATTTCAATGAAAAATTAAATATCTCAAATTCTTCAAATTTTTATACCAAAAGATTCCCAAGTGGTTGGCTAGTGAAGGTTAAAATGAAAAGAGAGGTTAATTTAGTCAAAAGATTTTAAAAAAAAGGCATAAAAAAATTATACCTATATATTTTTCTTTATTTAACCCTCTACTAACAGAGATCAATTTAAAAATTTGACCCCTACACTAAACACAGAAACACACATAAACGCATATTTAATAATATTTATACAAAAAAAAAAATAAAACCGACTTCAAAAAAATTAAATGCAACAAATATAAATATAGAATTTCTCTCGAAACGTTTGCGGGTTTTAAATGAACGTTTTTTTTTATAAAAGATTTTATTTTTTTATAATTTTGATTATTTGCTCATAAGAATTGGAGATTTACGTTATTTCGTCATTGATCATATCATCAGAACTTGACCAAATTAATATGGTACCACCCCTAAGGTACGCCCTTTCCAATAAAAAAATAATCATCGAAATCGGTCTACGAGGCAAAAAGTTCTCGCTGAACATACGAAAAAAATAAATAAATGGTTATTGAATCATTAAAATCGGTTCATAAACAAAGAAGTTATGCGTGAACATACCTAACAAAAAAGGTCCAATACCAATGAAATTTATATTTTTACCAATCGGAAACTAGACTGAACCCAATGCAAAAAAAATCATCAAAATCTGTTCACAATTGGCGAAGATATCAGGTAACATAGACACACAAAAAAAAATCAGTCTAATTGAGAACCTCCTCCTTTTTTGAAGTCGGTTAAAAATAAAAAGCGCCACATTGATCCTACCTAAAAATGATTAAGCAGACGAGATCAAAAATTAAAACATTTTAATATTATCATTTGAGGCTCTCTGTGTGTTTTCTATTATTTTGAAATTCCAAAAAATATTGAATCTGGGAATTGCTGGGTAAAGGAGAGAATTTTGTATGACTGTATCATTTTATCTACATACCTAATTAGTCCTTTCAAAAATCTTAGATTTAGATTTGCAATAGATCTGGAAATCTTGAAGATAGATTTAATTTATTTATTTATTTTTGTTTAGAATACTTATGTCGTTTAATAAACTAATTAATTTATTCTAATTAGGTTGCCATGGCAACAATAATGTATTTATTATTATTGATATAGAAAATAAACAAACATGATATTCGTTGTAACTAATATGTGTACTTAAAATAACTTATTTATAATATATTGAATATTAAAAGTTACATCAAAAACTATATACTCCCATTATTATTTGAATATATACTGGCAGTGTCATAGGATTTTAAGGTAAACGTTACGTTTTTAGCGAAGATAGAGAGGGTTGCAAATATCACAATCTCTAATCAATTCTAATGATAGGTATTAAATGAAAAGCTTATTTTTCAGTTGTTTTTTTAATTTTAAATGGTGGTTATTTTAATTCATCCAAATATTTCGAAAATTTAGTACAATATTCCTTCTTCAGTGAAACTCAAAAAAATCACCCTATTTGTTCAGTCTTCACAAAAATTTTGAACACCGGGCCACAGAGACATTTCATTTTGTTATACTTAATTTTGCCCTCAAAAGATTAACAATGTACTAATTGACTTGTCTTTTAAAGCATCAAAATGAAATTAATGTTATTGTTTTTAGGACAGAATTAAGAATAACAAGATGAAATGTCTCTGTGGACCTGTGTTCAAAATTTTTGTGAAGACGGAGCAAACATCGTGATTTTTTGGGTGAGGTTCACTGAAGAAAGAATATTTTGTAGGAAATTTCCGAAATATTTGGATGAATTAAAAAACCACCAATTAAAATTAAAAAAATAAGCTTTTCATTTAAAACCTATAAGAGTCCTCAGCACCACCGTGAATCGAGAAATCCTAATGATATCCAGATGCATGTAACATGACAGGGATTCAAAAAACTATAAATATACACCGGTGCTTTCATCAACTATACAAGCCCATTATCAAGTTTGATTTTTCGAACCAAATTTGTTTCTTATATTGAAAATATTGCGCTAGACCGGACCGAGGCAGTCGAGACCCAACCAGGGTTGTAGAGCTACGTAGTAAGTAAGTAAGTAAGTATATTTTTTTCTTATGAAAATAAAAGTACTGTAGATATCTTGATTACGTTCAGAATATCTACTGCGAATGTAGTTAATAAAAACAATATACAGGTTTTTCACTTCAAATTGAACATTTTATTATTATTATTTGATTTGTAAAATGTTCAATTTGAAGTGAAAACCCTCTAATAGTGGTTTTTAAAAGTACAGTAGAATAACAATGTGAAAATATTATATTAAGTTATATTTTATGACCATTGAATATCTGTTGCAACTACCCTGCATGATGGCACTGATTTATAAGAAAAAGAAAGTTAAAATTTATTTGCTCTTCATTTAGCCGGAAATTATGTTAATGTAGGAACCCTCTAATAACAATAAAGAATTGATTTAAAAAAAAAATCAGGAGCCAGAGAAGAGGAATCAAAAATAATCGCCTGGGAGAAAATGAAATCCTCTGAAATGAATAAAAATAGAGGTCGTAAGGGAAAAATGAATGTAATACAGAAATCTTTCAAGTCATTCAAAAAAAAAAATGACGATATTTTCGACGTACCGGGGATGAAAACGCCACCATGATCAGAACAAAAATGTTCAAAGGGTGAAGTGAATTGTTGAATGAATTCAATTTGATTAAATAAAATAATATTCGAAAACCCACAAGAAAAAAATAATAATTTTAATTAAAATAGACAATTTTAAGGATAAATTTCCTTTGGTGAATTATGGTATCTTTTGTTAACCACATTCTGTAATGTACCTTATTGTGGTAATGTTCTAAACTTTTTAAGGACAACTGTTCCTATGCGCACCTCTGGGGGCCTTCAAGTTTTCCCTTTAGGCATTGGTAGTCAATTCGCAAAAAAGACAACTGAATTTGGTACTGTTGTAATAATATGTCAATAGCTCAGTAATAAAATAATTAAAAGCAAAAATAGATTTATCTCAAGAGGCAATTAATTTACGTTTTTATTCAAATAAACTCACTTATCCAGTAAATGTTGCCAAAAATTTATTAAATTATGAAAAAATTCGACACATACACACACTCTTCTTATCAACAACAAAGTACCTACTAATTTTCAAGCATTTTTGAAGATATAATAGGTACGGGACTCTAAGTATGCGAGTCCGACTCGCACTTGGCCCTTTTTTCTTTAATATCTCAAAAACGGTTAAAACTAGTTTGATTAAAAAACTTAAACCTCAATCTTTAGTCTTTTTTTATTATGTTTACTTATTTTTATTTTTTCCTCTTTAGGGGTTTAATCTTAATTATGAGTGTTGGTTTCATTGTGATTAAAAACCTTAAAGTATGGTTATAAGTTTCGAATAGAATCCATTCAAATTAGTTTAGAATAAATATAATAATTTCATAATTAACACCCCTAAATGTCTTTAAAAAATGTCAGCTAAAAATATTGTTATTTTTTACTTTTAAAGAACAAAGAAAAATGTTTGTGTAAATTTATGTTTTTTGTGATTAATAACAACAAATTAGACGAAAAAAGCTTGTACCAATCGTTTATCCCTATGGTTTATAGACAGGAACCCCTCCCTTTGCAAGATGCACATCCAAAGATACCTTCAACTTTGAACCAAACCCTAAAATTTCCTCTTCTTATATCCACCCAGGCCCTAGTCAATAATAATTAATTAAATTAAAAAAATAAATAAATAAAAATGAAAACTTGGTGTATTTGGATTCGAGTCTACTTGAGAAAAAATTTGCATGAATCAGGCTTCATAAATATATTTATTATATACCATGCGTTTTAAAATGTGTCTTAATCTATGTCTAAAATTAATATAAAACAAGTAAATTAATAATTTTAGGATTATAATGTTTTTGACTAACTGATAAATTAAAGAGCGTTATATCTATCAATAAATAAATTTACTAAAAAGCCTTTTTAAATTTAAATTCTTCAGTAATTTAAGTTTTGGAAGAATATTTAATATTAATTTACTAATAAATTACCAAAACAGAAACCAAAACATTCTCATAATTGAGATGAAACCTCTAAAAAGAATAATATTTAGATATATTAGAGTGAAAAAGGTAAGAGGTCTACAAAGTATAGTCTCAAATAAAAATATCTATACTAACATATAATACAATCTTTAATTTATTATTTAGGCTGAATATATTAAGCAAAGGGGTGAAAACTGAAAGAACTACCCTCAGCGCTATCTAGTGTCCTAAGTTCAAAACAAGCTTATCAGAGAATTCAAGCATGTTTGATTTATCAGTGATGAAGATTTTATTTTTATAATTGATTTGATTTAGAGTAGAAATTTTACATAATTAATTATAATTATTTATTAAACATTAATAAATAATACAATAAAACTACGACGTTTCGATCGACTTATTCTGCGATCGCACACAAAACCTAAAATCAGAGTGGGTGCTGATACTTGAAAACGATAGCAGAATAAGTCGATCGAAACGTCGTGGTTTTATTGTTTTATTTATTCGTGTTCAATAAACAATTATAATTAATTATGGGGGATTTAACTAAAATTTCAAAGGGATGAAAACTGAAAGAACTACCCTCAGCGCTATCTAGTGTCCTATGTTAAAAACAAGCTTATCAGAGATTTCAATTATGTTTGATTTATCAGTTGAAGCTTTTATTTTTGTGATTGATTTGATTTAGAGTTGAAATTTTAGTTAAATCATACATAATTAATTAATTATAATTATTTATTGAAAATGAATAAATAATTCAATAAAACTACGACGTTTCGATCGCACAATAAGCCAATCGAAACGTCGTATTTTTATTGTATTATTTATTCCTTTTCAATAAATAATTATAATTAATTAATTATGTATGATTTTACTAAAATTTCAACTCATGGCTTTGTTCTTTTTTCATCAGCCTTATAAATTATACAGCTCCTTGTACTCTCGGTAAAAATATTATTTTAATTTTATTAAAAATATTTGAAAAAATACTATTTTTTTTTAATTTTATGGACGAAATTATATACAATTATACAATCTTTAATTTATTTATATCTAGGCAGGTAATATTGTAAAGTGAATTAGAAAAAAAAACGTGTTCACGCCTAGAATTAAGGAGTAAATGAATAAATTTGGATTTTTTTCATTAAAACGGTGATCAATAAAATTTTCGACATATATATATGTATATATAAGATAAAGTAATATATTCTTTTCAATATAATCCCTTAGGATGCAATCAATAGATTTTGAAAATTTGGAAACCATAGGGGAGAATAAAATCTCTTTTTACGGTCTCGCCCTTCGGCTTTTGCTTTCCATCATAATCCCCTACAACCCATCTTAAGCATCCCTTTCATAATCGATTCTAATGATTAATGAGCAGATTATATAAATATAAAAAAACCGAAGCGTTTTGCTTTTATAGAAGGCACATATTGGCTGGATAGATGGGTGTCAATAAATGATCATTCGGATTCAAAAAAAAATCTTCTCGCGTGACTTAATGTAATATATATAAAAAAAGGGAGAAAAATGCCCGAGGGCTTAAGATTTTTGAAGTAACATCTTCCCGATCAGATCATATCATTAACAGATTGAAAAAATCATCGGGAGATCATCAATCGATTTGGGTGAAAATTGATTCTCAATCAAAACGAGATTGTTAAGCCTTATTATATATAGATGTATTATTTTGCAAATGGTTAATTATACTTATATTGCGTCAACTTATCTTTTTAACACTCAGTTCTCTGAAACGGAGATTCTTCCATGAAAAGTAATCTTTGTGATTAACACATGAAAAGCGTGAACATCTCTTCCGTGGTATTTAGAATTAGTAATTAGATGTCAAATCACGTGAATACACCCCCCTTCCGACATATTTTAGCAGAAAGTTATCGGGAGAATAAATATTTTCTATCATATGAATAATAGTTTTAATATCCTGATAAGTAGCGCCTCTAGCGGCTGCTGTGAGACTCATGAGACTTTTGTTTATATTCTTTTGAAAAAATCTAATCAAAATGGAGATGGATTTTTATATTCCTTTCTAGGAAGAATATAATATGTTCTTCCATTAAATTATAGGAGTATTAAAATAATTTTTGAATCAGGATCAAATCAGTATTTGGATTGATTACTCTATGATGATGAACTGAAAATATATTGATATAAATATTAACTAATTTATTTATTTATTCTAATTAGGTTACCATGGCAACAATAATGTAAATATTATTATTGATATAGAAAATAAACAAACATGTTTTTATATCCAATTTATTCATTTTTTAAATATGGTTTAAGGGAAAAGGGCTCTTATCTTCAGTTAGTCAAAATCATAGAGTAATATAGTGTGGAAGGCTCCATAAGAAGCCAATGTATTTTATCGTATACGATTTACAGAGCTCTCTGGCGAGACCAGGGCGGAACCATTGGGCAATAAAATGGCGGAAACCGCTCTCTTTGGGGCAAATTTTGGTGATATTATCAAGAGTAAAAAATACGCTTATAAATATATATATATAACAAAGGGTATGTATCTTTTATCTATGACAAAGGCTTTGAATGTTCTATAATCTTTGGGTAGCTCTTAAGAACTAAGAGTTCTCGCCCTGCAGTCGCTAGAGAGCGCTTTTTCGATATACGGTAGCCTTCCACTCTATATTACTCTATTGTCAAAATCAAGCTAATGGCATCTTCTATTTCTAGAGAAACAACTGAACAAAACGCTTTTTCTCCCGCTAAAAAATTGACGCAGTTATGAATATATTTAAAAGTAAAAAAATTTGATTTTGATTTATAGCAGTTTAAATTTGGACAATTTTTAAGAAGACAAAATGAAGGTATTTCTTCTATTTTTACCCTCGCTATTATTCTATTCCGAATGAAAAAATTTGCTGCCAAATTCAAATATGTAATCAAAAATTATACCCTCATTTAAGTCTTATTTTGGATATTCCTGAAAAAACTGGTAGGTGAAGAGAAGGACCCTTTTCCCTGACATCACATTTATTAAAAAAATGAATAATTTCAGAGATATAATTTATTGAAAAAATGTAGGTACCTATAAGCTAGAAAGAAATATAATTAATGGAGCTGAAATCAAAAAAGAAAAAAACTTGCTGGAATTCTACCCCGAACGATTTTAAAATTTTTAAAAAATTCAGCATAATACATATTCAGGTATGTATTTGTTTTAGCCGCTTTCCAGGTTTAAGTACCTACTCCCTTTGTTTAATAAAAAACAAAAAACACATTTTAAGTAGTTAAATAATTAGGTATACTGATTTAGATATAATATATCTGTTAAAAATTATAAGGATTTTCAAAATATAGTAAAAGCGAATGAATGTGAGAAAGTGTCTTTTGCTGTATTTGAAGAGTTTGAACTGTTAGAAATTTATGAAGGAGGTGAAACTCGAATACTGTACAATTATTGTTTGAAAGTCTAGTTTGGTATTCTTTAGGTTCTTAGGTGAATCAAAATTCACAACATGATTTATTAGTAAACCTACAAACAGCTTACTCACCAGATAAAAGTTTAGCAAACGTAAAAACACAGGATTTCAATCGGAATACAATTTATACTTAAATACAGAGAACTAAAAAATAGTTTGGATATAGTAAATAGCCTTAAAGGTTTGAGCCAAAACCTTTGTTTGAGATCTCAAGCCGATACCTTTTTTAATTTTATTACTGTGTGATGATTTATCGTTTCTGAGATATGTCTACTACAAAAACCCAAATTTCGAGAATGGTGTCTTATTGTATAGCCGGAGACCTCAAATTAGCATTTCCAGTAAAAATTAGAATAGAAATTTTAGGGCAATTTTCACTACTTCCTCTTAATTTAGGTAACTCAAGTGAAAGTGAAAATAAATGGGGTGGAAAAAAAAGGTTCCGTGTTTATTTCAAGAGGCCTTCCGAGGCGGGCTCATTTTGAGAATTATTTCTGCTTTTTAAAAATAATTCACTGCTATCATCCTGAACTCTTAACTTGTAAATATAATTACGGTAGGCTTACCATACGTCCGGATTTGACCGGGACTATTCCTGTTTCAAGATAAAGACCCCAGAGTGTGATTTTGGAAAAAAATTAAAAATTTACGAATATACACCAAGTCAAATAGTGAAAAAACACGAAAATGGGCTCGATTTAAAATAACAAAGAATTTTTCAAGAAAGTTGACGATAACGATAAATCTTAATAACTAACATATTTAATAATAATAAGCTATTTTCAGTAGAGTAATTAAAAATTACTATTTAGAGTTGAAATTTTAGTAAAATCACACATAATTAATTATAATTATTTAGTGAACACGAATAAATAATACAATAAAACTACGACGTTTCGATCGACTTATTCTACGATTGTTCTCAAGTATGAACATTGAACACCCACTCCGATTTTAGCTTAAGTTAAAAATTACTACTTAATTGTTCTTTGTTAAGTACTCCATTATTAAGCTTTTAAGCTGAATATAAGTACTTGTCTCTTTCCAAAATCACAGAAAAGTCGCTCACTTTCTTTTTCTGGTAAACTCACGAAATTTACCCAGTTTGAGAAAAAAATGTTAATAAAATTTTATAATTTTTATTGATCGACTTGAAACAAATTATCGTCTAGTGTCTAGTGAAAGATTTTCCTCTCGGACTCTTCTTTTTCAGTTTAGGGGGGTAAATAACCCAAATATCTCTAACTTACTTTATTTTTAATATCCTTAAAAGACACTAAAATTATTTTTTTAAACAGATATTTGATGTATAGTTTGCTGTATTAGAGAAAAATTTTCTAGCAATTGTGGAATTAAAGACATACCTAATCTAATTGAATTAGATATTTATTTTATTTTAAAAATAATATATTAATACTATATTCAAACGATTCCCAATCAATCACAAACCCAAATGTCGAAAATAATTTTTTCTTCACCCCGACTGATCCATTTGTCTATAATAAAAAATATTTTCTTGGTTCCCTAATTTAATAATATATTAATATTTCTTTAGAAAAATTTATTTTGAAGAATTTTTTCCACATTGTTTACCAAGAATAAAATCTAAAACAAGAAAATCACACAAATTAGCTACCAAGTATTATACCTAAATAGTCTAGTATTTTTATTTTTAATTGCAAATATTAGAAAATATCGTGGGTTTTTGCAAAAAGTCATCAAGTTCACTTTCGATGGATTTAAATCTAAAAGTACGCAGTTATAAGTTTCGATCATATTTATTTATTGATGCAAAAACTCATTAAGGGCATCAATAAATATGATCGAAATTCACAACCTCGTACTTTTTAGATTTAAATCCATTGAAAGTGAACTTGGTGACTTTTTACAATAAACCCACGATTTATTTATTAATTTATTTTATTTAGCCAGCATTTTGACTAGGAATACAAAAACAATAAGAGTATTCAAATAAGATGTGTTTTTGTTTACTACTTTACATTTTGTTTGTTTTAATTTTTACAGATTAGTGACAAAGAGAGAAAATAAAAAATTGTAAATTAAAAAAAAAATATATATATTAATAAATCTAAATTAGTGTTGAATTTCAAATTAAATTTTATTTGTTACACGAGAAGAAAGTTGAAATTATACGAGGATTATTTTTTCAAAATTTGATGCCGTTTTAAGAATCAAGAAAATCCAATTGAATTTTTCGTAAGATAAAAACAATTAGCCTTTATTAGAAACGAGGTCTAAAGGACTTAGATAAGTCGATCTGTTTGTTGTACCTACTCCCTTTTTCATTTTATCACTTTCCCTTTCATTCATTGGGCCCTTTTCGGGGGATTTCAAGAGGGAAAAAAGGCACGCAGAAAAACTCTCTCGACACCCAGAAAACAAACAAACGTTACGTCCGATAATTTATTAGAATATATCAGATATTCCGAGAATATTAAAAACTCTTTAAAAAGGTAGAACATTTCTAAGAAATGTACATGTAAAATCGCCTACACTAAAATATGTACAACACTTGGTAAAAAAATGCACCCGCTCTACAATAAATAGTATAAGTATGGTTTGAATTAATTAATTATAACTATTTATTGAACACGAATAAATAATAAAATAAAACTAATTATAATTAATTATGTGTGATTTTACTAAAATTTTACAAATTAATCACAAAAACAAAAGCTACAACAGTTTCATTACTAGTACCCGAGGGGTGAACCTCGACCTAATATGCTGTACACCTACTTCCACTTGTGCTTCTAAATATTTCCAAGTACTTCCAAAATGCTTCCAATCGCGGATCACCCCTCGCTAGTACCTATAAGTGTGATAATTTTTACATAGGTAAGCTATTCAGAATTTAGAATTTATTTGAAATTGATTTATATGGTGCAAGGATAATTTGTTTGCGATTGTTTTTTTGGAATTACTTAACAAATGGGTATGTTTTAAGCAAATAGAGGCTTGTGATGTTTGATTCGAGTGCGAGATTCAAACGGTCCGTTAGCCAAGCAGTTGGCCTCTCGGATCCTGTTTCTCATTAGACCATCATCTTCTTCGCATTAGAGAAACCGGAATTTAAACAAAAGCGACGGGGGGTTAAAAGAACCCTGGGATGGTCAAAATTCTCAAGACTCGATGATCCAATCCTACTCTCCTATATTCTAATTAAGTTTTTTTTTAATTCAACTTGATCTTCCAGTGGACATATTGTTCCTTTTATTGGGATCAAGGGGAGAGGTGGGACAAAAACCCTTTTGTTAAACAACGGGTATTGTCTAAAAAAAAAGAAGAAGAGTATTCCGGCTTTTCAAGTTTTACAAAGTGAAACAACAGACAGAACAACACTAAGGGTTGTTTAGTACAATTATTAAGATCAGGGTAAATTCGCGGCATTTAATAAAAAAATCGGGTTTTTTTAAATTATTTAACGTTTTGTTTACCCAGGGTGTTTGCTTTTTTCACCCCCTAACGACATCTATTCATCGGGGTGAGAACCTGCGCGTCGGGGGCGGTAGATCCTATCCAAAAGATCTGTTAGTATTATTTTATATCCAAGAAAATTGATTTTATTAATAAAAGTTGAAGAGGAGATTAAGAGATAATCTGACATCAGATGAAAGTTCTAGACAGAGATGGATGGGTAGAGTTTTGGTTGGTTTTATACAAAAACGAGCTGATAAGTGGAAACAAAAAAATACTGGTGGGGTAGGGATATTTATAAATGGGATATCAAACGAAACGAAACCACCCATTCTAGTCTATTTCTTGTTCAATTCAATTTTGTCAGGTAATTATTCCGCTCAGTGTATCTCATCGTCAACTTATTTATTTAGTTCGGGCTCACCGAAATTTCCTAACTAAAAATAATTGGATTTGGCTTGTTAATCGAAAAAATTTGTTTCGATTTCCTTCTCCGAATTGTTTTCTTCGGGAAACGTAATTAAAAATTTGAATTTTTAGTGAAATCACAAATAATTAAAATTATTTATTGAACATGAATAAATAATACAAATAAATTTATTAGTATTTAATAAATAGTTATAATTAATTATGTGTGATTTTACTAAAAAATTCAAATTTTAATCAAATATCAGATTTCCTTCTCCGAATAATTAGAATTATTGTTTTCTTTTCGGGGAACGTAATAAAAATTTGAATTTTTAGTGAAATCACACATGATTAATTTTTTTTATTAAACACGAATAAATAATACAAATATAACTAAAATTATTTATTAGTGTTCAATAAATAATTATGCCTGATTTTACTAAAAATTCAAATTCTAATCAAATATCAGCGTTATTTAGTAATTTGTTCACTCAAAAAAAAGACAGCTGCGCGGATGGTTGATGGAAATCTTTTACATCTTATTTGATTTCGAACCAGGACAGGGGTTGGTTTGTTCGGTCGGCGATTGTTTTTAATCGGGAGATGGGACCCAGGGACAAGCAGACCAGACACCTGGCCAGTCCCGAGAACTGGTCTGAATGGCTCGCCCCCGAACGAGAATACCAGAATTTAAGGATCGGATCATAAATACCTAAAAAATATTTCCAAATGAATATTCATTAAATAAAAAAAAAAAAAAATTTAAAAGAAACAAAGTTATTGTATTTACATTTTTGGTAAATTAATAAATAGTATTTAAGGATTAATAAAACGCAATATGTTTAATTACAGAAAACATAAATAAAATACAATGTTGACGATATTAATATTTTTCCAAGTTTTTCAAATGAATTGTATTTTAGATTCTTAAGATTAGGAACATGTTTAATTGTTCCCAAGTTATCTAAAAGATTTCCCCCGAAAGTGACGTTAAAGTCACAAGCCGAGTATAACAAAACTCAATATGTTTAATTACAGAAAACACAAATAAAATACAATGTTGACGATATTAGTATTTCCAAGTTGTATTTTAAATTCTTAAGATTAGGAACATGTTTAATTGTTCCCAAGTTATCTAAAAGATTTCCCCCGAAAGTGACGTTAAAGTCACAAGCCGAGTATAACAAAACTCAATATGTTTAATTACAGAAAACACAAATAAAATACAATGTTGACGATATTAGTATTTCCAAGTTGTATTTTAAATTCTTAAGATTAGGAACATGTTTAATTGTTCCCAAGTAGTGAGTTGGAATTATCTAAGCGGTTTCCCCCGAAAGTGACGTTAAAGTCACAAGCCGAGTATAACAATGGAATTTTGGTTTTATGAAAGGGTAGTTGTGAGGAATAATCTGACGTTTGGGTGTCTTGTTGTCAAAGCAAGGGTTGCTCCTTTAACGGGATCTTTGTTTGTTAACGGTGAGTGCCGCAGATGACACTGGTCGTTGAGCATAGACCGGGAGGTCATCCGCCGCCAAGACCAAAGTCATTCGGGATAAGCAATCACTGGGAACAATCAAACAAGATATTTGGGATCTAAGTATTTGATTTACCCCCAAGAGAAACATACATGTGATTTTTCTAAGATATTGATGATGGGTGATCAAGACCAAAGTCATTCGGGATAATCAAACAATCAAACAAGCTATTTGGGATATAAGTTTGTCATTCACCCCCAAGAGAACCTATGTGAGGATACAGGTGATTTTTGATGATGGGTGATCAAGAGCCGTCAGAAGACTGACAAACGAACTTACCCGGAACAACGACAGCGCGTTTTAACCACCACTTTGATTGTTTTTTACTAATGAAAACAAAAAAGAAATTGATGCGAGATACTGAAAATAGGCGGAGACAATGAATTGCGCAGAATCCAACCCCCGAGACCGACCGCCTTCGCAAACCCCGAGAGTCACACCCCCACACGAGTTGCTAATTAATTAACAAAAAACGCCCCCTAATGAAGCTAACAACAGGTGTTTTATGAGTGTTCTTGATCTCTTACCTGATATCATGTCCTTTAAATAAAAATCCAGGGCATGGCACACATTAAACCCCTGAACACTTTTTTGGCGCACACACTCAACAAGTAAAAACACAGCACTTTTGATTTGGAGGGGTTGCAATAAAAAAAAATTATAAACACCGATCACTCATTTAGGGGAACTTGAAAAGTCGTTTAAAAAGTAAAAACCACAGCCGAGCTAAAGGGATTGGTATTCAATAGTAGAAGAAACAATCCTTGATGTGTGATGAGTGTCTAGAGATAATTAGTGAAAGTGTAGATTAGATCATGTGGAAGTTTATTTATATTATGTTCGCACTCATAGACAGCTCGGCAAGCACTGAGCCGCTCCGCGTTGCATATACTTTACAATCAATTGCCAGGCGGCAGGGCGAGAGGGAGGGAAACCCCGCGGAGTGGGGCGATGCGCGCGCGTAGAGGGGGAACCCCACCGAGGCGAAGCTCCGCCCTCGATTTCCCCGTCGCGGATCTCCCACCACGATTCGCCATCCATCCACGCCTTATTGGAGGGGCGGAAATTCCGTGTGATCAATCCAGAGGTGGGAGATACATATATATAAAGAGTAGGGAGGAAATAGTCGTGAGTGGGGGTGGAAGAGGGGGGCGGGCGAGAGGTTCGCGCCCTGAAATGAGAAGAATATCTAAAGAGGGAGAAAGGGACTTTTGTTTGCTGAACCGAACCGAGCAAACGGGCGTTATTAATGGAGTATCGATCCGGGGGTTTGAAAACCCCCGAAAAACGAGGGTGGGTTTGAATTTTGACACCCTTCCCTGGCAACCCCAGGGATAATTAATAGATAGAGGCTAATGAGTCATCTTCAGGAGATGTCACAGCACTCGAATCTGCGTTTAACATTCATTCCCTATATAACTAACCTAGATTTTAATTATTTACCTAAATAGGTAGATTTTTATGGGGGAGTAGTGTAATCGTGCAGAAAATTTGTTATGTTTTTCACAAAAAGAAATAAAGAGGTTGTCCTCTGCTTGATGCAAATAAACATACACACATATATATATATATCGAAATTATATATCTATATATACATATATTATTTATTTGTTTGAGACTATAGTTTTGAAGACTTGCTCTTCATCATCAGTCTTTTTTTTATTATAAATATTGTTTTTCATGGAGTCAATACCCGTATGGATATTGAAAATTTTCGATCTTTCACAAAGAGAAACAAAGAGGTTGTCCTCAGCTTGATGAAAATAAACAGAAGACAACCTCTTTGTTTCTCTTTGTGAATCAACAACTCTGCTACTCTCGGCAAAACAAAAACTTTTCAATTGTTATGTTTTTATTTATTTTACTCAAAAATTCTTCAAATGTAGTGAAATTTTGGACCATATCAAATGATTTGTCTTGATTAGTGAACAACGCAAAATATTTTTTTACTGATAATTTGGTGAGTTCAAAAAAATTTATTAACACAAAAAATATACAGAAAATTTTTTTAAAAATTGACTGTGAAAAGTTCTCGACATCTTATCAGGAACACACTATTTTAAATAGAGATCTCTAGTTGCGTCAAGCCAGTCTTAGGGCTGTCTATGAATATGATGACAAGATATCTTGATTCACGGTGGATCTGAGGATTCTTATAAGTATTAAGTGAAAAGCTTAAGATGGTTTTTTCTTCTTCTTTTAAATGCCATATCAGGTCTCCCTGGCGTTTCGGCTCCTCTCCATATATACCTGTGCTGAATGTGTTTAGCTGTTTTTACACAGATATACGGGACCTACTTTTTAACGCCGGCTCCGAACGACTAGTTTGGAGAGGTTACTAGGCAATTATACTTTTGGTATTGAAGGAGACAATAAAAGAGTGTGTCTTCTGCTGGAATTATAAATTTTATTTATACCACATGAAAAATGTAAAACTTTCGTTCATAAATTAATTCCTGTGAATACATTGTAATAGACTGATGAAGAGGGCAAAGCCCTCGAAACTATAGTCTCGTTATAAATAAATAAAATTTATAATTCCAGCAGAAGACACACTCTTTTATTGTCTCCTTCAATATATAAAAATTCTGCTACTCTCGGCAAAAACTTTCAATTTAATACATTTGGTAGGTTGCCATTGCTTTCCAAGTGGAGGCGACTGCAAATATCTGATCTGCCGAGACTCAGTCTCGAACCAGCGTACTTCGAGTCAACGACCCGACACTCTAACCACTGACCCACAGTCGCCTCTGGTTTTTTAATTTATCCAAATATTTCGGAAATCTTGTACAATATTCCTTGTTCAGAGGACCTTTTTTTGTGGAAATACAATAATAGATTGTTATGTATGTCTAACCATTGTTAGGTATGTCTAACCATACCTAACAATCTATTATTGAATTTGCACAAAAACGATCCACTTATATAGCGCTATTTTTCAAAGTTGGATAAGCTAATTTTTACACTTTTCTTGCATGTGGCACTACAGGTACATGGCCCACTACTGGTGCTTTTACGATATATGGATAAATTTACAAAAATCACCATTTAAAATTAAAATACTGCTGAAAAATAAGTTTTTCAATTAATACCTATGATGACAAGATTTTCATTACTACATAATATATTTACTTGTTGTGTTGTAGGAAATAAGAAATAAAATCTTATTAATATGATGAGGGGGACAGGTGTCTGCTAAAGTCACCTGGTATGCTTAGGTCACGGCAGATTTTTTTTTTAATCACAAATTTAATATAATATCACATTTTTCCACAAATATCTCTTCAATGTAAATTAAGTTTCAACAATTAATTTGTATAGTATATAATATACCTATAGACATAATATTAAATTGATAGATAAAGGGGTCTTTAGGTAATATTCACAAGACATTTCCTTTTTAAAAATAACTTTTTTCTTATAATACATCCAACTATTTATCAACAATGAAGCTGTTGAAGCTTTTATTTTTGTGATTAATTTTAACTATGTAATGTATAATATTCTTGATGTGGATTTTTGGTCCTTCTAGCCATCACAAAATTTACGATATATTAATTATTAAATTAAGACTTCTATGCAGGGATCATATTTTAGCCGGTTGCCTCGAGTCGTATTCGAACCCGGGTCCACTTGATTAACAGGCTGGTACGCCAACCCCTCGGCTAACCTGACCCGCATAATGTGGATTAATTGTTGTTAATTTCGTGAATTAATTGTTATTTATTATTATTATTAATTATAATTAATTATGCGTAATTTTTATAAAATTTCAACTCTTAATCTATTTCTTTTACTATTGAGAATGTGTAGGTACAGTGTTTTGAACTCTCGTTAAGAAACTCACTAATATTGGAATTAATTAATAGTTTTTTTGACTTGAGGTTTCGTCTTTTACACTTAACATTTATATTCATAATTTATCGTTTTTTACCCCTATATCATGAACACTCTAAAAATCAATTATAGGCCAACATCGTATTTTTTTTTATATACAAAATAATAATATTCAATGAAGGAGGAGGTAAGTATCAGCCAAATTTGGATGCGCTGGGTTCAATAAAACACCCTGAATAAAACGTTTCGGCCTGAATTTATTTGACCATCTTCAGTTAACCTGTTGTTCTAATACAGTTTTATCACAGCCACGAACTCTAACTACAAAATAATAGTGCATTAGGTAAATACACTGACATTATATACATTTGAATAAAAAAATTGCTAATAACCATAATCCTTATGGGGTTTAGGTTTCTTGCTCCAGTTTCCTCAATCTTTTGGTCCCTCGAATATCTTCTTTATCTTCTCCAGTAGTCTGTAGTCTATTTGTCCACTTAAACCCACCCACCAGTCTTTCATATTCATCCTCAAAACCGAAGGGTGAACCGCGACCTAATATCATGTACTATACACCTACCATCACTTCCACTTTCATTTCCAAGTAAAAGACAATAGATGATGTGGCATTATCTAATTAATTCCAAAATAATTCCACATAATTCCAAAGACGTGTACACCTAATTCCAATCGCGGTTCACCCCTCGCCCGGAACCTTCTCAAAGCCCTCACAGTTTTCTATGTGTTCCCCCTTTTTTCAATTAGTATCTAATAAGTGTTTATATTTAAGAGTTGTAATTTTATTAAAATCACCCATAATTAATTATAATTATTTATTGAACACGAATAAATAATACAATAAACTACGACGTTTCGATCGACTTATTTTGCGATCGTTCTCAAAAGTATAAGCACCCACTCCGATTTTAGTTACACGTCCTAAAATCTTTAATTCTTCAAAATACACCTTTAGAGGTATCTTCAAACTCAACCTAATACCTGAAATTATGTATGCTCTATTTTTCTATGATTTAGAATCAATTATGTATTGCACTTAAATGGAACATTTTCTTCAATTTATGACAAAAGTTAGTAGTGGAGTGAGCAAAGACATGTCAACTGAATGAATGACAGAAAAGGTTAAGATAAACAAGAAGGACTGATCAAAGAGAAACCTGAAGAAAGGAAACAAGCCCCCAAACCGGCTAAGTGCGAGCCGGACTCGCACATCCTATATCTTCTTCCAAAATACTTAATAAATCAATTTTCGTTCTTTTATTTGTAGTTGATAAGAAGAAGAGAATTTTTTAATAATTTTAAGTTATGCGAAAATCACCTAAAAATATCCAATTTGAGGCTATATCTAATCAGGTCATTTTTAAGTGAATTAAATCTAAAAAAAGCCTTAAAAAAATATTTTCAAAAATACCTCATAAGGTCATAATTTATGATAAAAAATAATTTTTATTTTCGACCCCTCAAAAATTCATCTTTTCCCAAAATAATCATTTAATTCAAATTTTAATATTATTTTTGATTTCGGAGAAAATGAATTCATATTTACTTGTCAATTTCAAATTTGTATCCAACGACGGGCATCTTACTGGTCAGGTGGCTGGCTACACTCCCTGTGATCCGCAATGGGTTTTAAAATAATAATTTAAATTTCGTAATTTTAATAAATTTTATTTGTCATGAACTATTAGTGGGATTTAAAATTGAAAAAAACTCGTCTGTGTCGTCCCACAAGCCGATTATAATAAGTATAGATAGGAGCTATGCTCCGACAAACATTCAAACATTATGAGTTATAGTCATTATGAGGGTTCCGTGTTTTAAATTTGAAGCTTAAAAAAGAAACACGCACGTCAACAAGTGAAACAGTCTGTATTTACAGTATTATCTTTGAAATATAAACCCCACTTCAAAGAAGAAATTTGGTTTTCTGTTCAAATGAGAAAGCTCTTTTGCGCCTACTTCCGAATTGGTCGGTACGTTACCTGTAAAGAGAGTATTCCAAGTATTGTGTCATGCCACCCAGAATGCAGCTCAAAAATGAGCCATAAAATTAATAGCGATGTGCCGGCCTTGTCTAGCTACCTTGTCCCTTGGTCCATCCTTAAAACTTTTCCGTTTATTTTTTGTTTTTAAATCTACCCTAGCCATGGCATATATTCTGATGAATTAAAATAAATAAAGGCTGATAGGCCAGGATTTGGAAACATTGAACAAATATCCTTAAATATATTGAATCACTCGTGTCCATAATAAATAGTAGAGGACTGGACAAAATAATAAAAAAACACAGAGGTTTTATCAAATCTGCCACAGACGTTTCGTCAATTTATTTTGACTTCCTTCAGTAGCCCATTCTTTGTCAAAAAACAATTTCACTATTCGACAAAACATCATAATCTCTTTGAGGAAGTCAAAATAAATTGACGAAACTTCTGGACGATTTGATAAAAGTTCTGTGTTTTTGATTATTTTGTCCAGTCCTCATCTAGTATTTTTGATACAAAAAATCCTTAAATATTTTATTTCTATGACTTTTATTTTCGTATTATTTTTTTACTTTCCTTAATTTAAACTTTCAAGACACGACTCCAAGATTACCTTCGACTCCAATTCAACCATTTAATATTAATTATACTCTTTTTTTCTTCTACATACAATTTCATAACCAATCCACTCGGTTTAAGCCCACAATCCAACCGCTGATTTGAACCTAGTTACAAGCTTTTATTTAGCTTGCAATGTTTGTTTGTTTGTATGTAAGTATGTTGGTTTAAAATTCTATAATGTAACAAAATAATGGGTTTAATTTACTTCAAAGTTTATTTTCTTTTTTTTAGAGCATTTAAATAAAAGCTTGTTTTTATTCCGTCTACTTTGAGTTATTCAGCTTACAGTTCTTTTTTATTCGAAACATCTATCCATCTATATCTATACTCAAGTGGATATTGATGAGGCAGTCCAAAAAAAGAAGATAATTTTAACTTTATTTTTATTCAAAAACCGACGTTTCGGAGGCTATTCCCTCCTTCTTCGGGGTTTTGAAAAGTCAGTGAAGTGAGTTTCAAAATCCAGAAGAAGGAGGAATAGCCTCCGAAACGTCGGTTTTTTGAATAAAAATAAAGTTAAAATTATCTTATTTTTTGGACTGCCTCATCAATCAATATCCACTTAATTAACTTATCAGTCCGTCTCCAAAAATTACTCCAATCTTTTATAAAACACTGCTGAAGATGGCCGTGAGTACACAACTAACTTACAATGAAATCTTATGTCTATACGTGAAGAAGGCATCAGTGACCTTTAAGAATATCAACAATAATTATATCTATACTTATTATTATAATCATCTTGCGCGCCGACGTGACTTTTTAAACCCACTAATAGTTAATGACAAATAAAAAATATTAAATAATAATAATTAAAATTATGAAATTTTAATTATTATTTTAAAATCTACTAATGGTTCATGACAAATAAAATGTATTAAAATTAGGAAATTTAAATTATTATTTTGATTTATGATACAATTACATTAATTTGTATTAATATTTGTATAATAAACTCGTCCTTATCTTCATTATTATTTTAAAACCCACTACGGAGCCCAGAGGCCCAGCAAGATACTCGCCAAAGGCGGGCCTCGCAACTGGTTAAATCAATAATAGAATAAAATAAAATTATTAAAAAAAAATGTAAATCATGAATATATATAATAGAATTGGACACGAAATTTAAATATAAATAGTGCTGAGCGAGTGTTCAGGTGCTATTAATCGTTTTTGGAGAGGGGAGTTTTCGAGCCCCTTTCAATGTAGGATAATAAAAGTGAACAGAGCAAGTGGCTCTCTCTCAATCGGGGACTCCCGGTTTTGGAGAAAAACCACCTACAAACGCGCTCTCTAGGGGGACAAACAACAACATATACTACTAATAGATATTTTGAAAAAAAATTGAAGTAGGTATAACAAAAATTTAATAAATTAAATTAGAGAATAAATGAAAATTATAAACAAAAGGATCGGCCGGTGTTCGAGCCTGGGACTCTCTTAATAACCAACTGACTTACCAGAAATCTATTCTTTATTCTCTAATCTAATTAATAATTGTCAACATTGTGGTAAGGCCCCAAGGCCAATGAAATAATTGTTTGTTACCAGTGAAATGATTCTATATGTAAAACGTCTGCTGGAGATCAACTGTGCCTGTTTTTGTGACTTGGGTGAATAGTAAATAAACCTCAATTCTAATATTTAAAAATTTTATTATAAAAAGTTTAAAACAAAAATTTAAAACATGCACTGATGTTTTCCAGCTGACTGAAGAAGGGCAGCGGTGTAACGTGTAATATATCGCTTTCGACAACTCTTTTATCCCTATGACCTCCAGAGACTGGAACTTGCTTCCTGCCACCATCTTTCCCGCGACTTATAACCTTCAGCTATTTAAGACCCGTATCCACAGATACCTTCGACCCCCGCCCAACCCATAAAATTATTTCTTCCTCTTTTCACGATGGAGGGGCCAACCCAGGCATTTAGGGGTTTCACCTTCTTGGTGTAACTCCTTCTCTCATCATTTTCATTAAAAAAATATTTATTACGCCTGCTTAAAATAAAGGATTAAATAAGAGATAACTTTTATTTCAATCACTGGCCCCTTAGCCAATTCATTAAAATAATCTTCCAGCTTTAGGTGATGTGATTAGGAGTTTAAATGGTTAAATAATTTAATATTATTTATTGAATTGAAAGTTTTTGTGCCGAGGGTAGCAGAATTTTTATAAATTGAAGGAGGCAATAAAAGAGTGTGTCTTCTGCTGGAATTATAAATTGTATTTATAACGAGACTATAGTTTCGAGAGCTTTGCCCTCTTCATCAGTCTATTACAATTGATTGACAGGAATTAATTAAAGTGAAGCCAAATCAATTGTACTAGACTGATGAAGAGGGCAAATCCCTCGAAACTATAGTCTCGTTATAAATAAAACTTATAATTCCAGCAGAAGACACACTCTTTATTGCCTCCTTCAATTATTTATTAAATAAATAACGTCGTAGTTTTATTGTATTATTTATTCGTGTTCAATAAATGATTATAATTAATTATGTGTGATTTTAATAAAATATCAACTCTAAATAATCCGATAAAAGTTTCAATAGCGATTTTTGATTTGGAGAAAAGTGAACACATATAACCTATAAATTTCACTGTCTAAGGCCCGGTTGTATGTCGCAAAGTAAATGCTTTTTACCGCTAACCAAGGTAGATGGTAAATGGAGGGACTGTGATGGCCAATCAGATGACAGCCACTGAATGTGCCTGTCATCTGATTGGCCATCCCAGTCCCTCCATTTACCATCTACCCTGTGTTAGTGGTAAAAGCATTTACTTTGCGACATACAACCGGCCCTAAGTGAAATTTAATTGGCGAGAGCTACATTGCTCTAACAGACCAACAGAGAAACATTGTAGCGATACAAATTAGGGCCCCGTTTTACTTTTTAAACAGCACCCAAAAAAAATCCCCCAATCATTTTTCTTCTATTAAAATCACGTACGTTATAACGTTTATTGTTTTGTTTTGTTTTTTTTATTTTAAAACACTCAGGAGCTGCTTTATTTTTTTGGGGACTACCATCTGGAGATGAAATCAAGTTCTGATCCAAATCGCTCTTGGGTCTGTGATTTGATATTATTTCTCCTATTGCTCAGTTCCTGTTGTGTGTCCCTTTGTCCCTTTTCATTAACCCTCATCCTGTTTAACGATTTTAACTTTTTCTTTTATATTTCATTAAAAAAATAATAATAATATCCCTGTTATATAAAAAAAAAACAACACTTTCTTCATTTCTCGCGCTTGTCTTTGTCATTTTCGGATATAATTTTTATTTTTTCGACTTTTGTTTGTCGGGGAGGGAGGGGGGCTGCTGTAGGTAATATAAAGGGCCGGAGGCTTGTCTTTCGCTTCTATTATTATTATATATATACCGTTGCAATCGGGGGCTCCCTTTTACCTCACAGTGCAATTAAACCTGTGATGGCCACAGGCTCTCTTTCTCTTTCTCTATTTCCAAAAAGACATCTTGAAGAGCATTTAAGGATCAAATGAGGGCAACCAAAAGAAAGAAAGAGGGAGAGAATCAAGTCAATTGTGGAAATAGGACCTTGTTCAAAAATTCAGAAAAGAAGCCGCAGGAAACGAGCAATTAGCACGAAGTTTCGGGTGAGGATTAAGCGACAGAAGAAGGAACGATAACAACAGTGGCACTGGACTGTGTTGTTTTAAACCTGGGCAGTTTCAAAAACACCCCTTCACAAAAGCTGGTCTTTTGGTTTGCAATATTTTAACACCCCACGACGCTTATATTTCCAACTAATGAACATTCCTATGTTCATGTGAGGTCGAAATAGAAATTGAGGCCCTTAGGATTGAACAATTGTTTCGGACCCTTTCTCTAAGTGTTTACAATAGAGTGATTGACAAATTTCGATTCTTTAAACAATCGAAAAAAGGCTCGGGTGAGTACTTAAAATATATATATATAAAATAATTAGTCTGAATAACAGAAGAAAATACTACGGATTCCTTTTGTAATTATCCATATTATGCTTTATAACTCCTTAAGAATTCAACAAGTTATATAGTATTATAATTAATTATGTGCGATTTTAAATAAAAAAATTTCAACTCTAAATTAAATCAACCACAAAAATAGCTTCTTCATTCCTTTAATATGATGGGTTTTTTTTTTTGGGGGGGGTCTAATTTGTTGTGGAGTCAGATATAAAAAAATTCATCATAAAATGTTAGGAACTCCTGTAAACATCTTTTTTTAAATAGAATTATGATTAAGTTTTTAAATTTAAAATGACGTGGGGAGGGAGTTTAAAGTAAAATTATGAAAAAATTCCACAAATTCACTCATGCCCTTCTTATCAACGACAAAGAATCACGAATTTGTAGACTCAAGCATTTTGGAAGATATATTATTTGTCTGCTGCCTCCTGGGCGATCTTAAGTATAGGATCATTCAGCTAGAAATATATATAACGCACAATAAGCGAGCCAGTCTCGCACTTTTTTGTTTTGTGCATGATAATTTTTCTTAAATTTTCCCAGTCAGCATCCGCGATTTATTCTAAAAGGGACAGCTTTTGGTTCTTAATCCACTGCTGCCCTAGCGGATTCTCAAGGAACTGAAACTGGCAAAGAGGTCAATAATTTATCCAAATGTGTAGAATTAAGTTCTCTAATTCTTTTTTATTAAAGAGAATAAATGAAAATTTTCAATTTTTGAATATAATTATCAATTTTTTAATTAATTTTACCAATGTTGATTTTTTATATTATACTAAAATCAAACAAATTAATTTTTTAAAATAAAAAATCGCCATAAGGATAAAAATAAATAAAAAAAGTGGGTATGTCTCAAAAATTCTCCTCCCTATCTTTAGTTTTAGAGTAAAAAATTGATAAAAATATAAACCAAAAGCTGACTTGAGAGCACATTTAACTAATAACCACATGTCTTTATTATACCAGCTCTGTGCTTACATAATTTACCACCAAAACTCATAAACACTTTTTAAAAACCTCTTTTTTTGAATTAATAGATTTTTGAAACAATGATCGGTCAAAATTTGAAAAAATAATTTCCCTATGAACAATATTTTCCCGTATACTATGAGAAATTCCACTATCGGTATATTATTACTTATATGATATGTAAAAAAAAAAATGGTGTAAATATTATATGAATAATTTAAAATAGGAACCTAATATTAATTAGCAGGTAGATAAGAGATCTACTGGCCCCTCCTTTGGTCAATTATTTCGAAATAGTCGTACCAAACAACATGACTTGAATTGGGTTAGTTTGAAAAGACCGACCACATAACATTTTAGAATGATTACTTATCGATCAACAAAACCCGGCTACTTGTTGCTTGACCACGTGGTAAAAGAAATATTCGTAATGTTGGAAATTTAGCTATAGGTATAGAAGGTTTTGATGATGTACCTACTGTTTGATTGTTTCGATATTTAATTAGATTAATTTTATTAACTTTTTGTCTAAAAATTCTATCTAAGCTAAATTTTAGAATCCCATCACATAGCACGAGATCCCAAGATATGTTTGTAGTTCCACATCACTCGACTAACTTCGGTAAAACCAACGCCATTGACAGAATTCAAACACTAGCAAATAAACACTCGACCAATCTTGACCTTTCCAGCACAACTCCTCACCAACTCAAAAAAACCATCAGCCACATTGTAAAAACCACTTCAGTGTAATAAGTTTGTTTTTTTCTCTCTGATACCTATCTGTTATTTTATTATATCCATATTGTTTTAATATTGTATCCTGTATATATATATTTTTCTGTATTGGATATCTTGTACGTAAAACTAGCTAAACAGCTAAATAAATAAATAATCTCATTTACTTATGTATTAAAAGACTGCTTTGATTTATAACCGACACTTGTAATAATTTTAATCTTATAATATTATCAGAGGGTGGGGAAGCATCACCAGACACAATCATGTTCAAACCTGTCGCAGCAGACTCGCTGTTTGCAGTTTATTCATTTAATAACCACACCTCTTATAAAGGAGCCCCTGCTAGTTAGACAACTGAATTGGCACATCAGTTAAGCCTATGCAAACCAGGCGTGATCACAATATTTCACATTATATATATATATGCAGAGGTGTAGCCACAGCGGGAAGGGGGGGGGGGGGGTGAAAACATTTGGTGGCCGAAAAACCTAGAAATTTTGAGACTTTTTCCAGTTTTTTTTGCTTATAACTCGAAAACGATCCATATTTTGTATATAACCATCCTATACTAAATTAAAAAGGACAAAAATTTCGCGTCGATTAAAAAAAAATTCAAAAGTAGTTCGATTTTTTATGGGAATCCAAACAACACCCCCGCGAATCACTTTTGAATTTCCCATTTTGACCATGAAGGAGTATGTTTCCGACAAAGACCACCCTATACGTTTTTAAACTAGATTAAATTTGCTACAATGTAAACAAAGTTTCATTTTAATTGGATAATAGTAACCGGTGGTGCAATGAGATTGAAGTTTTGAAAAACTACAATTTTTTGCAAAAATTCGCAGTTTTCCCTTCATATGAAAACCACATATCCTAGAAAATTAATTCCTATCTCATTTTGTAGGAAATTTTGTTGACTTGAACGTTTACTTGGACCACTTTTTTTGTTAAAATCTTAGATTTATAGATATCCAGTATTTTCCATGACGCTTTTGAGGATTCGAATCATTTCCTGTCCGAAAAATGTAGGATATCTATAAATCTAAGTTTTATCAAAAAAGTGCTTCAACTACACGTTCAAGCCAATAAAATTTCCTAGAGAATGAGATAGAAATCAAGTTTATAGGATAAGTGGTTTTTATTTTATGAAGGAAAAGCTGCATATTTTTAAAAATGGCTCATTTCCTGTCATGGAAAATGCTGGATATCTAAAAATCTAAGACTTTAGTGATCCGGAGGGGCTCTTTAGATTTTTATAAAAAATAGACGAGAAATTTTGTCCTCTTTAATTTACTAAAGGATGGTTATTTACAAAATATGCACCGTTTTCAAGTTATAAGCGAAAAACTGGAAAATTTCGAGGTTTTTCGGCCCCCACATTTTCGAGGAAGCGAACTTAGATTTGGCATACACACAACACCATGCCCTAAAATCCTAGAAAAATTCTTTTTCCGATGCAAGCTGAAAACCCGCCTATATACTGGGCTAATACGTTTAATCAAGAATTATGTTCTTTTTTAATTTCTTGAAGTATCTATTTGTTTTAATAAAAAAAAATTCCCACTAAATATTTTGCTTTGTGGATTGACCCAAGTATTGTAATCGTGCATGAAAAAGTGGGTTTTTTCTTCTTTTTTCAAAATATCTCAAAAACGGCTAGAAATTATTTCGATTAAAAAAATTGAGCGAAACCATGGCATTTGGGCTCTACAAAAAGCTTATAATAAGTGAACATCGAAAAAATTATATTTTTCGAGATAATAATTGTTTTGTCTGTTGAAGTTCTAGTTAGTCTGTGCGTTACCAAATTTTGTGGACAAGCTAGCTCAAAAACTAATGTGAATATCGAAACCAAATTTCACACGTAGTTTTGGTCCATTGAGATTAAGAGCTGATTAGATTTTGGTGCATATCGACCCGAAATTAAGGGGGGGGGTCGAGGGGGGGGGGGGGTTGACAAATTAAAAATCTGAGCGTTCAGTGTTGAGCAAACTCAATCCAAATTTTGTATACATAATCAGTGGACCCCAGAAGTCTAAAAATGCAAAAACTAACCGCCCGAAATGGGGGGGGGGGGGGGTCAAAAAATGAAAATCTTGGCCATTTACCAAACTAAACCAAATTTTGTATACATAATCAGTGGGACCCAAGAAGTCTAAAAATGCAAAAACTAACCGCCTGAAATGGGGGGGGGGGGGGGTCGAAAAATGAAAATCTTGGCCATTTACCAAACTCAACCAAATTTTGTATACATAATCAGTGAGTTCCAGGAGTCTAAAAATGCAAAAACTAACCCCCCCCCTACATGATTATAAATAATTTCAGTATTCATCCTTAAAATACGGCAGTGAGGGGCCAGGTTGTATGGTAAAGGTAAGTGGATGGCGCACATCAGGACACGCCGATAGCTTGTTTACTTTATTCATTTGCAAAACAGTAAAAGTTTGGATCGGTCTTGCGCCAAGAGAGGCTTCAAAAGGGTCCGCAGGTAGTGTAGAATTCGCTTTTACATTAATTACATTCTAAATACATTCTAAACTCTAACTCGAAAAAGATGTCACTGGGCGATTTTCACCTGATAATTGTAACTGTTTTAATTCTCTAAGAGATTATCTGCTACTACTTCTGTTGAAAGTAGTAATTCTCTAATCTTCAAAAGAAAATTGAGACTAATAAAATAATCAGATTATTTTTAAATTAGTTAATATATATATTTTAAAGTAAATAATAATAATTTGTTGTCATGTAATAATTTTTTTGTTAACATTTAATTTATAAAACATTAATAAACGATACTTTGTTTTAGAATAATCATGAATTTAAGTAATTTTTTTTTTAAATATAGTCAATAAGTAATTAAAGAAAATTCTCAAATTTTTTATCTACTAGCTTCAAGGCCCGCCTTCGGACTGTTTAATTGATGTTTTATACACGTGTAAAGAACACTTTCATATAAAAACTCTTGCTAGTAGATGAATTGTAATAGATTGATGAAGAGGTACAAAGTATATCTCTTTAGTGAATGAGTGCAAAAAATGTATTTTTTCCAGCAGAAGACAATATTTTATTGTCCCCTTCTGCTCCTCAATTGAGTTCGGCAAAAAGAACCTTTTAGCTTAAGTTAAATATAAGTTTGTGTCTTGCAAAAGTTCACTAAATAAATAAGTAAAAATCGTCATTTGGGGAGAAATTATCCAATAAAAATTAAAATAATAAACTTTTAAAGTTTATTATTAGATTATAGAAAATTTAGGTTTAATTAGACTCAAAATAGGTTTTTAATATGAGGGTCTTAAATACAATAGAAAAAGGATGAGGTGAGATTCCTGAAATTTTTTAAGAAAAATGATTATATATATATAATCAAAAAGCTTGGCTGAAACTTTTTTTTATTTTTTTCTACTCTATTAAAGACGGTTTTCAGAATTTTTTTCAAAATTTTTCACCCAACCCAAAAGAAGTTAGGAATTTTTGAAAAAAAAATAGATTTTTTTCAAATAACCATAACTTTTTCAAAAATTTAAGTTATCATGACGATTTTTTTAAAAATTTTTGGTTTTTAAATGTACTTTTAAAAAATAGATAGTTTTTTAAATCTTTGTTTCAGTATTAAATTCTTCTTCAACGATAATGTGGCTAGAACTATTAAGAATGAATGACACTAAAAAATCTGACAAACAGGGCCGCCAACACATGTTTAGTTCTTTTATTGTTTGGCAAGCTATGTTGGCTAACCTGAATTTTTTTTAGTTTTTCCTGAATTTTCCAATTTTCCGGGCAACTTTTTTTTTACGTATTAACCTGAATTGGACTATTACGAACATTTAAAAAAAAAATTAACCAAATCGGTCCAGGCATTTGAGAGATCTGCGCTTACAAAGAAACAGAAATTCATTTTTATTATATAGATTTTAAAAGTAAATAAATGTCCCTTAAGGATCTACGTCAATGGCAGGACCGACCTTTGGGTCCATGACATCAGGTTTTTGTAATTTTTTACACGATGGGGGAGTCAATCACACTCTCAACCCCTTTTATTCGCCTCTTACGACTAACACCGGATACTGTGGACCAATTCTAACCCGGGTCCACAGGGTGAAGTTCTTAGTGATATAATTAATTCTTTTTTTACTATCTATTAAATATTATATCAGAATTAGAAGTCGAAACGTTGTACTAGAAAATCTTAATAAATTTAGAAGCTTTTATGTAATTAATTTTATTAAGTGTTGAAATTTTATTAAAATCACACATAATTAATTATAATTATTTATGGAACATGAACAAATAATACAATAAAACTACGACGTTTCGATCGACTTTTATTCTGCGATCTTACTTGAGAACGATCGCAGAATAAGTAGTTTTATTGTATTATTTATTCATGTTCCATAAATAATTATAGTTAATTATGTGTGATTTTAATAAAATTTCAACTCTTAATAAATTTCGTAATTTCACCATGGGGGTAATCTGACACTCGATATTGAAGAAAAATAATTTCATTTTTAAAACAATGTGACCGAACTATTTCGATCTGGCATAATATTTCTGTCTGGACCATCCATGGTGAAATTATAAAATTATTAAAATGTTATTTTATCGTTCGCTTCTTTTTGTAAAATTCATCGATAAACGCAGAAATTTTCGTTGTTTTTCAAATATTTTGTAACACGGTATGAAAATACTGACGAATCTAAAGCATCTACAGAATTAATGAACCTCGATACTGGTATTACCATGGTTAAATCGAACTGATAAATCACCGAAGTTAAGGAACACGTAGCGCGGTTTGTTCTTAAATGGGTGGCAGGGAGCCTGCACCCCCGGGACCCCGGCCTCTGAAGAGGACCAGGGGCTCAACAAATAAAATCGGAAAGGGGGTTTTCTGCATGATTTTAACAATTAAGTATTTAATAAGAGGGGACCCGCGATAAAATGCAACCCAAACTCTCTGCGGCCTTCTTGTACTAAAAAAAACCCTGAAAAACATTTTATTTTTTTTAATTTGAGCATAATTTAACCTTGTTGTTTTTATAATATTTTCTCTCTAAAACAAAGAAGTTGTAAAATTCTATTGTTCAACAGGTAGTTGGGGTTCCGGAGTAGGGAAAAAGCAGGTATTTGTGAACGGGAAGGGACCTTTTGAGAAGAGTTCAAATTTCCGACATGGCCTGCCTGAAGGAGAGAATTGCAAATTTCTTTCTCAGACACCAAGGTCAGCTAAATAACTAACAACCAACGTAGGCACACTTGTGTACACACACAGAGTGTTTGACATGCCGTTATGTCAGCTGCGATCATTTTCAAAACCATGAATATTTAGCAAAGTGAGAGAGAGAGAGAGAGGCACACTTTGATAATAATACTATTTAATGAGCCCTTACACGATAACGAAAAAAAAAACAGCGAATTTTTAGCTAGTAAAGTGAACAATGCGTTATAATAAGTACTTAATTATTCAAAATATCAAAATTCTTAAGATAAAATGCATGAGGTAATTTATTATAATTATTTTAACATCCTACCAAGCCTATTTTCTACATTTTGCGAGGCCCTGGGCGAAATGGAAAAGCGGGGCCTTTGATAGTTATAGAAACATTTATGGAAATTTTAAATGAAGAATTTTTTGTTAATTAATTAAATTATATTAATTTTTATTTTAAATTAAGAATTTCTTGTTAATTAATTAATTAAATTAAATTAATTTTTATTTTAAATGAAGAAATTCTTGTAAATTAATTAATTAAATTATATTATTTTTATTTTAAATGAAGAATTTCTTGTTAATTAATTAATTAAATTACTTATATTAATAATCACAATATTAATTTATACTATAATTTAAAAAATAATTTATTTTCATTTTTAAATGTTTTTACGCTTTGCGAGGCCTACAATGGCGCAGCATCCAACTTGTGCAAGTTAAGGTAGTTTACACGGGCTTAGTACTAAGCGAGGGGTTAACCGCGATTGGAATTAGGTGTACACCCTCTTTGGAATTATTTGGAATTACTTTGGAATTCATTAGGTAGTCTATTGTCATCTACTTGGAAATGAAAGTGGAAGTGGAAGTAGGTGTACACGATTTTAGTTCGCGGTTTATCCCTCGGTACTAAGTATTAGTGCTAACCACTCGCACTAATTCTGTGTCGTGTAAAACACCCAATTGTTCAAAATTGCCACCATTTTTCACATGGTCAAATCAGTCACTATATAAAAAGACCACAGGCCCCTATAGTCGGCATCTGAAACTACCCTCCCCACCAACATTTTTTCTCTCGAGGCCTCGGCGATAGCGCCAAACAGTTCTTATACTATTAAACACCAAAGGGTAAATATCATTTAAATTTACACCGTGTGCTATGCGTTAGGCTTGTCTGAGTCTGAAGGTTACCTCATTGTAGATGTTTTGCGGTCCGCTCGATTGACCAACAGAACACATAAACTCATGAACAGAAACCACTCAAGGTTTACGTTAAAAAGCGCTAAGCCACGCTTAGCCAAATAAATGTATGTTTTGATTGCCCGATTCGCTTGGCAATCAACAACATATATATACATTTGCCCAACCAAGCGGCAACCCTTCTCTTTCTGAACAAATACAGAAAGGGCATTTTGCGCTGCATCTTGCACGAGTGCTCCCAGCCTACACACGGCATATTCAATTTTTTGCGAAAGGAACGCGGAACGGGAACCGGTCTTCAAATGTCCTGTACCTTCCTCAAACTATCTTAATACATCCACCTAACTCCTCTTTTATCAAAACCTTCCCTCTATTAATTAATGAATAAATTTTATATCAAAGTTAAATTGTTTTATCTTTTTTATTTCATACGCTCTTGCAGAGAATTACCTTGTCTCCCCTCCATTTGCTCTTTTTACAGGATATCATATGTGTGTAATATTAATTGACTAGATAATCGAACCAACAGCCCTATCGAAACATTCTATTTTTTATAAAGTAAATAACAGCTTCCTTGGGGTCTTACAAACCTCAAAACCAAAAGGAGCGATACTTTTCAATCATTGGTCCTTGCAAGCCGAATTTAATTTTTATTAGATTATTATTCACTCCCTAATCCTTTAATTAAGGACAATTTTTCATTGGTCCTTCATAAGCCAGATCCTTAATTAAAGCGATCTAGAGATTGATTATCTGGTTTTAATTATTGTTGTTCATATTGATATTCTTGGAAATGGCTCAGGAGACAAAGGACAGTATTCTCGCATCTCTAAGATGCATACAAAGGCGATTGAACCAATTCGATTCAAATGAGATTGAAAATGGAACAGTTGACGAGTTAGAATTTGTTTGGAAATTAACAGAGGAAATCAAGCTCCAATTAGATGAAATTAATTATCGAATTGAGCTCGTAGAAAATGACGATGAAGCGGACATACTGTTCGATAAAGCATCAGACTGTATCGAACGAATCAGACTCATACAATGCCCGGTATATGGAAAACTTTCAAGTTTTTCAGCCAATAACAATAGCACACAAACACGCACACACACACGCAACCACACACAGGTAACCAAAAAACCTTCAATTATAATCAATGGCAAATTCGGTAATTCAAACATAATTACATCCACCTCTAATGAAACTCATATTGCTTATAATAAGTTAAGTTTCAATTTCACCACCTATTCTTCACTAGAAATATTAAGCAAGCTCAATCTATTGCATTTACAGCCTCTTGTAAAAATAGATATCTTAGCTCATTCTAACACTATACAAATTTCAGAGCATTCTTTCAACGCAATCGAAACGAATGTTCAAGCTAAGAATCCATTACATATTTCCTTCAATCAAACAGCAAGGAAAACCCAACCTTTAGCTCCTTATAGAACTCTTCATATGCCAGGGCAATCTTTCAAAGCAGCCGCAAAGAATGCTCTACATTTGAATAAAAACGCTTCTTCTGATTTACTATCATTTACACATAATGATAGCGATTCAGACAAGCTTACTCTCTTCACACAAATGGATAAAAAAGTAATTTTTCCCAATTCATTTCAAAATAATGTTATTGGTTTAAAAGAACTTGGTATAAGAGAAACTAAATTTTCTAATGCCTCCAACACAGCTATTATAAGGAAAAACATTTTCCACCACGCTTTTATTTTAACACCAGGCAGGTTAGTGCAAGCAAATTCAAATAAATTCGATTCACATGGCTTTTCACCAACCTGTGAATTACTAGCACTCCTTTTAGGCTAGCAAACGCCTAAAAAACCTCGGATTAAAATTAATTCTAAGCTAAACTAAGCTAATATCAAAACCTCAATAATACTTCACTAAAGCTAGTTTTAACTTAGATACTAAATATAAAGATTTGTTTTCTGAATGAATGCCAGAATTTACGACTCTTCAATCGTTCAACAAACAATATCTTCCTTAGTTTATAATTTTTCAATATTAATTTGGAATTCGACTCATAAATATTTTTAATTAACATATTTACTTTCTTTATAGTAGCAAAAAGCATTTAAGTCAATTTCAAAATAGCTCGCTTGATCATTTTATCCAAGCTCATAATGCAAACCATTGCTTTGCAAACATTTTCAAACAATATTAATTTGGAATTCGTAGAATAAATATTTAAATTAATTACTTTCATTATCAAAAAAAATATTTTTCTCAATTCCAAATATTTAGCTAACATAGCTTAGACACAAATTCTCTATTGTCCAAAATAATCTATAGAAATTATACAAATGCATTTTTCTCAAACTATACAAAAATTTTAAGGTTTAAACATTCCAACAATTTCTTAAACAAACAAAACAAAAATGGATACAATTCACAGGTATGCTTATGCATTAGCAACTACCTTTACCTGAAGCTCCAACCCTAAAGAAAAAGGCTATTTTTCATTTTTATTTAGAAAAATATTTAACAAACATTTTCAATAAAATTTTTAATTTTTATTTTCAATATTAATTGCATACGCAAGAAAAATTCTAATTGGATTTATGATTCCACATATAATTTTTCTCTCTACAAAAACAAATTTGATTTGGTTTATAAAATTTTTTAATGGTTTATCAAGAAACTCAGAATTTACTGAAAAAAGGTTCATTCTATTCATATTTTTAACAATAAAGAATTTGCAGGGAAAACTTTGCCCTTAATCTCTGGTTATTATACTCTAAGATAATAATCCCTTAAATAGCATGCTTTAAGAATTTTCACAGACACATAATCTAAATTCTTCTCTAGAATCTATTAATATTTTAACCCATACTATATTCAAACATTATAATTTAAAAAAGACAATAATAAGTTCTGAACACTAACATTTAGATAACTATTCTACCTTATACTTAAACTTAATAAATTTTGTTTACAACACTTTCATATGCTATCATCCTTACTTACATAATCATTAAAATGTTCCACATTTTTTCGGGTGGAGGTAATATGTTCAAAATTGCCACAATTTCTTACATGGTCAAATCAGTCACTATATAAAAAGACCACAGGCCCCTATAGTCGGCATCTGAAACTACCCTCCCCACCAACATTTTTTCTCTCGAGGCCTCGGCGATAGCGCCAAACAGTTCTTATACTATTAAACACCAAAGGGTAAATATCATTTAAATTTACACCGTGTGCTATGCGTTAGGCTTGTCTGAGTCTGAAGGTTACCTCATTGTAGATGTTTTGCGGTCCGCTCGATTGACCAACAGAACACATAAACTCATGAACAGAAACCACTCAAGGTTTACGTTAAAAAGCGCTAAGCCACGCTTAGCCAAATAAATGTATGTTTTGATTGCCCGATTCGCTTGGCAATCAACAACATATATATACATTTGCCCAACCAAGCGGCAACCCTTCTCTTTCTGAACAAATACAGAAAGGGCATTTTGCGCTGCATCTTGCACAGTGCTCCCAGCCTACACACGGCATATTCAATTTTTTGCGAAAGGAACGCGGAACGGGAACCGGTCTTCAAATGTCCTGTACCTTCCTCAAACTATCTTAATACATCCACCTAACTCCTCTTTTATCAAAACCTTCCCTCTATTAATTAATGAATAAATTTTATATCAAAGTTAAATTGTTTTATCTTTTTTATTTCATACGCTCTTGCAGAGAATTACCTTGTCTCCCTCCATTTGCTCTTTTACAGGATATCATATGTGTGTAATATTAATTGACTAGATAATCGAACCAACAGCCCTATCGAAACATTCTATTTTTTTATAAAGTAAATAACAGCTTCCTTGGGGTCTTACAAACCTCACAAACCAAAAGGAGCGATACTTTTCAATCACCCAATATAAGTGGTTAGTATTAGTAGAGTGGCAAGTGCGAGTGAATATATAGAAATAGTTTCTATTTACTAATGGCAAGTAGCTTTTTCCTACCTATATATTTTTCACTATTTTTCAATTTTAATAATATACAATTTAGGAATTCAAATATTTAATGAATTTGATAATTATGTAAGTAATATCATTATTAGTTAGATTTTCTTTTTATTATTTGTAAAGGGGATCAAATTTAATCATAAATTCAATAATAATTTAAAATTCATTATTCACTTGAACTTCGTACAGGCAACTCAAATTGAAGATACTCGGCGAGTTTCTGTTCCAACTCCAGGGAATTAATTGCCTAGTGAACTGAGGGCCTTATAAATTTGTGAAATAATTTTTTTTTAAATTAATTTTAAATTTGTGACAAGGGAGTAATAAATTCATTCAAAAAAATAAAATCGTAAAATTTGTGTAGAATACAGAATAGTACCTATATAAAAGAGATATTATATTTGTCTGAAAAAAAGGGATTGAATTTTATTAAAAAAAATTTAATTATGTTTCAGGGAATTTCCGTTTTTGACACACTTCCCCCTAGCTATCAAAAAAAAGAAAACTCAAAAAAAAAAAATTGCCTGACTGCACTTTTGATGGATGAAAGAAAAAGTTGACCTTGACATTATTGCGTGACGGCTCTTCTTCTTATACTCCCGTTCACTAATTCCAAAAAAAAAGTAAAAAAGGACTAAAATAAATGAAAATAAAAGTATTTATCTAAAAAATTTTGAAAGATTTAAAGAAAGTATAAGAAATTTTTTTAAAGATAATTAGAAATTATATGAAATATGCATGATAACGGGAAAATATTTATTATTTATTAATAATTAATTTTCACTTTATATTTATAAATATATTTAATAAATATTCTTAACGATTATATAAGTAAATAATTTACCTACATTAAGGGGGGGGGGGGCAAAAAAAACAATATTTTTTTATTTTTAATGAAAATATGTTAATTTAAAATGATTTTAAAATGGTCATCAAAAATCAACTTGATTAAAAAATTTTTAGACGTCGCTCACAATTTGTAAAAATCTTCAAAATGGCAGAAAAAGAGGGTTTTTTTTTGAAGTGAAACTTCTGCTAGCGACGTATCTGTTTGAATTTTTTGTTTCAATAAAGGGGAAATAAAAGACAATCTTGATTTTAAAATAATAATTTACCAATTATTAAACCAATTATTTTACATTAATTAATGTATACATTGTATTTTAGCTTCGACTCCGGAGATTACTTCTCCACCATCGAGTGTCCTTGATCATCTTTAGTCCTTGTTTTTAATAAGAGGAAAAAACTAATTATAGATAAAAAAAACCTCTTTTTCGATAATTATTCCAATACCATATTGCGGAAATTAATCCATCCAATTAATTTCCCAAATAATAATTTAAATTTTCCTAATTATAATAAATTTTATTTATCGTAAACAATTAGTGGGTTTTAAAAGTATAATTTAAATTTCCTAATTTTAATAAATTTTATTTGTCATGGGATATTAGTGGGTTTTAAAATTAAAGTTTCACTTCCTCCGTGAGCTTATGTGGATGAGGCTCACACATTTTTTTTTTGGTCATCTTATTATTGACTACGTTGGAAATTATAAATATTCTAAAAAAACTTCAAGTAGATATAGGTATCAATTTATAGAGGTCACTCAAAATGCTTTTTAATGAATTAAGTATGTTAGCAGGTATTTGAAAGGGAAAGTAGAAAATCATACAATTCTCATAGATAACGCAAAGCTTGCCAATTTTATTTCGGCTTCATCAGGCGTCTCAATGATTATAGTTTAATTATAAGATAACAGATATGCACATATTTCTGAATTAACTCAATTGTCCCTGATCAAAGCGAACAGAGTGCGCAGGGCAAGTTCGAGCATTGTCTATGGCTCCTACACGTACGCTATTTATAGAACCATTTCGACCCCCTGCACCAATTTGAGATTCTTTTTACAGTATATTTTTTGACTCTCTATATTTGGCCTGAATAATTATTTAATTTATATATAAGAAACCTTTGAATGACTGGATTATTATTAATATGGTATTTTTTGAAAAATATTAATAATAATCCAGTCATTCAAAGGTTTCTTATATTTAAATTAAATAATTATCCAGGCCAAATATAGAGAGCCAAAGACAAACGAATTAGTCAAAATATACTGTAAAAAGAATCAGGGACAATTGAATTCATTCAGAAATATGAGTATTATTATTATATCTTAAAATTAATCATAATCATTGAGACGCCTGATGAAGCCGAAATAAAATTGACGAAACGTTGGGTAAATCGATGACAATTGTTTTGATTTTCTACTTACCTGTCCAAATACCTGCTAATATACTTAATTCATTAAATAATATGGATGCGATGGAGTTTAATGATATTTTTAATGTTTAAAGTAGTGTACTTTAGATGTTTTTGAGTGACTTGTAAATATTTAATGATTTGGTTATCGATAGAATTTGCAAAAACGAGCGAAGAATTTTTTTTTTTAATTAAGGGTTATTTTTTGGATAGCATCCCCTGATTGAAAAGTCCCCGCCCACAAAAACACTGATCAAAACGTAGCGCATATTTCCGGTTAAAAACTCGAATTCGAATTTTGATTTCTTTTTTTAACAATTGAAGAATGGAATTACAAAAAAAATAATTTTTAAGAAAAAAAATAAAAACCGACTTCAAAAAATTAAATGCAACAAATAAAATACACTAAAAGGTATAAAATAATTATTATCTTATTTAGTTACAACTAAACGACGAAATATTAACATGAAATTACTTTTTGAAGTCGGTGCCAAACAAACTATACCTATAAGCGAGCGTACTCCGCCAAACGTACTAAGTAAGATCCGTCGAGTGCGATTCATAAAAGGTATATGTTTGGCACCGACTTCAAAAAGTAATTTCATGTTAATATTTCGTCGTTTTAGTTGTAACTAAATAAGATAATAATTATTTTATACCTTTTAGTGTATTTTATTTGTTGCATTTAATTTTTTGAAGTCGGTTTTTATTTTTTTCTTAAAAATTATTTTTATTTTTATTTTTTTAGTGATGTCATTAATAGTGATCATATCATCAGAACTTGACCAAATTAATATGACACCATCCCTAAGACACCCCCTTTCGGATAAAAAAAGAACCATCGAAATCGGTTCATAAACAAAGAGGTTAGGTCTAAACAAACCTAATAAAAAATGTCTAATACCTATGGAAAAAAATCGAAAAAAAATGGGACCAATCGGAAGCTAGACTGGACCCAAAGCAAAAAATTTTTTCAAAATCGGTTGACAATTGGCGGAGATATGAGGTAACATAGGCACAAAAAAAAAAAAAAAAAAATTCAGTCGAATAGAGAACCTCCACCTTTTTTGAAGTCGGTTAAAAAATAAAAAATAAAAAAAACTCTGGAAATGATATGTTTAAATCTTCGTTTGCCCCCCACCCATTGAACCCGCCGTTCACTAAACTCTTCCTGTGGAGGGTGGGGGGATATAGAAATAAACCCGTCATCTTAAAAAAGAATGTAATAAAAAATGCCATTGATTTAAGGAATGGATCGCTAGAGAGATAAAGTGAGTCGCTACGGAGTGGTGGGGGATAGAGGGGTTGGAGGGGAGGTAGGGAGATAGTAAAAATTATACGACTACACTGTAATGATAAGGAGAGACGAGTGTTAAAATGATTTGATGACTATTCAAACGGTACTCTTGTAGTTACTTCTTCTGCTAGTCGATATGGAAAGCGTCAGACAACCCAACAACAACAACAACAACAACAACAACAACTATATAAAAGAGGGAATTCGAAAAAACAAGAGTGGATTTAAATTTTAATCAATTTATTTGCCCTCCATACGACTTAAGGTTAACCACTTTTTTTAATAACAAACCAAAATTGAAATAAAATAATTAATTTATAATAATAATTAATATTGTATTTATCTGTAAAAAAAAATACATATGAGTAAAATTAAAAAATTTAATCGAGCTGATTTTTGGTGAGCATTTAAAGCGTTAAATTAACATATTTTCATGCCAGATCAAAAATAAAAAGCATCGGTTAGGTTATTTAATAGCAACACTTCGTATAATGTGAGCCCTGCTATATAAACAACCAATTTACCAGATCAGTTAAGAGTAGTGGTACCGTTGAACCGATTGAAATGAAATTGAAAATCTACCATTAATTTAACAAAATTAAGCTCTGATTAGTTTTTGATACCTATAGGCTCACAAACTTTAGTACTTTTTCAATTTTTTCTAAATGTCTTGAAAATGACTTAACCAATTATGATTTAATATCTACTCTTATTAAACGAGCGAAAATTGTATATTTATTTATTTATTTGTACGATATATATATTTGTATCTTGGTTCTATTTTGAAAACGACTCTACCGATTTTGATGAAATTCACGGGTTAGGGGTTTTTTGGGGTGACAATTCGATCTGTCACGGTCTCATCTTCGACAAAATTGTTTTTGATGGGTTTTTCGTAATCAAATTAATTATTCTCAGGTAGACAAATCCCATTCTTAGGGTTTTAAAAAAGGTTTCCCTTTTCCTTTTGTACCCAGGCAGACAATGGGTTGCCTTAATTCATTGTTCTAAAAGGCCTTGAAGAAGTATTGTGATTGTGGATTTTAACATATTTTGTTCTCCATAAACGTTAAAAATATTAATAAACGTTTTATAATTGTTTTTATAAAGAACTTTATTTATTTAATAGAATAAAAAATAATCAAAAATTTATTTAAAAATATATTTCGCATAAGCAGGTCTCAATTTTCTGAAAAAACAACACATTTTGATAGGTTTTATTTATTAACAATTGGATGAATAAAAATTAATCATATGGTTGAATCAAAACAGGTGCAGGAGATGGGGTGCAGTGATCCGGGGGTAGGGCTAGGTTTCGGGGTGTGGTCGAGTAGGGTGAAGGTGGGGGGGGGGGGGGGGTGGTACATACTACTGAATATTATATATTTTTGTATTTTTTTTTAATTTGAAAACGGCTCTCAAATAAAAATCGATCTTTTTATCAGAATTTTAAATTAAAAATAATATTAAAATAAAGGCTTTTAACTGAAGGGAGAAGTTACCGAGCATCAAGCTTGGTGCCTCCAGGTACTTATAATTAAGTATCTTGAGGACCACAAAAAAGGTTATATAAAGTTATTAGTAAAATTATATTTTAAAGTACTTTTTTAAAATTCTTTAAAATTTATTCATTTGATCGATGTAGTTATAATATAGTTAGCTCATGGACAATGGTCGCCTTTAAGGCCTTGACGCCGTCGTGAACCGCACAACCTTGTACATATGGACTGCGCTTCCTTGACCCTAACGTACATATATTAGAGTGGTCCTTATTTTAGGCATTTTTGAATTTTTACGCTGACAGAGGCAGATGGTTTGAAATAAATAAAAAAAAATATCTCGCATGTTTCAAGTCCCTATCTCAATTATAAACTGTGCCCCATAGGGATGTAAGATTCTCATCTAAATAACATGGGGTTTTTTGACATTGAAATAACAATTTTTTATTCCGACCAAAGTAATTGTTCAAATAATTTGAAACTGTAGACTTTATCCTTATAATAGTAGCTATCCTTCTGAATTTTTAAAGATTTTTAGCTATTATAATTTTATAGTTACAGCTAGATAAAATACTGCTATGACTTAGGGTTAGTACATTATAGACTCCGAAAATTATAATTGCTAAAAATCTGTAAAAATTCAGAAGGATAGTTACTATTATAAGGATAAAGTCTACAGAGTTTCAAATTTTTTGAACAATTACTTTGGCCGGAATAAAAAATTGATCGTTCAATGCCAATAACCCCATGTTATTTAGATGGGCAAACTTGCATCGCTGTGCATCACAGGTTAAAATTAAGATAGGGGATTGACACTTGGGGGATATTTTTTTTTATTTATTTTGAACCATATGAGCCGTCTGTCAGCGTAAAAATTCGAATATACCCAAAATAAAGACCACCCTAATATGTATGGTGACGTTTTAATTGCAAATTGTAAAAATCTGATAATTAACAATCATCTTTTCGTCATACAATTTTTAATTGAAAAGTTTTTGTTTTGCCGAGAGTAGCAGAGTTGTTGATTCACAAAGAGAAACAAAGAAGTTGTCCTCTGCTTGATGCAAACAAACATACACACATATATATCGACATGCCAGACATTTAGAGAGGTCAAACAGCTGGCGGGGGACAGAGTCGAGTGGAGACGGATTGTTGCATCAAACCAGTCTTAGGACTGTATACTCAATGATGATGATGATGATGATGACATATATATCGAGATGATATATCTGTATATATATGTAAGGAAGTGTACTTCCTTAAACCACTTGAATTACCCCCGCATTAGCGGGAATGTTTAGCGGCAATGTTGGCAACCTGGATCTCGACAAACCATATGAGGAAGAGCTGTCAAATTCAATTTATAAAATTAAAATAATTATAAGATTGAGAAATCACCTGTGAATAATTAACATTGAATGTTGTTTCTTTGTTTTACAGGTGAGCTTTGTAAATATTGTAAATATTAAAGTATAATAATTATGTATTAATAAAATAAAATCTTTATTTTACAGAGAAACTATTCTGTTTGATTATTGACACCTCTTTATAAAATAATATTATATATATATTATTTATTTGTTTGAGACTATAGTTTCGAAGACTTGGTCTTCATCGTCAGTCTTTTTAATTATAAATGTTGTTTTTCATGGAGTCAATATCGTATGGATATTGACAATTTGGTATCCATACGATATTAACTCCATGAAAAACAACATTTATAATTAAAAAGGACTGACGATGAAGACCAAGTCTTCGAAACTATAGTCTCAAACAAATAAATAATATATATATGCAGATATATCATCTCGATATATATGTGTGTATGTTTATTTGCATCAAGCAGAGGACAACCTCTTTGTTTCTCTTTGTTTTACAATTTTTAATCCATTATTATATGAATGAATTATGAAGAGTATAATAATAGCTATCATCAAGACTTTTCTCAAAGTCAAGAAAGGGTAAAATTCTAATGAACCCATTATGAAACCGAAATATTTATTGTATCAATTATTTCAAAGTACATATTTTATTATTAATTCAGAATGGTTAAAAATAGTAGATTTAAGCGTGTGTTTGGAAGGTTGTTCAAATCTAGAATAGCTCTGGGAATAGAGTGTGTATGGGGGGTCGAGAGGGGAATCCAGGGTCAATAGGTCAGCCAGAGATACTGTAGTTGGGAATGGGGGGTGGTGACAGACAGACAGACAGACAGACAGACAGCTGGGCGCCCTCACGTGTCACGTCCCCTTTAAGCTTTAAGAGCTTCAACTCCTATACTAGATAACATACATATACGACAAGAGCCTATCTACCTTCAATATCTGCGGTAAAAATAGCATCCAGATTATACACTGATAAGAGTTATCAGGGCAAACTCATTCATAAGATAAATTTGAATGAATATCTGCCTATATTCGAAAATACTATACGCAATTGATACTATAGTCAATGAATGATTGATTTTGATTTCTTATTTTTTTATCTGAGAAAGGTTTGAGCTGGGAATTTAAAACATAACACAAAGATGTGAGTTGTTAATACAAACTTTTATGCCAAATTTCAGCTTATTTAGGGCCAGTTGTATGTCGGTTGGTAAACTCTTTTTAAACGTTGACAAAGGGTAAATCCTTAGAATTCACCTTGTGCCCGGCTTGATGACAGGCACTTTCATGTGATTGGTCATCCCATCGGGCACAAGGTGAATTCTAAGAATTTACCCTTTGTCAACGTTTAAAAGAGTTTATCAACCGACCTACAACTGGCCCTAAGGTACATACAATCATTCAATAACTCCCCAAATAACGATATACTAAAAACATTTATCATCTGAAAGTTTTAAAGCTAGAAGAAGACCTAATTACCATATATAGTCTAAGAGCTATTGACCATTTTGGAAGCTGATTTCAAAACCCAAATAACATATCCCATACTGTAGTGTGATCACACACCCCGAATGTCAAATTCATACTCGCCGAATCGAGTCGTTTTTAGGGGTATTCGACCCCTGAAGATGTCAAAAAATACCGTATTGTTATCTCATTCATTATATATAACTCCTAAACTGTTTACTCTAAGGCAAATTTCATTAGAAGCAAAATTGTAGAGGATGTAATTTTTGACATTTGAAAATAACCACCCAAAATGGAGGGGAGGATCAAAAATGAAAATTCTAGCCCTTACAACGCCCTTACAACTCAACCAAATTTTGTATACATATTCTGGGGACCCCCAGAAGGCTAGAAATGCAAAAACTAAGTTAAGTTTAGTAGAAGGACCTAGATCAAAAATAAAAAAATAATCGTTTTTTTGGGCCACCCTAATGTGTAAATTGTGTAAATTTTATTGGTCAAAATAGAGAAAAAAATGTTAAGGACCTCCCCATAAATAAAAGCTAATGAAAAAGTCAAATCTACTTTGATTTGAAAATGTATTAGTAATAACTCACGAAAGAAGTTTGGCTTAAGTACTTTCGATGAGAATTATTTTGTCTATCTATCTATTACTACGTATATATGGTTATATCCGTACTCAACCTAAAGATCTCGAACACTTAGGGCCGGTTGTATGTCGCAAAGTAAATGTAATTTTACCACTAACCAAGGGTTGATGGTAAATGTAGGGACTGGGATGGCCAATCAGATGACAGACACTGAAAGTTCCTGTCATCTGATTGGCCATCCCAGCCCTTCCATTTACCATCTACCCTTGGTTAGTGGTAAAAGCATTTACTTTGCAACATACAACCGGCCCTTAGTACTGGGAATACCGAAAGATATATTTAAATTTTTTAAGTTTCCAGCACGTGCCAATTGTTCTGGGCCCGAAGCTCGGTACTAGGTAGGTAGAGGGTAAAATAATAGAAGAGTAAAAGAAACTAATGAAAACAAAAAATTTCGCGCACCATATCAAGTATGGTATTTTGTAAAAATGGTCTTTTAGATTTAAATTATGTATTTTCATCTAATTTTGTAATTTGTATTTTAATGCCTAATTCAAGCACTATGATTCAACAAAAACGTATCTGAAAGTGTATCTGAAGTGTAGCAATGAAATCTAGGCCCACGAGCCAGGCTTGCACTTGTCCGTTTTTTGTGTATATCTACTCTTATTAAACGAGCAAAAATTGTATATTTATTTGTTTGTATATATATTTGTTTGTTTATATATTTGTATCTTAGTTCTATTTTGAAAACGGCTTTACCGATTTTGATGAAATTCACGGGTTAGGGGGTTTTTGGGGTGACAATTCGATCTGTCACGGTCTCATCTACAACAAAATTGTTTTTGATGGGTTTTATCGTAATCAAATTAATTATTCTCAGGTAGACAAATCCCATTCTTAGGGTTTTAAAAAAGGTTTCCCTTTTCCTTTTATACCCAGGCAGACAATGGGTTGTTTGTTTCATTGTTCTAAAAGGCCTTGAAGAAGTATTGTGATTGTGGATTTTAACATATTTTGTTCTCCCTAAACGTTAGAAATATTAATAAACGTTTTATAATTGTTTTTATAAAGAACTTTATTTATTTAATAGAATAAAAAATAATCAAGAATTTATTTTAAAATATATTTCGCATAAGCAGGTCTCAATTTTCTGAAAAAAACAACACATTTTGATAGGTTTTATTTATTAATTGGATGAATAAAAATGAATCATATGGTTGAATCAAAACAGGTGCAGAAGGTGGGGCGCAGTGGTGGGGAATCCGGGGGTAGGGAGAGGTTTCGGGGGTGGGGCCGAGCGGGGTGGAGGTGGGGGGGGGGGGGTTACATTGGTCGACTATTATATATTTTTGTATTTTTTTAATTTGAAAGCGGCTTTCAAATAAAAATCGACCTTTTTATCAGAATTTTAAATTAAAAATAATATTAAAATAAAGCTTTTAACTGAAGGAAGAAGTTACCGAGCATCGCTCGGTGCCTCCAGGTACTATAATTATTAAATGGGAATATTCTGTGACTGTTAATTTCGCCTGTTATCACTATATTAGCATCTTGATTGGCCTGTTTTATGTTGCACAGCGGATTAAATAAATATAATACCCATTAGAATACGTATACGTACTCTGTTGTAGATAATGAACATTTACATAGATGAGGGTATTTTAATTATTTTAATTTATTATATAAAACACATAATAATTCGTTTCTAAATTAGAATTTTATCGTTTCTAAATCTTGCTTTTTTTTCGAAAAAATTTCGATTTTTTTTTCTCCATGTTTTTCTTGGAGCGTTAATTAAATTAAGAAAACAATTTTTTTTAGGCGAATTTTTTTCCCGTTCTATATCTCGGCGAAGGGGTATTTATTATCCAGGTGCTGAACGGCCCCTCGGGCGGGTGTCAGGTTGTCGGGTAACATTCCACACAACCTGCCAAAGACCCTCTCTCGGTAGTAGGTAGCTGCTGCTTGTGGGTGTGGGGGGCGGACAGACAGACAGACTCACTTTTTAGACCCCTAAGGGCCAGGCGGGGGTGGATGTTGGCCAAAAACTCACTTATTAACACGCCTACGAAAAAAATATGCCTTCTGGAATGAATTAATTGAACTTTTCAAACGCCTCTTTTCTGACACCGTTTTATTATTTCCCTTAATGACACTACAAATATCATAATCCAAAATTGAAAGAAAAAGTGATGACTTTTTCAAAATATCTGTGAATTTTGGTGTTTGAGCAATACGTTTTTTATAACCTCGGAACATGTGTATTTTTTACACGGGAGTCAATCACACGCTAAACCCTTTTTAGTCGCCTCTTATGACAAGCAGGGATAGATGTGTAAGTACATGCGTTTCAAGTCTGAATAACTTTTATTTCCAGCTATCATTTTTTTTGCAACATGAAACATTTGTTAGCCGTTTTATTACATCGAGTTACAACATTTTAGTCTTTAAATGTCGATTTTGTTGTCGGGGAATCCGAGAGATGGCGTGGATCGGAAAAGACGATCACCTTAACTTGAAATTAGGAAAAAAAAATCAAAAAATTGTTTTATTCTATCCTTATCAACGAAAAACAATAGCTGATTTGATATCTCAAGTAATTTGGAAGATATAAGATAAGGAAATCTCACTATGCATGTCTGAATCGCTGATTTGATCAGAATTTAATTCGCGGAGTTTTTTTTATAGATAAATGTATTAGGGTGCTCCTTATTTTCGAATATTTACGCTGACATGGGCTCATATGATTAGAAATACATAAAAAAATATCCCCCAAGTTTCAAGTGTATCTCAATTTTAACCAAGTGCTACACAGCTATTAAGTTTCCCATCTAAATTAATATGGACCCAATGTTTTCTACATTTGATTCAATCGCGAATCTAATGTAGGGAATTTTTGTCAAATATTGAGTGAAAATAATATTTGAACTTATATATTTCTAACTTCCATTATTTCTAATTTCCCTACATTAGATTCGCGATTGAATCAAATGTAGAAAACATTGGGTTAATTAATGGCAGGCATCTAACATACATGCTAATAGATCTAGCGCTCTGGACTGGGCGATCGAATATATAACATCTGAGCTTTCAAATTCACTTGGTGATCCATCCGAATGTCTAGCGGGCTATACGCGAAATGACGTTGGATTGCAGCTAAGTGGATCACATCTTTTTCTCTCTTGGTCCAGACTTAATACTCCGCAGACTCCAATAGCGTAATCCGCAGTAGTCTCGCGAGATAAAAATATCTTTTTCAAATCAGCGCGGTCAAAATAATTCACGTTGACGTATCAATTATTCTTTGATATATTAATGAGGAAAAAAAATTTAAATAATATGGAGTTTTTGGGATTGAACGATCAATTTTTTATTCCGGCCAAAGTAATGATTCACAAAATTTGAAACTTTGTAAACTTTATCCTTATAATAATAGCTATCCTTCAGGATTTTTACAGATTTTTAGCTATTACAATTTTGGAGTTACATCTAGATAAAATACTGCTATATCTTATAGTATTAATAGAGTTATAGACTCCAAAATTATATTAGCTAAAAATCTGTAAAGATTCTGAGGGATAGCTACTATTATAAACATAAAGTGTAGAAAGTTTCAAATTTTTTGAACCATTACTTCGGCCGGAATAAAAAATTGATCTTTCAATGCCAAAAACCCCATGTTATTTAGATGGGAAAATTAGTCGCTGTGTATCGTAGAAACTTGAAACTTGGGGGGATATTTTTATTTATTTATTTCTAACCGAGGGGTGAACCGCGATTGGAATTAGGTGTACACCGTCTTTGGAATTACTTTGGAATTCAATAGATAATCTATTGCCATCTATTGTCTTCCACTTGGAAATGAAAGTGGAAGTGGAAGTAGGTGTACACGATTTTAGGTCGCGGTACATCCCTCGTTTCTAACCATATGAGCCCCTGTCAGCGTAAATATTCGAAAATATCCAAAATAAGGCGCATTCTAATATGTATTTTTGGCAACCATTTTCAGTACATTAAGTGGATATTGATGAGGCAGTCCAAAAAAAGAAGAAGGTAATTTACACTATCTTTTATTCATAAAACCGACGTTTCGGAGGCTATTCCCTCCTTCTTCAGGGTTTTGAAAAGTCAGTGAAGGAAGTCCAATGCGGCATTCCCTCTGTCTCCTCTTTCAGTTATTTCAACTATAATATCTTGTATTTCACTTCAGCAGAATTATAATGTAATATTATTACATTATAATTCTGCTGATAATGAAATACAAGATATTATAGTTGAAATAACTGAAAGAGGAGACAGAGGGGAATGCCGCATTGGACTTCCTTCACTGACTTTTCAAAACCCTGAAGAAGGAGGGAATAGCCTCCGAAACGTCGGTTTTATGAATAAAAAGATAGTGTAAATTACCTTCTTCTTTTTTGGACTGCCTCATCAATATCCACTTAATTCACTTATCAGTCCGTCTCCAAAAATTACTCCAATCTTATTTTCAGTACATTTTGGAAGAAATTGAAATTTCTTCATTCTAGGAGATAAATTGTACTAGCTATTAGGTTATGACAGATGGACAGATGTACAGACATGCTAGGGCTTGTAGTTATTACAAAAACCTAAAAATAGAAAGTCAAGCAAATAAAATAAGCGAGACTAATGTGAAAAATGTATTATTATTCATATTATATTCTTATACAATTCTTCTATGACCATGTCGAGAAAGAGTTATCCAAGTTTAATCTTTAGAATGTAAGTAGAGATAGAGATAATTAATTTTAATATATTCCAACATTGTGCAGGCGAATTTTGATTCTATTTTATTTTAAAATGATAAAGACAATAAATAGAAATGAGATAGATCGAAGGATAGAAGAGGGGATAGAATGATCTCACATTCCATTCCGAATGCTAATGATCAATTGGAAATATTAAATATATTCTAATAGATGCAACAAGTGACTGACTGACAGACAGACATGTATATGCGCTTGGGGGGGCTGGGAATTCCCGAAATAAAAATACCTACCTATAGGTATATTACCTATAGAAGAACGCGAGCCAAACGATTTCTTATTATCAAATGAAACGGACTTTCGTATTATAGAGAACAAAAGTCACTTTCTAATATAGTAGCTCACATTGGATTTAAATAAATATATAATTAAAATTATAAATTGTCAATCAAATTATTTAATTATTAATTATTTATATTTATTTTTGTGCTAAAATTGAACATTATTTATCTAGGTCAATATGATAACCATTTTGTCTAATTTTAATTCAAATCCTTGTTTAATTTTCCATTTAATAATATAGGAAGATATTATTGTATTGTAATTGTGCAAAAAAAAAAAAATAAAGATTTTTAAGATTTATACATTTTAAAATCCACTAAGTTCAAAAATAAAAAAGGGTTTTTTAAGGTAGTTGTCTCGCGACAAGTTTAGCAAAAAGTTAATGCTAGAGTATCTAGAACAGACAATAAGGATTCATAATTCATAAGACCAAAACTTTTTGCTGTTTATGTACCACTACTAGCCAATCCCGTGCTCGTTTGACAAATCTGGCAACACTGTTCGAGCTTGTATATATTTTATCATAGAAATGTCAGATAAAGTACGTTATAAAGGGAGATTTATTAAACAAAACGTTCTTGATAAGTGATTGAAAGCTGTTGCGACAATGGCTGAAACGTCAAAAAAAGTACTAAAGTTAACAAACTTTATAGGTTAAATACTATATAGCTATGCGTTGTAGCCAGCTTGTTTTTATCGTAAATTTTTCATTATTTATTAATTATTAGAAACTGTTGTAACTATGAATTAAAAATTTTCTAAAAAAATGTATTGGTTATTGTTTAATGTTGGTTTAGTTTTTTATAACATTGGTAAGACGAGTTTCTTCATTATAAATAAATATGTATTTAAACTTTACGATATCCCTTTATAGTGCAATGTATATATAAGAGTCTGAAAAACTCTATCTTTGGAATTTAATATCTCCGCAAATATATTGTTCATAAATTTCGTTTTGCCACCAATCAATGCACAAGTATTTAAATAATAATCTCTCGAAATTTCGAAAAAGCCTAAGAAAACCCATATGGTGAAACAACAAACTTAAGAAACATCTCTGTAATGAAGCTGTTGAAGCCTTTCTTATTGTGATTAATTTTATTAAAAGTTGAAATTTTATTATTAAGATAACAAATGAAAAACTACAGTACCTATATGTTTCCCGTTTAATTATAACAGTATTATATTTAAAAATCTGCAAACATTTATGAAAATAAATTAATAACATTTGTATTTTTATGGATGCTATAAAATAACTAGTTTGGATGACAGATAAAAAAGCTACAGTGTATCTCACTAGGTTTAATTTTGCAGCCCATGGATTTAAAAATATATAAAAATTTAAGATCACTTACGATGAAACTTATTTTCTAGAATGGGTGAAGATTACACTAGTAGTGGTGGTATGCAATTTTTCATAACTTGGATTTAAACATTAGTAAAAATGTATAAAAGTAAATTATTGAGAATACTTAAGAAGAAAATTATTTATTTAAATCTATCTATGTTATAATATAGTAAAATAAAGAAGAGCTAAAATAAACGTGTTGATTTAGCTTTATTTACTTTTTCAACAATATAAATAAATAATCAATAAAATAATGTAAACAAAACAAATGAATGATTAAACAATTAATTAATTAGATTTAATTATGGTTCACTATCTATCTATATAAATTATTAATTGGTTTTTTTTAATTTTAAAACCAACTAATATTATAATATATTAAAATTAGGAAATTTAATTAATTGGAGGGATTTTTTCATTGTTCAGATGGGCGGCTACCTCCCTCCCACCTCTCCACCCCCTCCGAGGGCCATTTCTCCACCGGGACTCGGACGGCTCCGGTAACAGTAGGCTGACAAAAGGAGGGGGCCGTCCGGGCCTATATAAGTAAATGATTCGTTTGGGGTGGTTGGTCGGGTTTTGGGATGGATAGACTCAACATCGGTCGAGTGATGATGACATTTTACGCTTAAACCTAGGCCTAGGTCGGCAAAATTTTAGAGGCTTCAAAATTTAAAGAACGATTAAAATTTAAATATTGATTTAGTTTACGGTTGCTGTAATTGTATAAACAAATTTCAGTAAAGTATTTAAAACAATTAATAAATTATTAAAAAAAAAGTTTCTTAAAGAGAATTTGTGCCTGTGTCTATTTATATAAATTATATATGTCCGTCCCTCCAGTGTCTGTATGTCCGTCCCACTAAGAGTTATTTGATTATAACTCCTAAACTGTTTACTCTACGGCAAATTTAATTAGAAGCAAAGTTGTAGGGGATGTAATTATTTATTATATTATAGATCTCTTTTATATTAAATTTTATTTTTCCTGTTTTTTTTAGATTGAAAATTTTATAATATTAACTTTTTAAGAGCCCACAACCCCCTTAATTTTTGGTTCGATTTCAACCAAAATCTAATCAGCGCTCTTAATCTAAATATAAAGAATCTACATTTGGAATTTCGTTTTGATATTCACACTAGTTTTTATGCTAGACCGTATAAAAAATTTGGTACCTTACGAACTATCAGGCGTTTTGATAAAAACATTAATATCTCGTAAGGTATAATTTTTTCGATGATTAGTCATTAGAGCCTTTTTGTAGACGAAAACGCCATGATTTCGATAAATTTTTTTAAATCAAAATAGTTTTAACCGTTTTTGAGATATTTCGAAAAAATTACTTTTTTTCATGCACGATTACAATACTTGACCATGCCCGGTGTAATAATGAGTTTAGGAGCTTTATGAACAAACTACGGGACCTTGGATATGTAAGTTCTATTCCCACTTGGTCTTTCTTTTTGTATATTATTCTTATTTTATTTATATTTAATTGGAAAATTATATAAGAACACTTAGCGCCTCCATATTTAAATAATTGAATTAAATTATAATTATTATTGCCTGAATTTATTTATTATATTAGTACCTGAACAACGATTTCTGTTGGTTCATTATTTTATCTCTCTGAACAAGAGTTTTGTTGTTGCGATCACTCAGATTCACACATGGACAGACAGACAGACATACACTTGTACTCTGCGGTCATTTGACTCACTCTGACGCGCCGGCCAACCAACAAGTCCACATGACTTTTTTTTAATCAAGATTTAGCTGAAGATATATGCATGTTGAAAAGCAACCTTCAAGTAGGTATATCTTAAACCTATATCAATTCAAATTTTCACTTTTTGAATCTAGTTTATTTTTTATTTCTATATTAAGATGTCTAAGCATAAATAAATGTTGTTGATTATTTGGAAAGTAAAAAAAAATAAGCTGACGTGTTCTGATGTGGCCATCCACTTGACTTTGAGATACAAACTGGGCCCTAAAATTATTTATAATCACTAAGGGGGGGTTAGTTTTTGCATTTTTGTACTTCTGGGGGGCCACTGATTATGTATACAAAATTTGGTTGAGTTTGCTAGATTTTTAATTTTTAACCCCGCTCCCCCCCCCTTAATTTTGGGTCGATATGCACCAAAATCTAATCAGCTCTTAATCTCAAAGGACCAAAACTACGTGTGAAATTTGGTTTTGATAACTCCTACTAATTTTGAGCTAGCTCGTCCACAAAAATTTGGTAACGCACAGACTAACTAACTAACAGACATTTTGACAAAACAATTATTATCTCAAGAAATATAATTTTTTTCAATGTTCACTTATTAGAGCTTTTTGTAGAGCAAAATCCCCTGGTTTAGCTCAATTTTTTTAATCAAAATAGTTTCAGCTGTTTTCGAGATATTTTGAAAAAAAGAAGGAAAAAACCCACTTTTTTCATGCACGATTACAATACTTGACCATAACCTGTATGGTAAAGTAATATTCCTATAACATAATGAGATTTTAACTCACTTCCCGATGCACCCTCTTAGCTGAATTCTCCAATATTTAGTCTTTCAAAGTTCAGGTGCACCATCACCTACCTAGGTACCTAAACAATGTTTTATAGTTTTTCATAACTCACATTTTTGCCATTCCTGAAAAAACTGATAAGTGAAGATAAGGGCTCTTTTTTCTCTGACACCACCACAAATTTTGAACTTTTTTAACTTACATTTGGAATAACAGAATAATCTGTATACATTTGTGTTAAATTTTAACTTATTATTGACCATAAAACGTGGGGAGTGTGGAGTAAAAAATAAAAAGTTGGTATAATAATAATTACTGCTCAACAAAAATTAAACAAAAATTTGTATCCGGTGACAATGGATTCCAGAAGAGTTTTCTACCCTGATTATCATGCAATTTCCCGATTTTTACAACAGGTCAGAGTTTTGAGATATTTACGGTCAAACTGATGAAAAAGGCCATTTTGACCTTATTTTCGAGTCCCATAAGATATTAAACAGCAATATTTGAAATCAAAATATTTTGTTGACGTAATACTAGTAGAAAATAGATTCCTCTTTGATTTTCAAATTACCACTTGTTTGTAGCTCAATTAGAACTCGAGTTCTAACTAAAAACTAAAACTACGTGATTATAACGGAAAATGAACATAGATAAAAACATGTCTTAGTTTTTTAGTTATAACTCGAGTAAGTAGTAATTTGAAAATCAAAGAGGAATCTGTTTTCTATTACGTCAACAAAATATTTTGATTTCAAATATTGCTGTTTAATATCTTATGGGACTCGAAAATAATGTCAAAATGGCCTTTTTCATCATTTTGAGCGTAAATATCTCAAAACTCTGAAGTGTTATAAATAATCGGGGAAAAAAAACTCTACTGGAATCCATTGTTAAAACTAGAGGAAAATTTTTGTTGAAAAGCATCCTCCAAGTAGGTATATCTTCTACCTACCTATATCAATTCAAATTTTCACTTTTTGAATCTAGTTTATTTTTTATTTCTATATTAAGATGTCTAAGCATAAATAAATGTTGTTAATTATTTGGAAAGTAAAAAAAAAAAATAAAAGTCATAAAAGGTGAATTTTATTAAAATCTGGGCTTGACTTGCCCAAGGGGGACAAGAAGTGTGAAAATAATTAACCTAAGTGGTATGGTCCATTAGAAACTACTATCCTTGAAAATGCGCTTTAACTTATTATGCAAAGATCAAGGACTGATCGTAATCAGATATTTTCGAGGGCATCGGCATCACACGGGTCTTCAAAATTCTTAGCTCAAGAATTTATTTATTTATTTTTTATCCAAAATAATTAATAATTAAAAAAGAGAGAATAATTTGGGCTTGATTAAAGAAAAACACGCGTGGCTATTAATAAGTCTTAGTTGATTAAAAAATTTTCGAATAAACTCAAAAAAAAACTAGTAATAATAATTAAATTAGGGAACGAAGAAAAGATTTTTATATTATAGACAAAAGGATCAGCCGGGATTCGAACCCGGGATCTTCGCATGTGCGCTGATCGAGTGGGAGGCGTTTGGATATAGTAATAATAATAATAATAATAATAAATAAAAAATAAGATTGAGTTGTTTTCTAAAAAATCATTTAGTCTTTTTGATTTTAAGTCGATTCTTCCATGTTTTCAGTAGAGATTACTATTAATGGAAAAAACATAAAAAATGGAATGAAATAAGCTTATTCTTCCAGTATTAGATAAGAATCGATCGTTTGATTTTAAGTCGATTCCTCCATGTCTTCAGCAATGGTTATCAATAATAACCGAAACGTCAAAAATGCAATGTAGAATAGTTATTCCTCAAGTAACAGATGATAATCGATTTTGATTTTAAGTTAATATTGACTTGAAATAGCCAGTTATATCTGGCTAATAAAGGAATAAACATATTAATATTTTAAATGGCTATTATGGTATATGGATAAAGTCTATTTCAATGATCCGTTGCAGTTTATTTGTTTTATATTCGATCCTATAAAAATTTGAGCCTCCCCAAATAATCATCTGATTAGAATTTTAAAATGTTTTTTGATTTCGAGTAAAATGAATTCAATATTTGCAGTGAGCCGGGATCGAGCCCAGGTCTTTCGATCCGTTGGCAAACACCTTATTCTCTGACAAACTAAACCCGATAATGATTGTATTTTTAAGAGAAAAAAAATTGGCACGATCTGATGTGGCCATCCACACAAAATACTTTCAGCTGTTTTTGAGATATTTCGAAAAAAAAGAAGAAAAAAAAACACTTTTTTTTTCATTCACGGTTACAATACTTGACCATACCATATTTGAATTGAGCAGAAAATTTTCGTTCCGAATCGAATAATAGTGAGGGTAAAAATTGAAGAAATTTCCTATTTTTGCCTACGTTAGTAAAAATGGAAGAAATGCCCTATTTATTGTCTGTTTAATAATTGTCAATATTTAAACCGCTATAACACATCTATATCAATTGAAGGAGACAATAAAAGAGTGTGTCTCCTGCTGGAATTATAAATTTTTAATTTATTTATAACGAGACTATAGTTTATATGTCTGCCTCCGTGGTGTAATGGTCAGAGTAACTGACTGGCAACCCGGAGGTCTCGGGTTCGATTCCCGGCTATACCCAGACATTTTTTCTGTAAGTATAGGGCCTGGTAATAAAAATTAAGTGGGAGATAAATTTAACCGAATTTATCGCGCGGAGAATTTACCACTGCTCGAAGCCCCTAAAACCTTAGTAAATTGGATATTGAATTGTACATATCTAAGTTTCTGAGATTGGCTCGTGATCCCGGCTTCTTTTCCTTCTGCTCTGTTCTTTTCACGATGGAGGGGCCAGCCCATACTGGCCTTTAGGGGATCCACCTTCTGGTGTATCTCCTTCTCACATCAAAATCATTAAAAAAAAGTTTCGAGAGCTTTGCCCTCTTCGTCAATCTATTACAATTGATTCATAGGAATCATTGCATCTAAGTAATTACTGATAAAGAGGGCAAAGCTATCGAAACTATAGTCTCGTTGTTAATAAATTAAAAATTTATAATTCCAGCAGAAGAAACTCTGTTATTGTCTTCTTCAATTTATAAAAATTCTGTTACTCTCGGCAAAATGAAACTTTCAACTCATCTATATCTATATATATATATATATATATATAGTTGATGTAGATAGAAATGGACTGAAATTAATTAAAACAGATAATATTACAAGGACTAAATATTCATAATAGAATCGATGATGTGTCGCATAAAATATGAGAAAAACCCCAATAAATCTACTAGGTCAGATCCTGATACAATTGATGAACTATCTCACCATATTACATATTAAATATTTATTTATAATTAAAAAAAAATTATATATTATTATTATACTACATAGGTATATGATTTATTTATCTTTCCTGTGTGGTTTCTCATTAAGGATATAATTAAATAATCTATTACTTGGATTTTTAATGATATATTAGAGATGCAAAATTGACTTGTAGAGTATATAATTTATTCCTCCCTAAAGGAAAGGAAAAAGACAAGTTTGGGAATTTTAGCTGATTCAGAGAATCAGAAAAAATGTCGTTTGTCATATTAATATTGATGAGTAATGAGTGATAATCTTAGTGTTACTCTGTTGAAGAAATTGTAATACCAAAACCAAGACTTCGACAGTATAAGAACAAGACTCTATAGCGTAAATGACCAAGACCCCCAAAAAAGATTATCAAGAAATCAATCAAGTCACCGAAATATTAGACTGTGAAAAACAAAACACAACTATATATGATAAAACACATTCGCGGGGAAAGATGATGTCGAACCAGCTAATTCATCAATTCGTTTATTCCTATAACATATTGAGATTCGAACTCACTTTCTGATGCACCCTCTTAGCTGAATTCTCCAAGTTTCAAAGCTTATTGCATACCTAGGCCCCCACCTATGTACCTAAACACTGTTTTATAGTTTATCATAACTCACATTATTCGCTATTCCTGAAACAAACTGATAGATGAAGATAAGGACAATTAGATTAACGGCATTCCCTTTTTCAAACACCTGTGTCAGTGCATTATGTCTGAGCTGGTCCCCATCGGAATTTCAAAAATTGACTAGTATCAATAATTTTTAACAAAATTATTATAAAACCCGGAGATTTATCTGATAAAACTGGGGTCCGGAGATATGCATTGAAAACTATGAAGTCTGCGGAGAGGTAACGTGAATACGTTTTCCTCCAATTTCTAATTGTTTTGATTTTGAAAATAGAATTTCCTTCGATACGATGTTATGGAGCAGGTCAAGAGATAGTGTTTGTGTGTGTGTTTTTTCCAGCTAGTGAATGAGAGTTGCGTGAGGGTGAGTTCCAGGGGGATGAATGGGCGCGTAGGCCACCCGAGTAAGGGCGGTTTCGTATCGGTGGGGGCGCTAGAGGAGGGATGAGGGGGTGAGGGGTAGTGGACGTCGACCAGCAGACCAGCCAGCAACATGGGACCATTTCCGGGAACCATCTCCCCCCATGCACACAAACAGGGCAATCTAGGTCACTCTCACCCTCGACCACATACACTGCAACGAGAGTGAGAGCGAGACCACAAGGTTACGCAAAAGATAACACAAACACCCAGAATGACAACCGAACGAACAAGGGATAACGGCGCCAAGAAGGACCTCTTCACTGTCAAATGTTGGGGCATCCAGCATTCAAATCTCTCGACTTTCTTTTACAATTTGCCAAATTATAATTTCATATACCAAAAAAATTATTAAATTGTTCGATATATAACATTATATTAAATTAAAACTTCATTTTAAATCTATCATTTATTTATTTATAGAGCTTTTAAAGTTGTCATTAAATACACTATGGTGCAAAAAAATCGACCCACCAATAAAAACTTGATTAAATAGCAAATTATTTTTAAAATTTTTACAAATATTTATATAATTTGTTCCATTAACTCTTAAACTAACATATTCAATAAATATTGTTGATAATTTTTGAATTTTATAAAAATAATAAGTGATATTTAATTAAAAGATACAAGTACAAATTATTATACTTTCTCAATATCACTTACATTTAAATAAAGTATTAATAAAAGATCAAATATCAATCAAATGAATAAGTTAGAATTAAACGTCATTGATAGAAAAATAAAATATACAAAATGGCTATTTCTCAAGTTCAAGAAATTCAAATTGTGTGGCTAATTAATCAAGGGCTAAGTCACCGACAAGTGGCAAGTACACTTCCAATAAGCAATAATTTCAATAATGTTTGGTTTCTTGTAAAAAATTTAAAATGATTTATTATTTAATAAAGTTTTTATTGGTGGACAGATTTTTTTGCAGTTCAACTATGGGCGAATCATTTAAATTAAGTAGAATTGTCGAAAATACCTCGCTTAAAAACAAATGGGATTTTTCTCGTTGAAACAATGCAGAAACAACTCACCTGAAAAAAAAGAAAAGAAACCATTAGCAAAAGAAATGAAAGAAAATTTATTTCTTAAATATACTAGTTGTTTTTTTACTTGGCTATACCCTGTTCTAATCGTGCATGAAAAAAGTAATTTTTTTTTTTTTGTTTCGCTTTTTCAAAATATCTCAAAAACGACTGAAACTATTTTGTTAAAAAAATGATCAAAACCATGGCGTTTTGCTCTACAAAAAAAGCATTAATGAATGAACATCGAAAAAATTATATTTTACGAGATATTAAAAATTTTGTTCACGTTCTAGCTCAAAAACTATAGTGTAAATATCAAAACGAAATTTCACACGTAGTTTTGGTGCATTAAGATTAAGAGCTGATTAGATTTTTATTGAAATGGGACCCAAAATTAAGGAGGGGGGGGGGGAATTAAAATTATAAAATTTTAAAACTAAATAAAAAAAACAAGTAAAAATTAAATTTACTTAAAGGAATCTTAGGGAGTTGGACATGACTCTAAATTAAATACAGTTTTTTTATTTAAATAGGCTAAACGTTTCGTTCTGGTTCGCAACTTCTTCAGTGGCTTATTTATTAAACTTTCCTTTAATTATTAATTCATGGACACGAATAATGAAATATTAAATTTACTGTAAAATGAAAAAAATTATAATATTTATCGGGAGTCAAATTTTTTTTTGTAGGGAGAGGGGGTGTTCAAAAATATTTTCAAACAAAAATCGAAAAAAGCTGATATTTATAATAAAATAGTCTCACAATTAAAAGAAGATATTATTAATTGCTAATGGGCCCAAAATTAATATGGGGGAATGATGAGAAAAAAGATAAGTAGGAAATTATACAAACAAGAAAATATTTAAAATATAACAATTAATTAATAATAGGTCAGTTAATTTCTGTTTCTCCTGAAGATGGGTTAGTCACCCGAAATATATATATCGAGATTAAAGATTCTCCAAAAATAAATTCGTTTTATTTTTTTATATCTTAATGTGAAACCTACCAAGTATTTTTATCCAATAAAATTAATTAATAAAGTTGTTGTAAGGAAATAGGGACAATAGCAAACGTTTCGTCAACTTTGTTGACTTCCTCAGGGCTCAAATAAATTAATTTCCTTGCATATTTGTCATTTTATCAATATTCCTTCTTAGCAAACATATCAGGTCAGTCATCAAACTGATTGAAAATATTTTCTTTTTTAAATCTTAATATATATATATCTTTCTTTGTTCTTTTCTATGTATACATTTAACGAGGGGTGATCCGCGATTGGAAGTAGGTGTACACCTCTTTGGAAGTATTTCGGAAGTACTTGGAAATATTTGGAAGTACTTGGAAATATTTGAAAGTACTTGGAAATATTTGGAAGTACTTGGAAATATTTGGAAGTACTTGAAAATATTTGGAAGTGTTTGGAAATATTTGAAAGTACTTGAAAATATTTGGAAATACAAATTGAAGTAGGTGTACAGCATATTAGGTCGCGGTTCACCCCTCGACATTTATATTAAGTTAATTTATTTGAACCCTGAGGAAGTCAATAAAGTTGACGAAACGTTGGCAAAAATTAAAAATTATTTTTATAATAATCTTTATTTCCCTACAACAATTTTATTAATTTAATCGATGGATATAAATATAAATAATCAAAATAATATTAGATAATTTGGAAATATTTATTAACAGGTAGTAAGTACTAAGCGGGGACGACGCCTAAGTGGACCTGCCACCTAGCGGTCGAAGCGAAAACATAAAACTAATTTCGCTCGGATACCTACGTAGTCGGTCGTTTACGCTTTGTCATTGCATTTTCCGCTCCACGACAGAGGCTTCTTCTTTGTTTTTTAAGAAAAAATAACAGATTAAAAAATAATAATATTTATTGCCCGTGCCCCATAAAGCCCCCCTTTTCAGCTCCTTCAAAGCAATCAAGCGCAGAGCAGAGGGAAGCCACGCTAATCAAATTTGACACGGTGATAGAAATTTTTAACAGCTAACAAAGAATTATTATTAATTTTTCGGCTTCGTCAATTTAGAAATTATGTTTCAGTTCAAGGTGAAGTACCTACCTAAACTTTTGCAAAGAAATTCTATAAGTATATGTGTGACCATAAAGAAAATAAAGTGGTCCCCATACAAGAGAACAATTTTCTCTCTATCATGCATTTAATAATGATTTATTTTTAAAATTGTAAGAAATGGCTGAATGTTATTTTCTCATTTAATATACCTATAACATATAAGTTAGTGGTTTCAAAAATACAACATTAAACACATATAACAGATAAAAAAATCGTCTTAAATTGTCAACGCGTTCAGTTATATCGACTTTAAAATGACTTAAATAACAAATAAATAAATTAAGTACATATTTGAAACATAATTAAATCTAATTAATTAATTGTTTAACCATATCGATTTGTTTTGTTTACAATATTTTATTGATTATTTATTTGTATTGTTGAAAAAGTAAATAAAGCTAAATCTACGCGTTTATTTTAGCTCTTCTTTATTTTACTATATTCTAACAATATTCTTAATTTTAATTAATATATTTCTCGATTAATAGGCATGATGAAATTATCTATTATTTCCAAAAAATATCTAATTTTTGCAGATAAGAAAGGATTGTAACCAAAAATAGCCATTTTAATTATAAGTTTTAAATTCCCGCCAAAACGCCCCCCCTCGGGGATCTCGCAGCTGTTGTGACGTCACTCCAGCTTTATTTATATTTTATTTCTTGTTTTTGACAACACAAAAGTAGGCAAATGATCTCGCATATGATATTTCATCTGCTCATGACGTCAGTCCTGCTTCTTCGCTCTGATTGGTGAATCTGATTATATCAAATAAATAAACAATCTCGCTAATAATTTGAAAGTTTTTAGTGGAAAATAAGGACAAGTTTTTATGTGTGACTTTTTTATTTATCAGCCAACGTTTCGACGACTTTGCCGACTTCTTTAGGGCTTCTACAATTATAAGAACATTATTAATATGAAGTTAGTAAATTGTCCAAATAAACCGCCCCGGACCCCTATATCAGAGCAGCAAATCGGAGGGGCGGCAAAAATAGCAGAAAGAGAAACTTAATATATACATTATACATATATTCGAACATTAATTACTTATATATTTATTTATGCATTGATTGATATATATATATATATATATATATATATATATATATATATTCCTAACGAATAAGTTGTAGAATATCTCCTCTCTCTAGATATAAGTAGTTTCTAAAAAAGAAAAGAAAAATAATTACTTGAAAAGAAAAACTTGATAGCGTTAATAAGATCGAGATAAGAATTTTTAATTAAAACGCTCAATGATGGTGAAAATCGTAGTTAGTAATTAACACCTCTTGGGAAATCGTTAGTAGCATTAATGATGTCTGAAAATGATGATTAACAGGTTATCTCTGAGAGATCTTTTTCCGTTTTTTTGTTAATGTTGATAATTACAAAAAAATAAGCCTCGAGAAGAGTGATTATTATCCAAGTTGAATTGGATAGGTATTAAGGTTTTCATTTGAAGAAATCAGCTCCACTAAGATACCCTTCTCAATCGATTTACACAATTTTGTCATTTCATTTTTTATTACTTTCACTTACAAAATATTATAGGTAAGTTATAGTAATATTCTAAGTTAAATTATTGTATCTTTTATAATATTTTTTTACTTTGAATAATTAAAATTATTCAATGTAAATTTTTAGGGAAGATTTATAGAATGTTAAGTACTTATATTAAATAGTACCTGGAACACCGAGTGATGCTCGGTAATTTTTTGCTTTAGTTAAAAGCAATATATTAATATTATTTTTAATTTTAAATTCAGGTAAAAGGGTAGATTTTTATTCTCAGCCAAAATAAAATAAAATTTAATTTATATTTTCACCAACGTTTTGACCCCCGCTATGGCCATCATCAAGACGTATCATTGGCCACAAAGTTTTGAATGGAAATGCAATTAAAAATAACCTCCTCCTTTTTTTCAAAGTCGGTTAATAATATTGTAAGAGTGTGTACCGCATTTTGTGTATAACTGTAAGTCTAAATAACCAACTTGGTCAACTTATAATTTTTTATAAAAAAATATATCAATTAACATCCATTTGTAAAAATTTTTTTAGCCTAATTGACTGAAGATGGCCAAATAAAATTTAGGCCGAAACGTCTCATTAAAGGTGTTTTATTGAACCCAGTGATTCCATCTTTGGCTGATATCTCCTCCTTCATCTAGTATAGTCGGTTAATAATATTAATATACACGGAGGTTCTTTCGTTAACCCTTTTAAATCTTGAAGAAGGAGGTACGATCCTTCGAAATGTCGGATTTTTTAAGAGAATGAAATTGATATTCTAATAAATGATTCTATAGAAAAATACCTTTAATTAATTAAATAGACAAATTCTAATATATAATAATATTTGAAATGATAAATTTGTGGGATTTAAAATTAAAAAAACAATTAATTTTATTAAAAGGAAATTGAATAAAAATGTAGGGGTCTGAAAATTGTAGCATTATAATAATAATTAGCAAATAATTTTTTTTTTTTTTTTTTTATTTATTTATAATTTATTTACAATCAACCATTTGAACAGGTTTTAAGTAAATTTGATAAAATTGATTAACAAACACACACACACAATACTTTGCAAATAATAATGGTCAAGTTTTATAACTTCAACAAAAAGTAATAATAAAAGGTTCTTATAATTCTTTAGAAGTGAATAAAATGGGGGGGGGGGGGTATTTTTCTTGAAACTGAGGAGGGGATGAGTTATGAAGCTACGGGGTGGGTGGGGAGTGCACCCCTTATTAACGAGTCTTAAAAACACTTTTTTTAATGATCACTATATAGGCCTTTTTTAGGCCTCAACTCCATGTTCTCTTTTTATTTTGTTTTATCAAAATACATAAATCTAGCCTTTTTTATAATAATCAAATTTTTTTCCTGCACAAGTACACCATTGTAATGGACTTTTGAAAAGCAAAAATGAAATTCTGTCTTCAGAGGTCTCTGACTTGTAAATAAACAAAGAGTATTTAATTATTTTTAAGGATTTAGGTGTCGGTTCTAGGTGAAACATTATAAGTAACTTATGAGGAGAATTTTCTAGGTTAGGTTTCACAAAAGGAAATATTAAAACAAATGTATGTTTTTTTGAGTTTGATTCACTCGAAATATATATCGAGTGAATCAAACTCAAAAAACATACATTTGTTTTAATATTTCCTTTTGTGAAACCTAACCTAGAAAATTCTCCTCTTAAGTATTTAATTGTTTTTTTTTTTTTTTTTTTTTTTGGTGTTGTTATCTTTTTGCTTGGAAATAAAGATTGATATTATTTCTCAAATTCGAAATTGGCATTTTAATTATTTTACTCTTAAGGTAGTTCTTTCGCGACAATCCACACAAACAGTTTTAGCTTCGTAACCACTCTATAAATATGAACGGTGCTAAAATTTTAGGTTATGTTTTTGTAACGTGACTACTTTTTACACTACTATATCCTCTTTATGATTGGATCGTTTCCAAGCCATTGATATTATATACCCTCCACTAAAAATAATCGCCCAAATATATTTTTTTATTTTTATTTTTTATCAAAACAACAAGGTAAATAATTTCAATTTTTTTTTAAGTTACTCCGAATATATTACTCTAACAAATATTAGTTTTTCATCAAGATGGTGAAAGTCCTTCAATGAAAAAAAATAAAATAATGATAATTTTCCCACCCTTTCCCAATCTACAATTTGTTAAAAATTCCATTTTTAATTGGAATTATTTCATGTTTGGTGTTGTAAATCGTCTTCAAATTTTAACAGTTAGTTTATTATGCTTTTAATGACTTATATTCCAAGTTTCGAAAACTTCTTGACTTTTTGCATTTGTGAAAGAACTAACTTAAAAACATTTTCCCATTCTTTACAATTGAGAAAATAACTAAAAATTTATTTTACATAAAAATTTTTTCATAATAGAACGCATCGGGTGAATAATTCCCTCGCATTTCTGTGGCTTGACTTGTGGCGCCTCGTGGTGGCCACGACGTCAACCGCCGTCGCGACGCTAAGCGTCTGCGTCTCCCCGTCTTCAGTGCCAAGGTAAATCTGCGACTAGTGCTGCCACCACACGAGGCGTCGGTTAACTTTGGAGCCCACCGTCGTGGTAGCTCTGGCAACCCTCACCCTCTTAATAATTCCAGCACCCCGGGGCAACCCTCCCCCGCCCCCCACCCCGTTTTTTTTCTCCCTTCGAATTGCTAACTAGGATTAAAAATCAATACCCACCCTCTCATACTTTTTCCCTTTTTTTTTCATGCCTAGTTTAATAAAGCTATAAAGACATCTTCTTTCAGTTTTGTTCTAGAAATCAACCATTGAAATAAATATTCGAAAAAAGAAAAACGTAATTATTTACCTAATGGTAAAATAATAAGATGATGGTAATAAATATATAACTAATAAATTCATAGAATATTTATTCAATTTATTCTGTTTTCCAATACTTTTTCTCTCTGAATAAAGGCTCTCAGAACGGCCAGAATATTGGTTTCAACTAAAATCTTCAAAACTTCAATTTGTCGATGCTGGTAACAGATTTAAAATTATTTCTAAAGAAATTACGATAATTTGTCTTCTAAATTTGATCTGTTATGGAAAATGCCAGCCGAGTTGTATTCACCCCTCAAGAATTGAACCTGAATGGGTTTCAAAGCATTCTGGGCAAAGATTGGGTAATATCTCAAAAACGGCACTAACGACTTTTTTTAATTGGTTTAATTATCAAGTGTCATGCCGTCATGAGTTATTAGTCGTGTGTAAATTTTAATCCGATTGAAATAAAGGAAGGGGGTATTAATTAGGAGTGTCGCGATGATATCAAATAAATAAGTAAGAATGTGAAAGTCATGTGGTGACCACACCAGTTGATTAATTAATAGATGTCCTGATGCATGTAAATCATAATTCTATTTTTGTATTGACGTTTTGTATACTGTATTTATGTTTAGTCTAATTCAAAATAAATATTATTATTATTTGAGTTATGACACTAAGGGCCGGTTGTATGTCGCAAAGTAAATGCTTTTTACCACTAACCAAGGGTAGATGGTAAATGGAGGGACTTGGATGACCAATCAGATGACAGGCGTCATCTCATCCCAGTCCCTCCATTTACCATCTACCCTTGGTTAGTGGTAAAAAGCATTTACTTTGCGACATACAACCGGCCCTTAGGGCCGGTTGTATGTCGGTTGGTAAACTCTTTTTAAGCGTTGACAAAGGGTAAAACCTTAAAATTCACCTTGTGCCCAGTGGGATGACCAATCAGATGACAGGCACTTTCATCTGATTGGCCATTCCAGTCCCTCCATTTACCATCTACCCTTTGTTACTTTTAAAAGCATTTACTTTGCGACATACAACCGGCCCTTAGGGCCAGTTGTATGTCGGTTGGTAAACTCTTTTAAGCGTTGACAAAGGGTAAAACCTTAAAATTCACCTTGTGCCCAGTGGGATGACCAATCAGATGACAGGCACTTTCATGTGATTGGCCATTCCAGTCCCTCCATTTACCATCTACCCTTTGTTACTTTTAAAAAGAATTTACTTTGCGACATACAACCGGCCCTTAGGGCCAGTTGTATGTCGTTTGGTAAGCTCTTTGTCAACGTTTAAAAAGAACTTACCAACCGGGCCTTACTCAGCACAAGTCCTGGTAAACTTTCACCTACCCCTGTTGTTCTTATGGGGTTAGGCTCGGACGCTGTGTGAAGGGAATTTACTCTGGCCCACAGTACACTTCTTTTGTTCATTTAATAGTTAGGAATCTTCTTACTATATAGCAGGTCTGTAAAATGACAGGCTTTTGGACAAGATGTGTTATTTCGATAGTTTTTAAGGAATTTAGTGTTGGTACTTGGTGAAACATTTTTTAAAATTATTGAAGAAAAAATACTTGGTAGGTTTCACATTAAGATATGAAAAATAAAACGAATTTATTTTTGGAGAATCTTTAATCTCGATATATATATTTCGGGTGACTAACCCATCTTACTTTCTGTTTCTCCTGAAGATGGGTTAGTCACCCGAAATATATATATCGAGATTAAAGATTCTCCAAAAATAAATTCGTTTTATTTTTCATATCTTAATGTGAAACCTACCAAGTATTTTTTATCCAATAATTTTAAGGTGTTATTTCGTCTGATATCCCTAGCGATCTGATCTTCTTTTTCAAGTTGTTGCTGGACACTCCCTCCATAGACATCAGAATCGAAATAATTTTCACCTCGTTGAGATTCCATATTATTATCCGATTTATTGCACTTTCTCAGCTTGCGCTGGAATACTATCACCTATCCCTTTATTGGGATTAGGCTCGGTCGATGTGGAAAGAGAATTCACTCTGACCCACATGTTCCCAAGTAACACAAAATATCCTCAGAATATTCTAAGAAGATTTAAATGTCCTTAGAATATCCTTAGAATATTCTTAGGATATTGTGGTTACCTGGGTTATTATTATTATAAATACTATTAACCTTATGAAAATGATTTGCCTGTATAATAGGAGGGGGGGGGGGGGTATTAAAATAAATCGAATAAAAACAATTTTTCTGAATACATCATAATGAGAATGTCACAAACAATTTTAACAGAAGCTTTTGTTAAAGTCAGAACTTCAGTTCAAACTAGAAACTACTGGCAAATTCTAAAATTTACAAAGCCCTGATTTGGTAAAAGTAACATCAAACTACACTGCATATACAACCATTGTTAATTTTAACATTTACCTTCATTTTAGAGGCGATTTGGTAAGTCACACCAATGCAAAAAGCTTTTGTAGGTAAATCCTAACAATACCTAACCAAAATAAATTGGAAACACCATGAGATAAAAATAACTAAGGTAACGGCAGCAGTAGTTGACCATTTCGACATAAAACTTTAATTAATAATGATCCAGTGGAAGGATTCTCTTGAAAAAAATTATGGACACTAGACAGCGCGACCTGTCCATAGATTTTTTTTCAAGGAAATCTTTCCATCCTTATTAATTTAAGTTTTATGTCGAAATGGTCAACTACTGCTGCCGTTATCTTAAACGTTTTTGGACCTTTATCTTAGCTGATTAGTTAACCTTTGAACTGAGACGACTAGAAGGCTGCGTCCCGGGGCCTAGCCTAAAAAGGGTCCTGGGCTCACCAAATAGTGGTTTCTTACATGATTTTACCAAATATTTAATACATGGGGAACGTTCATAAGCTCTAGTCTGTTGTTATTAAATTCCAAATCAAATCAAAATTTGAACTTTTAATCTAACAATTTTATACAGTAAATTAAATGTAACTGTATTTCGCTGTTTTTTTAACCGACTTCAAAAAAGGAGGAGGTTCTCTATTCGACTGATTTTTTTTTGTGTATGTTACCTCATATCTCCTCCAATTGTGAACCGATTTTGATGATTTTTTTTTCATTGGGTTCAGTCTAGCTTCCGATTGGTCCCGTTTTTTTTTCATTGGTATTGGACCATTTTTTATATGTTTGTTCAGGCATAACTTCTTTGTTTATTAACCGGTTTTAATGATTCTTTTTTATTGGAAAGAGGGTACCTTAGGGGTGATACCATATTAATTTGGCCAAATTCTGATCATACAATCAATGACGAATTAACGTAAATTTCCAATTCTTATGACCAAATAATCGAAATTATAATAAATAAAATCTTTTATGAAAAAAATCTTAAAACATTCATTAAAAACCCGCAAATGTTTCGAGAGAATTTCTATATTTATGAATTGAATTTTATTATCATTTTCTGATTCATTCGCCTGACGCTTTCTCTTACGATATGATTGCAAGGTATTATATTAAGTCACTATTAATAACATCACTAAAAAGAGAAAAATAAAAATAATTTTTAAGAAAAAATAAAAACCAACTTCAAAAAATTAAATGCAACAAATAAAAATACACTAAAAGGTATAAAATAATTATTATTTTATTTAGTTACAACTAAACGACGAAATATTAACATGAAATTACTTTTTGAAGTCGGTGCCAAACATATACATTTTATGAATCGCACTCGACGGATCTTACTTAGTACGTTTGGCGGGTACGCTCGCTTATAGGTATAGTTTGTTTGGTACCGACTTCAAAAAGTAATTTCATGTTAATATTTCGTCGTTTAGTTGTAACTAAATAAGATAATTATTTTATACCTTTTAGTTTTATTATTTTATTTGTTGCATTTAATTTTTTGAAGTCGGTTTTATTTTTTTATAAATTTTTTTCTCTTATTATTTGCTTTCATTAAAAGTAATTTCTTTGAAAGAATCTTAGTTTATTACTCAGGATGGAATTTGATGAGATTATTTTAAAATTCCATGAATTAACTCAAACGTTCTGTGAACGTTGTTCCTACTTGATATATTATGAAAGAAGAATCTAAACTTGACAATACATCCGTCCCAAAACAGGGGAGAAATTCTATTTTAATTGAAGTTAAGAGACATTGAGAGGGATTAATAGTGGATGTGTCATTCACTCAATCAGTGGATCCGACTCTCGTCCTCGGTATCTACGTATGCGTGTGTGTGTGTGTGATGATGATGATGCTGTGAACCTCTAACAGATTTTTCTCGATTAATTAGAGCCGAGTTGTGTTGTCGCCTTCAAAAGCTGTTAATTGCTGCTTCCCTATCAAACCAGTATGCATAGAGATATATATAAGAATGTGAAGACTCACTTCCTTTTTAACGCGATGCAAATGGTTGATTCCTTCACTATTACTCTTGATGGAAACATCAAATGAAAGAGGAACAAAAAAAGAATTCTGAATAAACATCACAAACACAAGGAACCCATTTAAACATAAATCCAAAACATGTCTTTCTGTCTACAACAGTATTGAAGCTCGTAAACTAAATAAGTTACAGATTTCAATTTTCAAATTACATATATGGAGTTATTTTACCAGAAACCAAACTTTTTGTGCTATGATTATTTTTTAAGAGTCCAGATTTTTTTTTCTGAGATATCATCCACTAAAAGGCTCGTTAAATAGAATAAAGTATACTTTTATTTAAATTTAAGTACCTTTAAAATCCCGATGCGTGACGGTGAAATAGTTGATAATTTTATAGGGTTTTTGTATCTGTTCTATTTTGTAAACCACATAGTAAAATATAGAAGAGCTAAAATAAATGCGTAGATTTAGCTTTATTTACTTTTTTAACAATACAAATAAATAATCAATAAAATATTGTAAACAAAACAAATCTTATTATATTAAACGAGCAATGTTTATATATGTATATATATATATCCGGTGGTTCTCGAAAACGGCTCTAACGATTTGGATGAAATTCACTGTTTAGGAGGGTTTTGTGTTGGACATTCGATCTGTCACGGTCTCATCTTCGGCTAAGTTGTTTTTGATGGGTTCTTGTTTATTGAAACAATTATTCACAGGTGGTTATCTCGATAAAAATGTGTATTGACAATTTTTATTCAATTTCCTTTTAATAAATAATTGGTTTTTTAATTTTATATCCCACAATAAGATCATTATAATTATTATTATATATATTAAAAGTTTGAAAATTTAATTGATGAAGGATTTTGAGGTTGTACACCAATCGACTTGATTGGGGAATAATGGAATTGAAATAATTATCGGAAAAGAGGTTTTTTTATCTAATTAGATTTTTCCTCTTATTAAAAACAAGGACTAAAGATGAATAAGGACACTCGATGGTGGAGAAGTAATCTCCGGAATCGAAGCAAAAATACAATGTATACATTAATTAATGTAAAATAATTGGTTTAATAAAATTTATAAAAAAAAATTTAATTGATTAAAAATCGAATTTTAAATCCCACAAGCGTATTTTTCTGTAGTAGAATTTGGCAATTTAATTGATGAACTCAAAAATTGTTATTTAATTAAAAAAAAATTATTATACGGTATTTATTTCTATACCTGTACATATATACACATAATCTGTGGGCCACTACAAGACTTGAAATGCAAAAACTGGGTGAGGGGGCGGGGGCGAAGGTGGAGGTGACGGTGGGTGAGATTTGGGGGTGCGGTGGTGGATGGGTACGGGGGACGAGGGAAGTGGTTTCGGGGATGGGACGGAATCGGGGTGGGGTGGGTGTGCAGGATGTAAGGTGAAGTGGTGGGGGTTCGGGGATTAATATATAGCTTTTAACTGAAGCGCAAAGTTACCTCGGTGGCTCCAGGTACTTAATCATTAAACAATCAATTAATTAGATCTAATTACCTATGCTTCAAATATGTACTTAATTAATTAATTTGTTATTTCAATCATTTTACAATGATATAACTGAACGATTTGACAATTATTTTAGACGATTTTTTTCTGTTATACTATGTATATTTCTGACACCCCTTAACTTATACGTTATATATTATATGAGAAAATAATTAATAAATATTAACAATCCCCAATTTATTTATATAGTATTATTTAAGTCGCCAGCGCAGTTTAAACGGCTGGCTATTAGATTCTGGTTCGTGTCTCGTTACACTCAGCAATTTTTAAAGCTGATATTCCATTCCAAGGTAGCTCACTAAACACAGAAAGGATAGACTAAAAACCACCCTCTGGTGAATAATTTCACAAAGATTTTTGGGAATAATGGACATGGCGTTGTTATTTGAAATAGAAAAGAACATTTTTAATATTTATTAAATATCCCCTGATATACTAATTAAATTGCCAAGGATACAACACTGTATTTATTCAAGGGAACAGCGAAATTTTTAAATAATTATATTTATTAGTCTGATAGTTGATTCTACATATCGAGAACTATTTAATTATTTTTGAAAAATAATTAAATAGTTCTTATTACATTACTGATAAATTACCAATTCTTGATTATCTACTCTTATTAAACGAGCAAAAATTGTATATTTATTTATATATAGATTTATTTATTTATATATATATTTGTATCTTGGTTCTATTTTGAAAACGGCCGTACCGATTTTGATGAAACAAAATCTATTTAACAAGTTTTGAGGATGAAAAAACGATCTGGCTAGGTCTGGACCTCATGAAAATTCATCTTAATTGATTTTTTTACTTTATCCAATGCGAAGCATGGGAGAAAGTATTGGAATCGCTCTCGCGGCAAGCGTGGCTTCAAAGGGTCCTCAGGTAAAGACTACGGAACCCATGGACTCAATTAAGGTCACAAATTGAAGTATTCAATGAGAATGAATTTTAGCACGTGACGGTTTTGCCAAAAATTACCTGGGATCTCGCCGAGAGGCCAAAAAGTGCCATTTTTTTTGGAAGTGCGTGAGGATGGATGGATGGATGTAGTGTGTTATCGTTTTTTCGTCCACGAATTTTTCCACACCGTTGCACCGAATGAATTGAAATTGAAAACCTACCAGTATTTTAACAAAATGAAGCGCTGATTAGTTTTTGGTACATATCGGTCCACAAACATTAGTACTTTATTTCAGTACTTTTTTAGTTTTCTCTAAATATCTTGAAAATGACTTAACCAATTTTGATGAAATTTAATATCCTAATTAAGTACCTTTGGACCCACAAAAACGGTTAAATAAAGTTTTTAGTAAAATTATATTTTAAAGTACTTTACTCTAGAACATATTAATATTTCAAATGAATTTGGATAAAGTTTAGCAACGATCCGTTGCAGTTTATTTTAATTAAAGTAACTATTGATAGATGAAAATCTCAATAAAAAAAATGACTCGCCGGATGTCAGAGTAGAACCTGAGACCTCTTGAATCAGAGGCACACACTTTACCACTGGACCATAGCACTATTTTAAAAATCTTTGCTTTTTACTTTTACTAAAATGAATATTTTTGAATTAAACTTTATTATTAGTGTGGAAATAATTGAATATATTATATATAGCTATGTATTTTATAAATAGAATTTATTGAATAAATTGCGGCTCGGCAAATTTGAAATATGTATAATTGAATTAAGCTGAAAGAAAGACAACAATTAATATACTATATATAGTTGTATTTTTTTTAATTTGAAAACGCCTCTTAAATAAACATCGACCTTTTTATCAGAATTTTAAATTAAAAATAATATTAAAATAAAGCTTTTAACTGAAGAAAAAAGTTACCGAGCATCGCTCGGTGCCTCCAGGTACTATAATAATAAAACTTGAGCAAGATGCGAGGTAGGTTTCACAAAAAAGTTTTCTTTGACTCCTGATGATGGGCTCACCCCCGAAATATATCGAATTCAAAACTCAATTTGTTTTATTTCTTTTTTGTGAAACCTACCTCGCATCTTGCTCAAGTTTTATTATTATATTAAAATGTTTCACCTAGAACCAAACACCTAACTACTTAAAAGTTATCAATTGATTAGAAATTTATTATTCTATTTTTGTGGAACTATCTTCCAACAAGTGTCTGCCACCAGAGAGAGTTCATTCAATTCATTTCAATGTTATTTCTTGTTTTAGTTACACATTATTCTATTGCAGGTATTGTTTTCTTTCAAATTGTCTAACCATTTGTTTTCATTTCATTCACGAGCATCCGAACTCAAAAACAATGTTAATGAAGAAATAAAAAAATAAAAGCAGAGGAAGACAGTGAGGCCTGCTCCCCCCGATCTATCTCTATTTTGGGGGCACCTTGTGTTCGAGAAGAGTAAAGCGAGACAAACCTTTTCAAAGCGTGTCTTTTTGTGAAGCGACCGAGGCGGTTCAATAAACCCGGATCACGTTTCGTTCAATTAACACGACGGTCAAACACGGATAGAGCAAGAGCTACGGGACGGGGGTGGAAACGGGGGTGGTGGCGGGGGCGGGGGAGGCGGCAAATTCAGAGGCGTGAGGCGAAAAGCAAAGGGATGCACACACACACACACACACACACGGGTAGAGGACATGTTGGCTGGCAGGGGGTGGATGGGGGTATTTGACCAATCCAACAAGTAGCTGTTTTGGGACCCCACACGAATGAACACCCTTTGGATTTAATGAAAAAGAACAATACCAAATAACAACGCTCTACCCCCTTTTATATTCTTCTAAAATTCTTCGAGAATTTTAGTAATTATAAAAAAAAAATGTGATAAAATATAAAGTTGACAGTCACACCCAGCAGGGTCTACAAAACTTGAACATGACGAGAAAGTAAGAATGAGAGTTCAAGACCGTAGACAGAAATTTTTTGGGGGGTGATTCGTTATCCACCGATGAGCTAGGGGAGTATGGATATAAGTCAATTAAAATATGATGAAGATCATTAGAAAAGGATATAAAATTCAAAATGATTAATTTATAGGTAAAATTTCAATTTACATTTCTCTCATTAATTTTAAAATTAAATCCTCTCACACTACTTTCAGTCTGAAGCAACACTCAAGTCCTCAAGTTTTTTTTTTTCACCTGGAACAAAGCCCATTTAGACAGCACATAAGTAAAGTGTTAGTAGGGTTAGTGAGGGAGCCGAGTTTTTAGCCGGTAGAAATTTTTATTTGCCACCCAGGATCGAACCCCGGCCTCCCACTCCAACATCGTTATAATCGATCGATGCCGAAGCGAGGCCAGTGCGATAGCCGACTGAGCCAACCCGACTCCCAGCCTCAAGTTAATATTAACAACAAAATATTACACAAACCAATAGTGTGAAATACCTCGTTTTCCACTTAGACTCGAGACTGACATGGAATGTTCATATCAAAAAGAAAAGGCATGAAATGGACATTAAAATAAAAAAGATGTACTGGATTATTGGAAGAATGCCCCCACAACGCTAGAAAACAAAATTCTGATATACAATACCATCATCCGGCCAATATGGTCCTATGGTATAGAACTCTGGGGTTGTTCATGTAAATCAAATGCTAAATATCATCCAGAGATTTCGATCAAAATTCCTAAGAACAATCCCAAATTGCCCATGGTATACTATATATCAAACAAATAACTCCATGACGATCTACAAATACAATATGTATCAGAAATCATCAACAAAAAAGCATCAAAACCCTTTCAGAAACTGGCACTTCACCCAAAGCAATCGGCCAATTCTCTATCCCTGTATCCCGAAGCAAGAAGACTAAAAAGAAAATGGCCACAAGATCTCCAAGAAACCTAAATTTCTATAAATAGTGAATACTCAGTTAGCCCCAATGAGGGATTTTTGTAACTATTACTCATACTTCTTTTCTCCTCTGTTTAATTACTATTACGAGCCCCGTCCCATGTCAATTAGCCCACCAATATTTTTTATTTTTAAATAAAATTATGCTAATTCACGGTAAATTTAATTTAAATATTTATTTTTATTATTATCATTTGGAACAACATTTTAAACAATTTAAAACTTTTTATTCTAACATTTAACTTAAAATTATTTTTTAATTGTTAAAAACAAAGAAAACATACAAAATCAACCTTTACCACTGTGTGACGTCGCCTTTATTTTTAATTACGGCTTGAATTCTTTGGGCAACGTACTTATTAAGTTTTGACACTCATCTTGAGTGAAAGTATCCCACATATTTTGAAGTTTGTGTTTTAATTCGACTACGTTTCTAGCTGGTTGTATTCGTAATAGCTTTTTCATTGTGTGCCAAAGAGTTTCTATTGGTGACAAGTCGGGACTGTTTGCCACCCACTCCAAAAGTGGGACATTATGATCAGAAAGCAATTTTAAAGATGTTTTTTTAAATAAGTTAACCCTCCCCTCCCAATTCGCGGCACTCGCGTAACAATTAGTAGAGATTGTGGTGTTGTACTCACATAACACATAAAAAGTCTCAAAGATAGTGACCAAAACTAAGAGTATTTTTGTTTTAATTATATATTATTCATTTTTCTAATAAAATTTTAGTTTCAGTAATTATTTTTTTAAAAGTTAGTAAAATATGAGATTGGCAGCGAATTCACAATTTCACAATTTAAGTTAGATTTATAAATAAGAAATTAAAGATTTTTTCATAAAAATGTATAATCTCTGATTAATGTCGTGTCATACCTACCTATCATGAAAATTAAGATTTTTCGATGAAACTAATTCAACTCGTATAATAAACTTTTAATAACTTTGAAAATTTTTGTGCAAGAAGGGTGGCAGTTTTAATATCCCTCCTAGATTGGAGAATATAAATATATATATAAATCTTCTTGGCTAATAAAGCCATCCTACTTTTGATTGTAATTATTATATAAATTTGCTTTACTATACGACAAACTTAAAAAGTTTGATTTTCTTAGAAATCTACCTATTTATTGACGGTTAATAGTTTTTTTTTTTATAATGATATTGATACAAGAAGAAGTTGCACCAAGAAGGTACAACCTCTGAAGTCCGTGGTGGACCCTTGTAACGTGAAGATAAGGGGAGATTTAGGGATTGGGTAGCACTCGAAGGTATCTGTGGATGCTGGTCTTGAAAGTTTGAAGGTTATAAGTAGCTGGAAAGACGGTCGGGGGAAGAGAGTTCCAGTCTCTAGAAGTCATAGGGATAAATGAATTGGCGAATGCGTTTGTTCGATTAGTATCTAGTTTAAGCGCGTAGGGGTGTTGAATTTTAGAAAATCGTGTATTTCGCGCAAATGAAGCCTTTGGTGGGATTATCGATTTTATTTCGTCAGAACAAAAGCCATGGTAATATCTATAAAAAAGGGAAAGGGCGGAGACAGATCTACGATGGGCTAGGGAGTCGAGAGTGTCAGTTAATGTAGGATCGCCTATCAGTCTGATAGCTCGCCTCTGAATTGCATCTAAGGTATTAAGAGAATACTTGGAGGCTCCTCTCCACAAATGCGAGCAATATTCAAGACAGGGGCGAATTTGAGCCTTGTATAATATAAGGAGTTGAGTGGGGGTGAAAAATCGTTTGGTTCGGAAAAGAAAGCCAAGCTTACATGTTGCAGCTTTTGCTACTGAGATAATATGGTCATTCCAAGAGAGGTCAGAACCTAAGGTGACACCTAACATTGATATTTTATTACGGAATTCCAATGAGCTCGAATCAAAGGAAATGTCCGGAAGGTTCCTATCTGCGCGCCTAGAAATTAGGCAGCATTGTGTTTTGCTAGCATTAAAGTTTACCAAATTGTGAGATCCCCATTTTTTAAGCATGCTTAAATCTGAATTTATTGAGGAGGCTATGTTTGCGCGATTGTCTAGTAAGGATTGAGCGTTGTGGAGGGTGCTATCGTCAGCGTAACAATGTATTGGATTGGAGGGCAGATTTAATAGGTCATTAATATAGATAATAAAGAGCGTGGGAGAGATGAGTGAGCAAACCTATCTTAAATTAATCAAATGAAGACACGTTTACCGTTTAATAAACCTCTAGTGGTCAGTTTTTTCATTTAAAAATGAGCTCTTAAGAAATTTTTTCGAATACTTAGCTTATAGTTTACTTTATTAATATTAATAACTAATCAGCAGTGATTACTATATAGTCATAATTAATCTACATACCTCCTAAACTAATGTAAATGCCATTTTGAAACTTTTAGTATATTATTTCTATACTTTAAGCTATAATTTGAAATTAAAATAATTTAAAAAAAAAATGGCTCAAGTAATTAAAATTATGATATGAAAAATTTACTTCAAGTTTTATACAAGAAAAAAATTAAATTTCGAATCTGATTTTATAATTAAAAAGAATAGTAAATTTTCTATATAAACCACCATGTTTAATATTTTATTGAAAATTTCTTTAATTCAAAAAATTGATTCCGAAAAATCAAATTATTACGTCAATTCTTTAGAAATCCATAACTTGACAACAAAACCTTATACCGGGTGAGTTTTTTATCTTGAGACAATCTTATAACTCAAAAACAGTGCATTATATGAAAAAAATTTTAAATAAAAGTTTATTTATATCAGGGGAAACTAAACTACGCTATTGTTTGTCGACCTAGAACAAGCTTTCAAGGGTATTTCAAGGTCAACTTCTATTTTTTAAATAGAAACCTAAATATTTCTTTACTGATCCTTAATCTTCAGAAAAAACTGAACAACTTTCATAAGAACTATTTTTTTATCCTACATCAAATAAACAAATGATTACATCAATTAGATCTCAAAAAATAATCTTAATAATTATTTTTAACAATTATTCAACTTAATTATCAAATAATAATGATTAAATAATTGATTATTAAATTGAAGAGTCACAACGATGATAATAAGTGTTTATAATGATCTTAAAACTTCATTATACACAGATTTAAGAGATTATTTTCTACTTAATAGATCTTTTTAAAATTCTTGAGCTTAAAAAAGTTTATTTCTCGTGTCAATCCGGTAGATAGTTAAGTATATTGAATTAGTATAATAAAAATGGAGCATTTTTTGTTGAAGATAGAATTGAAATAGTCTTAATTATGGTGAATGTGGAAGAAGTGTTATGGGACTGCCAGTGAAATGGATCACAAATGGATGCCGAGCGTTTTCCTGCCAGGGATACACCCTCACGAGCTTCATTTTATCAAGTTGTAAATCTGTTAAAAAAACAGAAAGTGTAAAGACTACGAAGAAACTACAACAGGCCAAAATAACAAAATTGGAACTGGAATTCATCCAGAAGACTTGGAATACTAGTACACTCTGGAATATCACAGACTAATGTCGAAAAATTATTAAAATATTAATCATTATTTAATTATTTATTTAATAATTAAATATTTGATCATTATTATTTGATAATTAAGTTGAATAATTGTTAAAAATAATTTTTTTTTTTTTTTTTTTTTGGCTTTTCGGCCTTTCTAGCCATAAGCCTAATTACGATACTAGTTATATATTTTTTAAAATTTGTCTCTACCCCCTGGGTCAGATTTTAGCTGGATGCCTCGAGTCGGATTCGAACCCGGGTCCCCTGGTTAAAAATAATTATTAGAAATTTTTTTTGGAGATATAATTGATTTAATCATTTGTTTATTTGATGTCGGATAAAAAAATAGTTCCTATGAGAGTTGTTCAGTTTTTTTTTTTGAAGATTAAGGATCCGTAAAGAAATATATAAGTTTCTATTTAAAAAACAGAACGTGACCTTGAAATACCCTTGAAAGCTTGTTCTAGTTCGACAAACAATAGCGTAGATTAGTTTCCCCCTCGATATAAATAAACTTTTATTTGAAACTTTTTTCATTTCACCCACTGTTTTTGAGTTATAAGACTGTCTCAAGATAAAAAACTCACCCGGTATAAAAAAATTATGTGTTTACATTTATACCTTCTAGAAGTACAATTAGGCTTAATGTGAACGAATATTAAAATTGTTTAATTATGTTTTTGGATCAAAGTAATAAGTTATTATGGTTTTAAAAATATTAAGCTTGTTTAAGCAGTTTCCAACTATCAAATACATACGCTATTTCTTTAAACATGATAATATATGTTAGTTTAAACTATGGGCGACTCATTAAAATTAAGTACATAGAATTGTTGAAAATACCTCGCTCTTAAAAACAAATGTGATTTCTCGTTGAAACAGTGCAGAAACAACTCACCTGAAAAAAAAAGAAAAGAAACTATTAGCAAAAGTATTGAAAGCAAATTTATTTCTTAAATATACAATAAAGATAAGAGTAAATAAATATTTTATTTAATATGGATTTACTATGAGTTAAGGATACTGGGTCACTTATTTTACATTAAAATTAAAAAATTAAAAGATATAAAATTTTTGAGTTACTTTCTGTATTTCCTGAAGATGGGTTGATAGCCCGAAATATATATATTGAAAAAGAAAAAAAAATTTTATATCTTTTAATTTTTAATTTTAATGTGAAATAAGTGACCCAGTATCCTTAACTCATAGTAAATCCATATTAAATAAAATATTTATTTACTCTTATCTTTATTAAAGATGTTTCACCTTGCACCAACACCACAATCTTTACTGATTCTTAAATATACTGTTTTTTTTTTGTTTTTTATTCTTATAGACATTTTTGGTGAAATATACCTATCTATACTAGCTAGATACTGAAACGATCTTGCATTGAGAACTGTCTATAAAAATATTTATATACGACAAACTTAGTAGTATCTAGTAGTTTTCAAAAATAGAAGTTGAAGATAACATGCAAAAATATTTAAAAACAGAAATTATAAGGAGAAAAAATTATATTTGAACTGGATGGAGTCAGAGGTGAAAAGTAACCTTTGGAGGATTACTAGGATTTCAAATTAATCATAATTTCCATATTATGATTCGGGTCCATGATTTATAATTTAATTGAAGATGCCTAGGGATGGACAAAATCTGAATGTCTGAAGAAGTCGAGATAACCATTATAATTTGTTAACTTTAATCCAAACAAGACTCAATGTTGTCTAATTTCTAGGCGCGAAAATTAAAATTTCCCTGATATTCACTTCGATTCGAATACCCTGATGTGTGACAGCCTATCCATGTTGGGCGTCTCTTTTTGATGAAAAAAAAATACAGTGAAAACCAAACAATGGCTTGATAAACATTATGCGAACTCTGCTCCATCGAGACAAATGGTAGAGAAGTGGATTGCTGAATTTAAACGTGGTCGTACCAGCACAAATGATGCAGAGCGCAGTGAACGCCCAAAAGAGGCTGTTATTCCAGAAAACATAAAAAAAAATCCACAAATTGGTTATGAACGATCGCAAATTGAAGGTGCACGAGCTAGCTGACATTGTAAAGATATCAGATGGTAGTTTTTACTATTTTATACGAACATTTGAGTGCCGCGTGAGCTCACAGTTGACCAAAAACAACAACGAATCGATGCTTCAGAGGAGTGTTTGGCGCTGTTAAACCGCAATAAAATGGAATTCTATCGTCGATATGTGACAATGGATGAGACATGGCTTCACTATTACACACCAGAATCCAAAAGAAGTCTATTGATGAAGTAATCGCTGAAACTGAGGCCTATTTTGACGAGAAAGAGAAATCGTTTTATATAAAAGTGGTATCGAAAAGTTGGAAAATCGCTATACTCGTTGTATCGCCATCGAAGGCAACTATGTTGAATAATAAAATCGAGTTTTGTCAAAATTTTGTTTTTTCTTACTTATCCTACGGACTTATTGAATGACCTGTTATATGTGATATTAAAATTATTCCTCTCTTTGCATATTTAGTCTATATTTCAGTGAAATAAGAGCAATGAATGGAATGATTGCCTCTTCTTTTGATATAAAGAATCCCGTTCAAGTCCGTACAGGTGTTTCTAGAATAACAGAAATAGATTAACTGTAATTTCTAATCGAAGAAATCGTGTCTATGAATTCCTCCTGCAGCTTCTTTAGATATACCTATGATTAGCATTGAGCTAATTATTCTATCTCTAGCTTTTTTTTAGAAAATTCCTTCTTAGATCCCATTCAAATTAATAATCGATTCCAGCGCACTTTCATTGGACGATAACAATTATACGGATATTTACAAACTAGATAAAATTAAAGGGTTCAGACATCGACAGAAAAAAAATCAAAAATATCTTTAAATCCGACGATTTGATTCAATTTTTGAAAATTTCTCTTTTATAATATGAACATAGACTCTGTTCTACATAGTATATCCTATAACAATCTAGTGAGGAAGATTTGAAAATTAAACCGAAACGTTAGCTTTTTGGAGATTGACGTTCTGACTGCCTGAACTCTTTAGTCATATAAAATTAAACTTCATTTGCCATATATTATATATTCTCTTCAATATTAAAATATTTTTTAAAAACAAATAAAAAATCAATCTATTCTATACTTATGGTATTATAATCAGTTTGGGTGACGAGGTGATTTTTTTAATTTTAAAACACACTAATAGTTAATGACAAATAAAATTTATTTTTAAGAAACATAAGTTATTATTATAAACCCACTAATAGTTCATGATAAATAAAATTTATTAAAATTATAAGCTAGTTAATTTTTTTTTGATTTTTCGCATTTTTCACATAGAATTTTGAAAGCCTAAAATCTTAACGGTTTTATAAATAATATTGTACTAGAATTAACTCTTCCTTCTTCGATTTATCAAAAATATCGGACCAAAAAAAAATATGTTAAAAACTGATTTTTCTTCAAATCCTCTTGGCAAAGAACTTAAATCGAACCGAAATCAACAATTGATAATGGATTTCTTTTTGGTTAAATTTTAATACACTTTGTAGATTTCTAGGTTCGTTTTATTTTTATTAAAAAGAATATTCCCTGCTAAGATTTGCATGATAGAGTCGACTCTCGATAATTCGAAATCCAAGGGATTACAAGAAAAATTCGAATTATTAAGAGTTTTTATTATATTTTTGGAAATATTTATGAACTTACAAAGATTTTATAGTATATACAGTGGCCTACCTAGGGGGGTACGGTCCCCACCGGGCGGCAAATATTTTGGGGCGCATTTTTTTTATATTTAGCTATATTTGTAAAAAACAACTTATTCACTTCATAAGTTTACTATTCGATTTCTACGAATTATGAATTACTATATGATTTCGAATATTATTCCTCGCCGTCAATTCCTAAATGTAGAGTAGAAAATATTATCTCTAATTATATATCTCCTTTAATATTACTGCCTAATTTAAATATGGCATCCAATGGTAAAAAAGTTACCCATCTATAGTTTGTCTCAATTACAATTATTTATTTATGTTTATTAATTTATAAAAACCACCATTTGATTGACTTAGAAAAAGCGGCAAATTGGAGACCGCCACGGGCGGTAAAAGTTCTAGGTACACCACTGAGTATATAGCCTTAAGTAAAAAAACCGAAACGTCATAAATCCAATATAGAATGATTATTCCTCAAGTACTAGATGAGAATCAATCGCTATTTTTGATTTTAACTCGATTCCTCTATGTCTTCAGCAATTATTAATCAGATATCACTTGCAATTTGCACTTCATGTTAACTTTAATTCAAAAATAATGATCGATTCTCATTTAATAGTCGAGGAATAACCATTTTATATTGGATTTTTGACGTTTCGGTTTTAATTGGTAACCATTGCTGAAGACATGGAGGAATCGACTTAAAATCAAAAATAGCGATTGATTCTCATCTATTACTTGAGGGATAATAATTCTACATTAGATTTTTGACGCTTCGATTATTATTGATAACCATTGCTGGTCTCAAATGGTTACCAGTTAAAACCGAAACGTCAAAAATCCAATATAAAATGGTTATTCCTCAAGTACTAGATGAGAATCAATCGCTATTTTTGATTTTAACTCGATTCCTCTATGTCTTCAGCAATGGTTACAAATAAAAACCGAAACGTCAAAAATCAAATATAGAATGATTATTCCTCAAGTATTAGATGAGAATCAATCGCTATTTTTGGTTTAAAGTCGATTCCTCTATGTCTTCAGCAAAGGTAACGGATAAGAAAACAACGCAGTTGCTATGGTTACTTATAAAAATTCCTCCCAAATTTTTAGGATTTCACAGAGAGAAGCCTATCCACTCTTACTTAAGCAAGTTTAAAAGAGCTATATTAAGACGATCAAATGAATAAATTTTAAACAATTTAAAATTAAAAATTAAAAAAAGTACTATCTTACTCTTGAGTAAAGTACTTTAAAATATAATTTTACCAAAAACTTTATTTTACCTTTTTTGTGGTCCCCAATGAACTTAATTAGCATACTAAATTTTATCAAAATTGGTTAAGTCATTTTCAAAATATTTAGAAAAAACTAAAAAAGTGCCGAAATAAAGTACTAATGTTTGTGGGCCGATATGTACCAAAAACTAATCAGCGCTTCATTTCGTTAAACTAATGTTATGTTTTCAATTTCATTTCAATCGGTGCAACGGTGTGGAAAAAATCGTAGGCCAAAAAAACGATATACATCCATCCATCCGCACGCACTAAATGAAAAAAATCGCACTTTTTGGCCTCTGGACGAGACCCCATGTAATTTTTGGCAAAACCGTCACGTGCTAAAATTCAACCTAATTGAATACTACAATTTGTGACTTTAATTGAGTCAATGGGTTCCGTAGTCTTTACCTGAGGACTCTTTGATGTCGCGCTTGCCGCGAGACCGATTACAATACTTTCCCCATGCTTCGCATTGGATAAAGTAAAAAGTAAAAATAATGAAAACGACAAAAAAGAACAAAAAAACTACATAAGTATGTATTAACATTGCAATAGATAATAACATAACTAATTAAAAAAAATAATAATAATAGTTTTTTGCTAGGAAAAATTGGAATTAGAAAGAGGGGAAATTGCATAGTTCGAGTTATAGAACGTTCTCTCCCCTCTTGTTACGAAAAGGATTTCGAGTTATCGAGCATATCAAAATACACATCATTTTTCCAATTTACCGAAGTTAACTGCTGAAGAGTTCGAATTATCGAGAATCGACTGTATATGGATATGGGTGTATTTTTGAATTTTGAACTTATCACATTTTATAAGTAGATCTATGATCTTGTTTCAATATAATTGCCATCAAATCCTCCCTCTGTTCCACCCCTTAACACTTTGTGTTTCAACCCTTTCTTCCTTTTATTTGAGTTTAATTCATTTTAAAGAGGAACATACACCGGTCACGTTCCCTCTCTCTCTCTCTTTTTTTATTTATAATCTTTGCTCAGTTAATTCAAATCCATGGTGTTAAAACATTAAGGGTTGAAGAGCGACAAGTAATTAAGACTTGCCTCCTTCCACATCTTCTCACTTCCACCCCCTTCTTTTATAATTGGTTGAAATCTGCTTGGGAAAAAGTTAATGGCTAAAACAGAGAGAGGGTAGGTATATCATCATCATCATCCAACATCAACATCATCATCCAACATCATGATCGTTTAAACACTTCCCCGGGGGTGGGTTCTTAATTACACACACATCGAACCCTTTAACGTGGAGGGCAAATCCTTCCTTCTCTCGTTGCTGAGGAAAGGGAACGGGGGGTGCGGGGAGGGTGCAGGAGGTGTTAATTCAATTTGCATAACAGGGTTAAAGGCGACGACAGAGCAAGCCAAAAAGGGTGAGAAGAAAAGGATTAAAAAGATGCTGTGGTTAAATGAAAGGGAGGCTCTTGTGTTTAACAAACGAGATGCTTTTCGTTGGCAATTAAAAACGATTTTAAGCCCGAATTAAGAGGCTGAAAAGTTAGAGAACAAGAGGGGATGATGAAAAAGGAAAATAAATAAAAGAGAGGGAGGGAGAGGGAAAACATCACTTGCAAGATTGACGATAAATATGGAATTATACGAGGGGTGAACCGCGATTGGAATTAGGTGTACACCGTCTTTGGAATTATTTTAGAATTCATTAGATAATGCCCCTCCATCTATTGTCTTTTACTTGGAAATGAAAGTGAAAGTGGAAGTAGGTGTACACGATGTTAGGTCGCGGTTTACTCCCTTTTATATCAGATGAGCCCCAAAAAAAATACATGGATTAAAGATAATAATTTTTAAACATAGCTAATTCAAAAGAAAATCTTTTTATTGATTGTTTTATAATTAAAATATATACAAAAAAATAATTTTTAAGAAAAAAATAAAAACCGACTTCAAAAAATTAAATGCAACAAATAAAATACACTAAAAGGTATAAAATAATTATTATCTTATTTAGTTACAACTAAACGACGAAATATTAACATGAAATTACTTTTTGAAGTCGGTGCCAAACAAACTATACCTATAAGCGAGCGTACTTGCCAAACTTACTAAGTAAGATCCGTCGAGTGCGATTCATAAAAGGTATATGTTTGGCACCGACTTCAAAAAGTAATTTCATGTTAATATTTCGTCGTTTAATTGTAACTAAATAAGATAATAATTATTTTATACCTTTTAGTGTATTTTATTTTGTTGCATTTAATTTTTTGAAGTCGGTTTTTATTTTTTTCTTAAAAATTATTTTTATTTTTCTCTTTTTAGTGATGTTATTAATAGTGATTATATCATCAGAACTTGACCAAATTAATATGACACCATCCCTAAGACACCCCCTTTCCAATAAAAAAAGAATCATCGAAATCGGTTCATAAACAAAGAAGTTAGGCCTGAACAAACCTAACAAAAAAGGTCTAATAACTATGAAAAAAAATGGGACCAATCGGAAGCTAGACTGGACCCAATGCAAAATTTTTTTTCAAAAATCGGTTGACAATTGGCGGAGATATGAGGTAACATAGGCACAAAAAAAAAATTCAGTCGAATAGAGAACCTCCTCCTTTTTTGAAGTCGGTTAAAAACAACTTCAAAACGTTTGTTTTCACTCCGAACATATCGGGAAATTTTTTTCCTTTAACAATGGAAAAATTTGTAATAGTCCAAACAAATTGTGTTTTTTTTTGGATAGTTCTGATTTTTTTCATATATATGTTTTTTGGGGTCTCGCACCAAAATTTCGTTACGCAACATTGGAAAAAATTAATAAGTTTTTGTAGGGAAACAAGGACACAGCTTATGCAAATATTTTTTATTTTATGCCAACGTTTCATCAACTTTGTGACTTCTTCAGGGCTCAAACAAATTCTCTTCTTTGCATACCATAGTATTTGTCAATTTATAAATATTCTTTCTTAGCAAACACATATAGGCCAGTCATTGAACAGATCTGTATAAGCTGTGTCCTTATTTCCCTACAACAAATTATTAATTGAAGGAGACAATAAAAGAGCGTCTCTTCTGCTGGAATTATAAATTTTATTTATTTATAACGAGACTATAGTTTCGAGGGCTTTGCCCTCTTCATCAGTCTATTACAAATGATTCACAGTAATTAATTTATGAATTTATAATCCAGAAGACACACTCTTTTATTGTCTCCTTCAATATATAAAAATTCTGCTACTCTCGGCACAAAAACTTTCAATTTAACAACTTATTAATTTAATCGATGGACATAAACAATCAAAATAATTGGAAGAAATGCAAAAAGGGTGAAAATTTTCATTTTTTTGGCGGTTTTTTGCTTATAACTCGAAAACTATCAACTTTTCGTAAATAATCTTCTTATTCAACATGAAAGTTAATATAATTTACTACAAATTTCATTTTTAGATATTTTTCTCTGACCAACCGTTTGGGCTCAAAGCGCAAAATCCAAGATCACCCAAAAACTCGGACTTTTTTTGATTTCTCACCATTTTGACCTCGAAGGAGCACATTTTCGACAAAGATCATTCTATACATTTTTAAACAAGATTGAATTTTCTATAATTAAAACAAAGTTTCATCTTAATTGGATAATGGTATCCCGTGCCACAATGTGGTTGAAGTTTTGAAAAACTGCAATTTTTTTGCAAAAAATCGCAGTTTTTCCTTCATAAAAATGAAAAACACTCTAATTCTCTAGGAAATTTTGTTGACTTTAACATTTACTTGGACTATTTTTTTGTTAAAAATCTTAGATTTATAGATATCCAGGATTTTCCCGTGACACTTCTGAGGATTCGGATCATATCCTGTCATGGAAGCTGTATATCTATAAATCTCAGAATTTTATCAAATAAGTAGTCTAAGTAAACATTCAAGTCAATAAAATTTGCTAGAGAATAAGATAGAAATCAAGTTTCTAGAATGAATGCTTTTCATTTTATGATGGAAAAACTGCGATTTTTTGCAAAATATTGCAGTTTTTCACAAAACGTCAACCACATTTCGGCACGGATTACCATTTATCCAATTAAGATGAAACTTTGTTTTCATTATAGAAAATTCAATCTTGTTTAAAAATGTACAGAATGATCTTTGTCGAAAATGTGCTCCTTCGTGGTCAAAATGGTGAGAAATCGAAAAAAGTCCGAGTTTTTGGGTGATCCTGGGGGCTGCCAAGGTCGTAAACTTGGATTTTGCGCTTGAGCCCAAACGGTTATAGCAAATTTAATCTAGTTTAAAAATGCACAGACTGATCTTTGTCTAAAACGTACTTTTTCATGGTCAAAATAGGAAAAAATCGAAAAAAGTGCTGGTTTTTGTGTGATCCGGGGGTGCTGGCGAGGTCGAAAACTTGGATTTTGGCTCGAACGGTTGATCGGAGATAAAAACTTAAATAATATAATTTGTAGGAAATTTTATGAACTTTCATTTTGAATAGGATGATTATTTACGAAAAGTTGATAGTTTTCGAGTTATAATCAAAAAACCGCCAAAAAATGGAAATTTTCACTTTTTTGCATTTTCTACAATGTTATGTCACGAAATTTTGGTGGGAGACCTCAGATTTGGATTCAGAGCCCCAAAAAACATATATATGCAAAAAATCAAAACTACCCCAAAATTTTCCCCATAGGGGCCCATTTGAGCACAATTTGACTGAACTACAGCTTCATTATTAATCAAAAGTACAAAAAGCTCGTAGAAATTTTCAAATCAAGAAAATTTGCAGCGTCTTGGCAAAAAGTTTAATTTTTTCCTTTAATTAATTTTTGGATATTCTGCAATTTTGAAAATTGTCTAATTTATAATTCATCTGTGGTAATTGAGAAGTGTATGACGGTTTAATTTTTAATGTATAGAATCATTAACATTAAAAATATATATCTACGGTATATATAACTGAACATCTATCAGTTCTCCGTTTGTGGTTTGTTTTAGAATTATTAATTATATACTAGAGTGAACATTAAAAGCCCTTTCCTTTCCCCTCCACCCCCTCCACCCCCACCACAATCCACGCAATCCAACAACACAAGCTTAAATTATTCAAAGAAAGAATACCAGCTCTTTCCGGATATTATAATCCAATTCAATTTACTTTGCTAAGGACTATTTTTATTATTATTATTTAATTCATTCTAATTATCATTTTAACAACTTGTCTCGGACATTTTTCACTTCGATAGGAGGAATATTAACGAGAAAAAAATTATACCCCACAATAAATTGATATTACTTTTTTTTACTCTATTATTAATCTCAAATTTCATTATTTCTTCCGCCATTTTTTTGGGCAATATCTAATCAGCGAACCTTGTCATTAATATGATAGTAGACGTATTGTTTCATTTTATACGTTAGATAGTGGGTGTAATAAGCGAAAATTTTATACTATTCCATTAAAATTTTAATTAGTATTTTATCTATACTTAGCTTATATCCATAATGATAGGAAAATGTGTGTGTGTGTATTCATGTGATTATATAAGAGGTTATCTTAGAAACTACTCAACCGATTTGGATTATTGTTTCACCACTGGAATATAAATATAATAGTTTTGGGATTCTATATCTCTATGTTCACTGACCTCCAGGTAAAACGGCTTTAACAATTGACTTGAAATTTGAAACATAGACTCCTGAGCGGCCAAGCAAACTGTGTGATTCATAAAAGTGAACTTTTTACTTTACCATACAGGGTATGGTCAAGTATTGTAATCGTGCATGAAAAAAGTGGGTTTTTTCATTCTTTTTTTCAAAATATCTCAAAAACGGCTGAAACTAGTTTGTTTAAAAAAATTGATCGAAACCATGGCATTTTGCTCTACAAAAAAGCTCTAATAAGTAAACATCGAAAAAATCATATTTTTCGAGATAATAATTGATTTGTCAAAATGTCTGTACGTTACCAAATTTTTTTTGGACGAGCTAGCTCAAAAACTAGTGAATATCGAAACCAAATTTCACACGTAGTTTTGGTCCATTGAGATTAAGAGGTGATTAGATTTTGGTACATATCGACCCAAAATTAAGGGGGGTGGAGGGGGGGTTAAAAATTAAAAATCTAGGTCGTTTGAGCAAACTCAACCAAATTTTGTATACATAATCAGTGGACCCGCAGAAGTCTAAAAATGCAAAAACTAACCGCCCAAAATGGGTGGGGGGCAGGGGTCAAAAAATGAAAATATATGCTCTTGTACCAAACTCAACCAAATTTTGTATACATAATCAGTGGGCCCCCAGGAGTCTAAAAATGCAAAAACTAACCGCCCAAAATGGGTGGGGGGCAGGGGTCAAAAAATGAAAATATATGCTCTTGTACCAAACTCAACCAAATTTTGTATACATAATCAGTGGGCCCCCAGGAGTCTAAAAATGCAAAAACTAACCCCCTCTCCCCTACATGATTATAAATAATTTTATTAAATATTAAATATAAGTGAGGGGCCAGGTTGTATGGCAAAGTCAAGTGGATGGCCACATCAGAACACGTCAGCTTATTTTTTTTTCAATGAATTGTTCAAATTCAATCTTAGCAGGAAACATACCGCGGGAAAATTTTAGTCCAGGAACGGCGTCATCGAAAGGAATTACATTAAAAGCGGTAATAATTTTTTTTTCTTTGATCTTGTATATATTGTAACAAGTATGTAGAATCCAAGTTTTTGACCTCCAAAACACTTGGCACAATTTTGTGTGGCCAAAAAACCACGAAATTTTGGCACTTGTTTCAGTTTTTGGCCTATAACTTAAAAACAATGCATCCAATCGAAAAGTTATTTTTTATCAAAATTAAAGAGCATTAAATTTCTCATTGAATGAGTACCTCAAAGTTGAAATTTGGTCAAGTAGTTCAATTTTTTATGGGGATCCATAAAACATCAATTTTGAATATCCCGAAAACTCGCACTTTTTTCGATCTTTTCCCATTTTCCCCATGAAGGAGCAAGTTTTCGTCAAAGATCACTCCAAACATTTTTAAACTAGATTAAATTTGCTACAATCAAAATAAAGTTTCTTCTTAATTGGATAATGGTAACCCGTGCTGCAATGAGGTTGAATTTTGAAAAAATGAAATTTTTTGCAAAAATCGCAGTTTTTCCTTCATAAAATGAAAACTACTCATTCTAAAAACTTGATTTCTATCTAATTGTATAGGACTTGAACGTTGGCTTTGACGAATTTTTTGTTAAAACTCTTAGATTTATAGATATCCAGCATTTTCCATAACAAGAAATGATCAATTTTTTCAAAAAATTGCAGTTTTTCCTTCATAAAATGAAAATCGCTCATCCTAAAAACTTGATTACTATCTAATTCTCTAGAAAATTTTATTGACTTTAACGTTTACTTGAGGCACTTTTTGTTAAAACACTTAGATTTATAGATATCCAGCATTTTCCATGACCCTTTTGAGGATTCGGATCATATCCTGTTCGGGAAATACTGGATATCTATAAATGTAAGAGTTTTAAAAGAAAAATTAATTATTGAATTGTTTAATATAATAAAAAAATACAAACCTTTGTAAAACAATCACGGAACATTAGCGACAACAACTTTTTTTTCTTTTTTCAATTTTAAAAAAAAAATTCCATCGATAAAGGGAGAATTTCTACCGAAACGTCTAGTTTCAAAATAAACGTTCCGAGATTTGTATTTTTTTATTGTAAGAGTTTTATCAAAAAAGTGTTCCAAGTAACCGTTTTTAAACTTTCAATTTATATTATAAAACTTGATATTAATATTATTATTGTTTAAAAGATTTTCTTGTCTAGAGTAGCATATTTACTCTTAAAAATAAGCTGACGTGTTCTGATGTGTCCATCCACTTGACTTTACCATACAACCTCGCCCCTAAAATTATTTATAATCATGTAAGGGGGGGTTAGTTTTTGCATTTTTATACGTCTGGTGTCCCACTGATTATGTATACAAAATTTGGTTGAGTTTGGTACAAGAGTCTATATTTTCATTTTTTGAGCCCCCCCCCCATTTTGGGAGGTTAGTTTTTGCATTTTTAGACTTCTGGGGTCCCACTGATTATGTATACAAAATTTGATGGAGTTTGCTCAAATGGCCTAGATTTTTAATTTTTTTACCCCCTCTACCCCCCTTAATTTTGGGTCGATGTGCACTAAAATCTAATCAGCTCTTAATCTCAATGGACCAAAACTACGTGTGAATTTTGGTTTCGATATTTAAACCAGTTTTTGAGCTAGCTCGTTCACAAAAATTTGGTAACGCACAGACTAACTGACATTTTGACAAAACAGTTATTATCTCGAAAAATACAATTTTTTCAATGTTCACTTATTAGAGCTTTTTTTGTAGAGCCAAATGCCATGATTTCTGCTCAATTTTTTTTAATCAAACTAGTTTCACCCGTTTTTGAGATATTTCGAAAAAAAGAAGAAAAAAAAAACACTTTTTTCATGCACAATTACAATATTTGACCATACTCTGTATGGTCAAGTAAAAACATCTAAAGTTTGTTTTTACAAATCTTATCAAAGCTAATCAAAAACTCAAGCAGACTAAGCCAAGCCCAAAACAAGACCAATCCACAAATTATTTATTCTTAAGTTTCTTCACACCTCTAAATTATCTTCCTTATTTATTTGTTTTAGTTTACCAAATAATGTCATATTTACTCTTAAAAATAAGCTGACGTGTTCTGATGTGCCATCCACTTGACTTTACCATACAACCTCGCCCCTAAAATTATTTATAATCATGTAAGGGGGGGGGGTTAGTTTTTGCATTTTTATACGTCTGGTGTCCCACTGATTATGTATAAAAAATTTGGTTGAGTTTGCTCAAATAGCCTAGATTTTTAATATTTGACCCCTCCCCCCCTCAGCTTTGCTCGGTGTAAATATTCAACGAGATTGAAAAAGGCAAATAATAAGTTTTATTCTTATTAAATAATTCAAAAATTACTAGCCATGATGCTGGAGAAATCTGCTCTGTAGCATGTCTGATGAGGGTCTCCTATCCACATCTTATCAATGTCATGTCTGCCTTGGAGAATGAAAAAATATTTAGAATAATTTCCCGTTAGGCTGGTGTCTTTTTATCACTGCTCGAAAATATTATTAAAAAAATTCACTTATCAATTCTTTCTATTGAATTGATTAATTCTTTTTCGACAGGATAAATCATCATTTTTCCGTCAACTCCAAAGGATTTTATTCTAAAATAATATACTTCTAATAACAGAAGCAGGCCGAATCAATAAATAAAATTGGAAATTATTTTGGTGATCGTGTTTAAATAAGCTGACGTGTTCTGATGTGGCCATCCAGTTGAATTTACCATACAACCCAACCCAACTTTTAAAAAAATTTGAATATAAAATACTAGGTAGGTTTACATAAATAAAAGATCAGATGTCTGCCCATCTTCATGAGTTCACAAAGAACACTCAGAGCTCCTGAAGATGGGCTTATACCCCGAAATATATATACGAGTCGTGCTAAACAAGTATCTGATCTTTTATTTATGTGAAACCTACATAGTATTTTATATTAAAAAATTTTTTTTTGATTTTCTTTACTTTATTTAATATGTTTCACCAAGAACCTACACCATTCTCCCTTAACAACAAAAAATAAGCTGACGTGTTCTGATGTGGCCACCCACTTGACTTTACCATACAACCTGGCCCCTCACTTATATTTAATATTTAATAAAATTATTTATAATCATGTAGGAGAGGAGGGTTAGTTTTCTTTGCATTTTTATACTTCTGGGGTCCCACTGATTATGTATACAAAATTTGGTTGAGTTTGCTCAAATGGCCTAGATGTTTAATTTTTAACCCCCCCCCCCCACTCAACCCCTTTAATTTTGGGTCGATATGCACCAAAATCTAATCAGTTCTTAATCTCAATGGACCAAAACTAGGTGTGAAATTTGGTTTCGATATTCACACTAATTTTTGAGCTAGCTCGTCCACAAAAATTTGGTAACGCACAGACTAACTAACAGACAACCAGACAGACTAATAGACATTTTGACAAAACAATTATTATCTAGAAAAATATAATTTTTTCGATGTTCACTTATTAGGATTTTTTTGTAGAGCGAAATACCATGGCTTCGCTCAATTTTTTTAATCAAAATAGTTTCATAAAGATAAGAGTAAATAAATATTATATTTAATATTGATTTACTATGAGTTAAGGATACTAGGTCACTTTCTGTATTTCTGTATTTCCTGAAGATGGGTTGATAGCCCGAAATATATATATATTGAAAAAGAAATTTTTTTTTATATCTTTTAATTTTTTAATTTTAAATTGAAATAAGTGACCTAGTATCCTTAACTCATAGTAAATCAATATTAAATATAATATTTATTTACTCTTATCTTTATTAAAGATGTTTCACCTTGCACCAACACCACAATCTCTACTAATTCACCCGTTTTTGAGATATTTCGAAAAAATAAGGAAAAAACCACTTTTTCATGCACGATTACAATACTTGACCATACTCTGTATGGTAAAGTAATTATTAGTATTATATTTTTTTATTTATTTATTTTTGAAAACCCATGAATGAAGTGAGTGATGAACTTGTTTGCTCATCGTCATCTTAACTATTCGAACTTGAGAGATCTTGTGGTGGTAGTGTAGACTGTAGAAGTAAGTAGATGATATCAATATCTTTATCTCTATGTAGCCAGGAATTTCATTCCATTCCTGGGGGGTCTTAATCAGAAAAGAGGGAGCCAGGGAAAATGGGGGCCAAGGGGGAGCACACGTCTCTTGTCTCTTCTTTCTTGGTCTTAACGAACATCCCTTGGGGTCGGAGTTCGTCTCCGGGCCGATTACTCGCGCCGTCCTCTTAATTAGGAACCACCTCCGTCCGTCCATCCGTGGCAACCTAGGTGGGGTGAGGGACCTAGGTGGACCACAAGACGTAGACGAAGATGAAGAAGAAGAAAGACGGAGGGTGGGTTCCAATTGTCACCACCAACCACTAATTAGATATTCACTCACCCAACATGAAAGGGCCTTGCTGGTTTTCTAAGTAATATTTATAATAATAATTTTTCTATTCCAAGTAGCCCACTTATTATTTATTAAATATAATGTGAATTAGCAATTAATCCTTATTTAGGGCGTTATTATATCAGCATGTTAAAGGTTTTTATATTAATTTGACCTTTAATGATAAGTTAATGAGCGAAAAACAGGGCGATATTAGTAGCATGGACGCCAGTAGAATTTTTTTCATCGAGAGGTTAAAATTATTAATTGTTCATTAAACATAATAAAATTGGTGATAAGTCACTTTGTAGGTAAAATAAATTCAATTTATAAAATTTTTATCTACTCTTATTAAACGAGCAAAAATTGTATATTTTTTATTATTTATATATGTATTTGTATCTTGGCTCTATTTTGAAAACGACTCTACCGATTTTGATGAAATTCACGGGTTAGGGTTGTTGGGGTGACAATTAGATCTGTCACGGTCGCATCTTCGACAAAATTGTTTTTGATGGGTTTTTTCGTAATCAAATTAATTATTCTCACGTAGACAAATCTTATTCTTAGGTTTTAAAAAGGTTAATCTTTTTCCTTTTGTACCCAGGCAGATAATGGGTCGGGTTAATCCTTTATTCTCAAAGGCCTTGAAGAAGTATTGTGATTGTGGATTTTAACATATTTTGTTCTCCCTAAACGTTAGAAATATTAATAAACGTTTTATAATTGTTTTTATAAAGAACTTTATTTATTTAATAGAATAAAAAATAATCAAGAATTTATTTTAAAAATATATTTCGCATAAGCAGATCTCAATTTTCTGAAAAAACAACACATTTTGATAGGTTTTATTTATTAACAATTGGATGAATAAAAATGAATCATATGGTTGAATCAAAACAGGTGCAGGAGGCGGGGTGCAGTGGTGGGGATCCGAGGGTTTCGGGGGTGGGGTCGAGCGGGGTGGAGGTGGGTGGGGGGGGGGTACAGTGGGCGAATATTATATATTTTTGTATTTTTTTAATTTGAAAACGGCTCTCAAATAAAAATCGACATTTTTATCTGAATTTTAAATTAAAAATAATATTAAAATAAAGGTTTTAACTGAAGGAAGAAGTTACCGAGCATCGCTCGGTGCCTCCAGGTACTCGTTTACTACAAGAAAAAAAATATCTTAATTAAAACATAATCTTCTTGGGTTTCTTGTGATTTTTTCGACTACTTTATTATTAAAATCCTCTAGATTCTCAATGATAATGTTTCGATAAACACTCATCATTGCAAGACCATTGGGACGACTTTCCACCATGGTTACTTACTTCTTAGCCAGGTTTTAATTTGTTTCATGCTGCTATAAAACTGTGTTTTTTAACCTTTTTAAGTCGCGACACAAATTTCAGAATTATGTTCATATCTTGACCCACAATTTTTTTTTCATTACCTTTTTTAGATCATACTTACATACTCATTCATACTCATACGTACATACATACTCAACAATAAATTTCCTTCAATTTTACAATGATGATCATTTTTTAACTCACATATAACAATGTATTTTAACAATGACGAGGCTTAAAAAATTACTAAAGAATGACCTAAAAAAATCGGATTAACTCCAAAAAAATTTCAATCATGAATATTGACTCCTCAGTCGATCATTAGATAACTGCCACTTGAAAACTACAACAGAGAGCAGCCGCGGATCCAGACCTCTGATTTGGGGGGGGGAGCGGTCGGCAGCCACAGAGTTTTACCCCCCCCCCCCCTTAATGAAAAATGGATCCTATCTCAAACTAAATAAAAGATTGAAGGAGACATAAAGTATAGCCTTCTGCTGAATTATAAATTTTATTTATTTATAACGAGACTATAGTTTCGAGGGCTTTGCCCTCTTCATCAGTCTATTACAAGCAAAGGCAAAGCCCTCGAAACTATAGTCTCGGTTATAAATAAATAAAATTTATAATTCCAGCAGAAGACACACTCTTTTATTGTCTCCTTCAATATATAAAAATTCTGCTACTCTCGGCAAAAACTTTCAATTTAATATAAATAAAAAGAGCATTATATATTTTAAATTCATTTCCTTTTTAACATTTTTAATAGAGATGGGAAAAATCGTTCTTTTTAGGGAATAGTTCTTTTATAGTTCGTTCATTATATGGAACTAGTTCAATTGAACTATATAGTTCAGGGGTGGCCGATGTATATAAGACGCCCCCCCCCCCCCCACACACATAGAACTTTATTTTCAATTTTAAAATTTAATGTTATAAAATTTTTTTTAAAATAAACATAAAAAATGTTGATCTCCAATGCTTTGGGGGTGGGGCGTCGCCCCCCATCGCCCCCCCCCCACTGGATCCGCGTATGACAAAGAGCTAGGTGTAGAAATGTTATGGATTCTTAAAATTTGAATTTTTAGTGAAATCACACATAATTAATTATAATTATTTATTGAACACGAACAAATAATACAATAAAATTACGACGTTTCGACCGACTTATTCTGCTATCGTTCTCACGATCTCAAGTATGAGCAGGGTGGTCCTTATTTTGGGTATTTTCGAAATTTTACGCTGACAAGGGCTCATATGGTTTGAAATAAATAAAAAAAAATATCCCCCAAATTTCAAGTCTCTAAGTGTCTCATCTAAATATCATGGGGTTTTTGGCATTGAACGATCAGTTTTTTCGAATTTTTGCAGATTTTTAGCTATTATAATTTTTGAGTTAGAACAAGATAAAATACTCCTATCTATGTGTTAGTAAGTTATAGACTCCTAAATAATAATAGCTGAAAATCTATAAAAATTCTGAGAGATAGCTACTATTATAAGGATAGAGTTTACAAATTTCAAATTTTTGAACTATTACTTTGGTCGGAATAAAAAATTGATCGATCAATTCCAAAAACTCCACGTTATTTAGATGGGAAACTTGCATCGCTGTTCGGTACAGGTTAAAATTGAGATAGGGGCTTGGAACTTGCAGGATATTTTTTTTTATTTATTGATTTCGATCCATATGAGCCCCTGACCGATTAAATATTCAAAAATACCCAAAATTATGACCACCCTAATGAGCACTCCAGTCCGATTTTGGATTCTTATGAGTTTTTCTCATTAAAAATATACAATCTAAGTAGTTTCAGCCGAAACTTTTTTTTTGATCAGCAATTCAACCCTCTAAATTATCAAATCTGAAATTTTGTATTTTACTATTATTGAATAATATTGAAAAACCTAGAAGGAGTTAAGAAATTCCGCTACCTAGGAAGTAAAATAACATGGGATGGGAGGAGCGAAAACGAAATTAAATCAAGAATTGCCCAAGCAAAAATGGGGTTTAATTCAAAACAAAAACTACTATGCTCCTCCTCAATCAGTTAAGAAAACAGGAAGTTGCTATTGAAGACATATGTATGGAGCATAGCCATGTACGGGTGTGAAACCTGGACAGTTAGAAAAGCGGAGAGAAAGAGATTAGAGGCTTTCGAAATGTGGTGCTACAGAAGAATGATGAATATCAAATGGATGGATAGAAGAATTACAAATGAAGAAGTTCTTGGAAGAATCAGAGAAAGAAGAACCTTGTGGAAGAGTCTGAAGAAGAGAAGAGGTCAGATAATGGGGCACACACTAAGACATGGGGGACTGCTTAGGGATATCTTGGAGGGCAAGGTGGGAAAGAAAAGGGGAAGGGGAAGACCCAGATTATAATATTTCAACCAAATAATTGGGGATATGGGATGCCAGACATTTAGAGAGGCCAAACAGCTGGCGGGGTCAGAGTCGAGTGGATATTGTTGCATCAAACCAGTCTTAGGACTGTATACTCAATGATGAGGATGATGGATAATGAGGCTTTTACCTGAAAGCAGTGCGGTTCAAATTAGCCACGAGAGGCAGGAATTATTTGTCTTATAATAATACTTTATCCCATTCAATTCTAAGATCAATAATATAATAAAGGAATTATTATTTAACGGGTTATAGTGGTGTTTCACAAAGAGTGAAACACCACTATAACCCGTTAAATAATAATTCCTTTGTTTAATATGTTTCACTATAAACCAACACCGCTTTCCCTAAACTTTATTAATAATATAGTAATATAAATCATCTATTTCTAATCTCATAATAAAAAAATTAAATGGAGCAGAAAAAAAAACTCTTGGACCACACCTGAATTATTAATATACAATTAAAATACAAGCATAATAAATTACTAATAAGTAAAGAAACATGTTGCAACATTCATAAAAATAATACGACTTCATGTTTTAGAAGATAGCCTTATATAGAATCGAAACGTTTGCGTAGGAACGTGCGGGTATTGAGTTATGAACGACATTGTAGTTTTAAGAGACAATTTATTGTCTGATGGGGGCACTATTTAAAAGGAATAATCCCTGGATATAACGCACATTTACTGGTAAATGCATCATCTGTGTTTAAAACCTCATGATAATTTAATTTTTAGATTTTGGCTGTAGCCTTAAACAGTGGGCGAATTAGTATTAAAATAACAGCTGCGAAGCCCGCCTGTTGTTTTTAAAACAATAAATTTAAATTTCCTAATTTTAATATAATTATTTTCTCCAAGAGAATCTGTCAGTAGTCATGTCTATTTTCAAAAAAAATATATCTATCTATTTATACTTATTATAATCGGCTTGTGTGACGACGCTGACGTGATTTTTTTGAAGTGAAACTTCTTTAGCAACGTAACTGTTTGATTATTATTTTTTATTATTATATAGGTGTTTTAGGGCGCATCAACGACAAGGGTTATTAGCGCCGTAACTGTTTGATTTTTTGTTACAATAAAGGGGAAATGACTAAATAGAGGGGAAATAATTATTTTAAAACCCACTAATATTTAATAACAATTAAAATTTATTAAAATTAGGAAGTAAAAATTATTATTTTAAAACCCACTAATATTTAATGACAAATAATTTTTTTTTTTTTTTTGGCTTTTCGCCCTTTCTAGCCATTAGCCAATTTACGATACTACTTATTTTATTTAAATTTGTCTCTACCTCGGGGTATAAAATTTAATAAAATAAGGAAATTTAAATTATTATTTTAAATATACCTATATTAGAAGAAATTTTCTCTTCGGAGAGAGTCGGACTGGTAGAAATTGGAAAGTGATGGAAAGTCAGCCCAAGGATAGTGAAGAAAATTCACTCGAATAAAATAAATTTACTGTAAATTCATTTTTTCTCACTTTCCAGGGTTTAAAAGGGGTAATTTTTTCCCTCAGTGAGCGCTTTTAAACCCTGAAGAAGGAGGGAAAATCCTCCGAAACGTTTGTTTTTGAGTGAGAAAAAATGAATTTCCAATAAATCTCTTTTAGAGGGTATTTTTCCACTTTCCTTGGGCTGCCTTTCTATCACTTCTCATTTATAATTTTAAAACCCACTAAAAGTAAATGTCAAATAAAATTTATTAAAAATAGGAAATTTAAATTATTATTTTAAATATACCTATGAGAATAAATTTTCTCTTCAGAGAGAGATGGACTGGTAGAAATTCTAATTATTGAGAAGTGATGGAAAGGCAGCCCAAGGATAGTGAAGAAAATTCCCTCGAATAAAATAGATTTATTGAAATTCATTTTATTCTCCCTTTTCATGGTATAAAAGGGGTAATTTTTGGAAGTGAAACTTCTTTAGCGACGTATCTGATTTTTTTTTGTTATAATAAAGGGGAAATAAATAACTCAATAGAGCGGAAATAATTTTTTTTTAAAACCCACTAATGACAAATAAAATTTTATTAAAATTAAGAAATTTATATTATTTTAAAACTCACAAATAATTCATGTTAAATAAGATTTATTAAAATTATGAAATATAAATTATTTAGCGAAAGAAAAGGAGGATCCAATCGACTTGATTGGGGAATAATGGAATTGAAATAATTATCGGAAAAGAGGTTTTTTATCTAATTAGATTTTTCCTCTTATTAAAAACTAGGACTAAAGATGAATAAGGACACTCGATGGTGGAGAAGCAATCTCCGAAATCGAAGCTAAAATACAAGGTATACATTAATTAATGTAAAATAATTGGTTTAATAAAAATTATTTAGCGATCTGGAATTGAGTGAGAGGGTGGAGGGAACCAATCGACTTGATTGGGGAATAATGGAATTGAAATAAATATCGGAAAAGAGGTTTTTTTATCTAATTAGATTTTTCCTCTTATTAAAAACAAGGACTAAAGATGAATAAGGACACTCGATGGTGGAGAAGTAATCTCCGGAATCGAAGCAAAAATACAATGTATACATTAATTAATGTAAAATAATTGGTTTAATAAAATTAAAAAAAAAAAAAATTATTTAGCGGGTGAGGGAGAGATGGGAGGATGATGGTTTGGGAGATTAGCAAACCAATCGACTTGATTGGGGAATAATGGAATTGAAATAATTATCGGAAAAGAGGTTTTTTTATCTAATTAGATTTTTCCTCTTATTAAAAACAAGGACTGAAGATGAATAAGGACACTCGATGGTGGAGAAGTAATCTCCGGAATCGAAGCAAAAATACAATGTATACATTAATTAATGTAAAATAATTGGTTTAATAAAATTAAAAAAAAAATTATTTAGCGGGATGAGAGGATTGAGATGGGAGGATGATGGATTGGGAGATTAGCAAACCAATCGACTTGATTGGGGAATAATGGAATTGAAATAATTATCGGAAAAGAGGTTTTTTTATCTAATTAGATTTTTCCTCTTATTAAAAACAAGGACTGAAGATGAATAAGGACACTCGATGGTGGAGAAGTAATCTCCGGAATCGAAGCAAAAATACAATGTATACATTAATTAATGTAAAATAATTGGTTTAATAAAATTTATAAAAAAAAAATTATTTAGCGGGATGGATGGGAGAGGAATTAATATGGAATTGGAATAATTATCGGAAAAGAGGTTTTTTCATTAATTAGTTTTTTCCTCTTATTAAAAACAAGGACTAAAAGATGATCAAAGACACTCGATGGTGGAGAAGTAATCTCCGGAATCGAAGCTCAAAAACAATGTATGCATAAATTCATGTAAATTATTTAGCAATAGATGTTATTTTTATATAACGGTTAAATAAGTTTCACTTCCTCCGTGAGCCTCACACATATTTTTTTCCTCGGTGAGTAACCCATTTAAGCCCTGAAAAGGAGGGGAAATCCTCCGAAATGTTGGTTTTTGAGTGAGAAAAAAATGATATCAATCTATTTTATTCGAGAGAAGTTTTTTCACTATCCTTGGGCTGCCTTTCCATCACTTCTCAATTATTATTTTAAAACCCACTAATAGTTCATGACAAATAAAATCAGGAAATATAAATTATAATTTTAAAACTCACTATGGAGTCCAGGGAGCCTCGCTTAGCCTCAAATCTATCAAAACAAAAGTTTTTGTATAGTAAATAAATATATAAATTGGAGGGGGATATTAAGAGTGGTCGTTCTGACAGAACTGTGTCGTAAAACAAGGGATGGTTCGAGAATCTATAGACAATTTAGGTAGGATCGAGGGGTGGTTTGCGAACTTAAGAAAGATAAGTCAGGGAAATGACCAATTCCCCTATATAGTATACTTGAATTGTCCTAATCAAGCAAGCTTTTACCTAAAAATCGCAGCAAAGGGTCAATAGGTTTCCATGACAAAAGTGAAAGGTCATCGGCCTAAAATTACCTTTGAGAAAAAGACACTGGTCTTCTTAATTGAATTCGATTAGACTTACTCGATTCTTATTGGAAAGAAATTTCAACGGACTTTCCTGGAATAATAATCAATCAATTTTATCAGAGAGAGAGAGACATTAATTTCTTATTAAAAGACTTCTAGTTCCAGATTTATCCATAGATGGTATTCTGTGGGCCCGCAAAAAGCTAGAAATGCAAAAACTGGCGACCCGAAAATTGGGGCGGGGGGAGGGGTGTAGAGTCAAAAAATGAAAGTATAGGCCCCTTCGACCAAATTCAACTAAATTTTGTATGCATATTCTGTAGACCCCCAGAAGGCTAGAAATGCAAAAACTAACCACACAAAATGGGTGGTGGGAGGGTCAAAAATGAAAATTCTAGCCCTTTCGACCAAACAATGTTTACAAAATTTATGTTATATTTTTTCTACCCATCAAAAATCTCTTCCTGGTAAATTTTTTTGATCTCCGGTTTAACAGATATCGAATTTCGGTTTTTTAATCATAACTTCTTCAAAAATAGTCTTTTTTTTTTTGGAGGGGAAATCCGTCATGGTCACCTCTTCATGGGTAGTGTCGGACTCCTACCGACTAAAACCCCTCCTTTCCCCGATTCACCCTACCCCGGAACCGCTATTTGCATTACTTCAGGGTCAAAAATAGTCTAAATTTAATTTTTTTTTTTTTTGAAATTTTTGTTTTTTAACATTTAATTTTTAGAAAAAAATACAAATAATTATTAAAAGTGTTTTTTTATGCCATTTTTGAGTTTGAAAATTTTAATCTTGTTTTTGAAACTGTGTGTATGTACTCTTCGATTTATTTGATCATTTTTTATTTTAAACTTCTATTCCATCTACAAATTTTAAGACCGGGTTGATACGGGTCTTATGATAATTACTATTTTCTTTTCGATTGTCGATTTTTGATTTTGATTTTCTTTCAACAAATTAAAATACTAATTATTTATTTTAAGCACCTGTTAACGATAAAAATCAATTCAAAATAACTAAAAACAGAGAACTAAATACCAAAAAATGGATCCAAGTTGATATAATACTTACAATAAATATAAGTCAAGATTGAGTCTTGCGCATCCAGGAAAAAAAAGAACAAATATACAGAGAACGATAAGCTGTACCCGAAGGATTGACAATTTTAAAATTCGAAAAAGATAGACGTCATAGTTATAAACCAAGAAAAATAAATCTTAATAATGTTTTGAATGGGTTAAATCGGTGATATATATTAACTAATTAATTGATTCTAATTAGGTTACCATGGCAACATTAATGTATTTATTATTATTGATATAGAAAATAAACAAACATATTCTTCATTATAACTAATATAGGTACCTATATACTTCATAATTTATTTATAATAATATTGAATATTAAAAGTTACATCAATCGGATTCGAAAATATTTGTCGAACTAGGTAAGTCTTGAAAAATTGAATGTTTAAATATTAATATTATACCTACCCAAATGAAGCTTATTATTTTTAAAGTAGACATTTCGATCGATTTATTCCGAACCCACTCCGATTTTAGGTTAACTGAAATGGTCACTGGTTATAGTATGGTCTTTTAAAAGTATGAGGCTCGCAAGGAGCAAAAATAATTACATGAGGGATGTAAAATTTTACTGAGAGCTTTCCCACAATTTGAGAAAGATATAGAGAAAAACGAAGGACCGGGTTTATATCTATTGTTTAGCTTAACAACGAGGTTGTAAGGCTCGCAGCGAATAGGTTGTAAATCTATTCCACTAAACAATCGATATCAAATTATAGCTTCGATAGGGACGCTAAGTTCTTTTTAACATATATATACCTGTTCGAACTCTCAAGCTCAAAATTAGTATCTTTAAGATGGATGTCTATAGGAAAGAAATGAAAGATAAATTTCTCTTTAACAAAAACTATATTTTAATGTAAAAAAAATGTGTTGTTAATAAAAACAAAGAAAAATGAACTTGAAATTAACTTAGATTGTATATATACGTAGATATATATACACTTTATAAATATATACTTAAACTTTTAGACATATAATATATTTTATTATATGTCTAATTACAAATGAATGGTTTCAGTGGTGGTAAAGGGCAGCCTCTGAATTATCTTGGAGAGATGAATAGGTGTTCTTTTGCTTCAGAACCAATGATGATAAATGCTTTTGAGTGTAGGTACCTTTGGTGTACACACTTTCAATAATGTAAAAACCTTAAGAGAATTGGTTGTACTTTCAGTAAACCTTCATTGAATTGATTTTACCTTCAGGCCACTTTTTTGACTGCTTGCTTATTTCAAACTATAACTTACTTTTATTTAGTTAATAAACTAAATATTAATTGACTATGACGAAAAATATATATAGTCGAATGAATATACCAGCGTAAAATGTGGTGCGATATTGTTTGAGATGTTAACTCGATGAAGTTCGAAATAAGAAGAATGACAAATACGATATTATTTGGAGCCTGGGTTCAGAAAGGATGCATCTTAGGGATGTTTCTGTCTTTTCTAGGGCACAAAAATCCCTAGCGCCGAGAAACCGAATTAGCGTGGATTTTGAATTTTCTATATGTTTACTTATATTTAACCAGTCACTGTAATTATTATCTCAATCAAAACATTCTGTGAAAAAACAGGCCAAGTTCGAAAAAGTAGTGAATTCTAGTGTGTAGCCAAGTTATATTCGCCAAGAATAATTAAGTTGTGAGATCTGCTATTTTATCAACTTAATTATTCTTGCCGAATTTAACTTGGCTGCATTCTCCTAGATTTCACTACTTTTTCGAACTTGGCCTGTTTTTTCACAGAATGAATTGGTTGGGATTTCTCTCCTTTTTGTAGAAATTTTATTTTTGCCCCCCCCCCCCCTCACTTTGGGTGGTTAGTTAGTGTTTCTAGCCTTCTAAGGGCCCACAGAATATGTATACAAAATTTGGTTGAATTTGGACCAACTGGCTAGAATTTTCATTTTTTACCCCCACCCCCGTTTTGAAGGGGCTGAAAGATAGAAAGTTTGAATTTTTGGAATTTTCCTTTATTAGTGTCCCAAACTCTAGTAGCAGGCGAAATTTCATGATACTGGAATGATTGGAAGTACCCTATAGGTTTTGATGACCTGTCAGTGAGTGAATGAGTGTCCAAATTAGCTATTTTCTCAGGTCTATATCTCAGAATACATTTAAGCTATATTATTGAAATTTGGTACTCTCCTCAAGATGAATTACATAATTATATGTGTATAATGTCAGCTTTGTATCTCAAATGGGTTTCGAACTGCAGGGGGTCAAAATTGTCTCGAAATGGTTCGTGTAAATAGCGTACAGCGGCCTGCGTGCTTTAATACTTAATACTGCCCAATTGTAATTATCTACTCTTATTAAACGAGCAAAAATTGTGTATATATATTTATTTATTTATATATATATATTTGTATCTTGGTTTTTTTTTGAAAACGACTCTACCGATTTTGATGAAATTCACGGGTTAGGGGTTTTTGGGTTGACAATTCGATCTGTCACGGCCTCATCTTCGAAAAAATTGTTTTTGATGGGTTTTTTCGTAATCAAATTAATTATTCTCAGGTAGACAAATGCCAATCTTATCTTAGGGATTTAAAAAGGGTTCCTCTTTTCTTTTGTACCCAGGCAGAAAAATGGGTTGGTTTAAATCTTTGTTCTCAAAGGCCTTGAAGAACTTTGTGATTGTGGTGTGTTGTTGTCAAGCATTAACTAAACCCGAACAAAGTTCGGTCTTCCAGGTATATATATATATATATAAGTATTTGTATTTTTAATTTTAAAAACGGCTCTAACGATTTTGATGAAACAAACTCTATTAACAAGTTTTGAGGATGAGAAAGCGATCTTAGTGCGGAGCGGGGGTGGATATGGTGGATGTGGGGGTCCAGAAGGTGGGGGATCCGGGGGTAGGGCGAGGTTTCGGGGGTGGGGTCGAGCAGGGTGGAGGTGGGGGGTACAGTGGTCGAATACTATATAGATATATTTGTATTTTTTTAATTTGAAAACGGCTCTCAAATAAAAATCGACCTTTTTATCAGAATTTTAAATTAAAAATAATATTAAAATAAAGATTTTAGCTGAAGAAGGATCGCTCGGTGCCTCCAGGTACTTCTACTTAATAAAGCAATCAATTATTTAAGAAAGTAAATAGGTGTATAAATTGTTTTTTTTTTTTTTTTTTTTTTTTGGGGCTTTCTGGCCTTTTTAGCCATAAGCCACTTTACGATACTATATATTATTTTTAAAATTTGTCTCTACTCCCGGGGTCAGATTTTAGCTGGATGCCTCGAGTCGGATTCGAACCCGGGTCCCCTGGTTAGCTCGCTGTCATGCTACCGCCTAGCCTATCTGACCCCCCCCCCCCGTATAAATTGTTGTTTTTGTTTTTTTCTAGTTTAATTGATTAAAATGCCTTTTTGTAATTTTATGCTGTAAGGTTCTATGTATGTATCCAGCATGAAGGATCAAGGATCGAAAGTGTGTGATGTGATGGTCGGCGTGAGGTGTTTTGTGCCCTAGAGCAGAGCCCATAGAGCCCAGAGACCAGCCAGCCCAGCAGCAGCAGCAGCTTAATTGAAAGAAATTAATTTGACGCTGCGGTGGCGATCCATCTTCCCACCCTCGTCACCACCACCCCCCTGGCCTTCTCGCCCACACACACACACACACACACTTAGGGGGATTCGCTCTTCTTTTCAAACTAAAATGTCCCCTCAACCGAGAATCTTATCTTGTCCAGCGGAAAAAAGAAGAAGAAGAAAATAGTTGATAAATAGTATACAATTAATTAATAAAATACAAACAGTTTGTGTTTATTATAACAAATAATCAAAAATAGCATTTTGAAAATGTGAGAAGGAGTTACACCAAGAAGGCACAACCTCTAAAACAGTGTTTTTCAACCTTTTTCATGATGCTACCCCCTTAGTATGAAAACAATTATCGCGACCCCCCACCCCATCTGTTTGTAACCTGTATTTTTGTATGTTACAAATTTCAAATTTCTACAACATTTTTATTAATCTTTATACGCTTTATATTAGCTTCACCTCTATGTATGTATTTATCTATGAATGTAGATATCAATGTGACTTTTGTTCTGTTAAATTCCGCAAACATTTCTCTATAAAAATAATTAAGACTACCATAAAAAGTAAAAAATAAATTATAGTTTAAAAAAAAAATAAAAAAACACGCTAATGCACTAAAAAGTACATAAAAATGTAATAATCAAAAATTGTGGGGCACTTTGTCGAAATGAATTAAAGTACATTTCTGCGCCCTACACTTTTTGATTATTACAAAATTATGTACTTTTTAGTGCATTAGCGTGCTTTTTTAGTTTTTAACCGACTTCAAAAAAGGAGGAGGTTCTCAATTCGACTGAATTTTTTGTGCCTATGTTACTCGATTTCTTCGCCAATTGTGAACCGATTTTGATGATTTTTTACTTTACCATACAGGGTATGGTCAAGTATTGTAAACAAGTGGGTTTTTTCATTCTTTTTTTCGAAATATCTCAAAAATGGGTGAAACTATTTCGATTAAAAAAAATTGAGCTAAACAATGGCATTTCGGTCTACAAAAAAGCTTTTAATAAGTAAACATCGAAAAAATTATATTTTTTGAGATAATAATTGTTTTGTCAAAATGTCTGTTAGTTAGTCTGTGCGTTACCAAATTTTGTGGACGAGCTAGCTCAAAAACTAGTGTGAATATCAAAACCAAATTTCACACGTAGTTTTAGTCCATTGAGATTAAGAGCTGATTAGATTTTGCTTCATATCGACCCAAAATTAAGGGGGCGGAGGGGGGTTAAAAATTAAAAATCTAGGCCATTTGAGCAAACTCAACCAAATTTTGTATACACAATCAGTGGGACCCCAGAAATCTAAAAATGCAAAAACTAACCGCCCAAAATGGGGTGGGGTGGGGAGGGGGTCAAAAAATGAAAATCTTGGCCATTTACCTAACTCAACGAAATTGTGTATACATAATCATTGGGACCCCAAAAGTCTAAAAATACAAAAATTAACCGCCCAAAATTAAGGGGGGGAGGGTCAAAAATGAAAATCTCGGCCCTTGTACCAAACCCAACCAAATTTTGTATACATAATCAGTGGACCCCAGAAGTCTAAAAATGCAAAAACTAACCTCCCAAAATGGGTGGGGAAGGGGGTGTAGGGTCAAAAATGAAAATATAGCCCTTGTACCAAACTCAACCAAATTTTGTATACATAATCAGTGGGGCCACAGTAATCTAAAAATGCAAAAACTAACCCCCACCCCTACATGATTATAAATAATTTTATTAAATATTAAATATAAGTGAGTGGCAAGGTTGTATGGTAAAGTCAAGTGGATGGCCACATCAGAACACGTCAGCTTATTTATTTAAATTTAATTGGTATTGGACCTTTTTTGTTAAGTATGTTCACCCATAACTTCTTTGTTTATGAACCTATTTATTTCTTTGTTTTGTTTATATAATTTTGAAGTCGGTTTTATTTTTTTTGTTTTTTTTTTATAAAAATTATGAATTATTTTAAACTATATTATAATTGGTATCGACTAAATACACAATTAACTACCTATAACAGACATATACATCGATTGCAGGCTTTAGAAGGAATTATTAATTTCCAATGATCTGAACAAACACCATGGTAGTATCTATACTCTATAGTACAGGGAAAGACCAGAAACGGTTCTAGGATGACCCAGGGAATACATATTTCCATTACTATACAACAAAATGAAGGAAAAAGTCAAAACTTTCATCTATTATACCTATATTATGACACGGTATTAAAATATCAATAAAAACAATAATAATTGTTAAGCAACATTGGTAGGAATAAGGCGAAACAATATCTATCTATCTATGCTTATTATAATCGGCTTTCACGACGACGACAACGTGATTTTTTCAATTTTAAAACTCACTAATAGTTCATGACAAATAAAATTTATTAAAATTAGAGAATTTAAATTATTATTTTAAAACCCAATGCGGAGTCCATGAGGCAAAGTCCTCTGATCAGCAAGATGGCCCCCGAAGCTGCTAAATTAAATAAGATACAAATTTGAAATCTACATGTTATTTATGTATTTTGTGTTGGGAGGGGTTGATTTAAAAATAAAAAAATATATAGATGTGAGATATCGCTTTATTTATTTCTATTTAATATTACGGTATATGAGTTAGCTCCAAATTGACCATTTTTAGGTGATTTTTTTACAAGTCGGCGTTTAGATATGGCTTAACCTACAATTATTTAAAATTCCACAAATTGACTCTTTATCAACGACAAATAAGAATAAATTTTATATCTCAACAACTAGACTCATATGATATGGATCCCTATGGTATAGTGGTCTAAAGCTTTTGATACTTTTTTGAGAAAATCAAAAAAAAAAATACAATAAATCCAATCCTCCCCCACAAACAAAAAGTGATGCATATGAAAGGGATATTTGGTGAAAAAGCAGAAGAAACAAAAAATTATTTTAAATAAATTTGAATTTTTTAGTCAAGGTAAATATTTATAAAATTTATTTTCATGTAAAAATTCAAACGGCATGTGATAAATTAATCATGATGTAAACAGCGTACTTAAATACATATATTCATATTTTATAATATTCAATTTACACATATACCTAATATATATATAGAGGTAGATATTTTATAAAAACTTGTGAACAAAAACCGGTTCTCGATACATAGTTGGCAAAATGAGCAGAGTTTATACTTTGGAAGGCAACCATTTGGGCGGCTAATTGCAACCCTGATGAAGAAACAAAGAGGTCGGGGACCTTCGGAAGATTCTTAGAACGAGGGTGAAAGAGTTTGTCCATCACAACAAGCATATATCAATTATAAATGTCAAAATTCAGTAGCCGGAAGTCAGGGATCGATATTTTTAGAAATGGAAAATTACTTTTTTAAAATTAAAAAAACTATAAGCTCCATAAAAAGAAATCAATGAAGTTGTCTTCTGCCTGATGCAAATAAATATATTTATACATTTATATAACCAATATATCGATCCGTTGGTAGAAAAGTGCATTTTTGAAATAATTAATCATGATGAACCCAAAAAGCCGATATTTTTATTTAGGAAAAATGACACAGCGGAAGTTTTACATTTTTGCCACCATAAAGCTGGAAGTACTACCGCTTTACTTTTTATCTAGATCACAATACTATTTTATAGAAAAACGGCAGTTAGAACTTGTCAAGGAATAGCCGGGGACAGAGGTAAAGGTTTTTCGAAGGATCTAGTCCGCCGGCCGGATACGCCGTCCGGACCCTCCAACCCGACCTCCCACACAACAGATATTCTAATGACACTAGGGCCGGTTGTATGTCGCAAAGTAAATGCTTTTTACCACTAACCAAGGGTAGTTGGTAAATGCAGCGGCTGGGATGGCCAATCAAATGACAGGAACTTTCAGTGCCTGTCATCTGATTGGCCACTGAAAGTTCCTGTCATCTGATTGGCCTTGCCAGTCCCTGCATTTACCAACTACCCTTGGTTAGTGGTAAAAGCATTTACTTTGCGACATACAACCGGGCCTAAGGGAACGTACTCTAACTGTGTGTTCGCAAAAAATGATTTAAACCCATATTTATTTATGGGGTAGGTTTAGGCTAGGTGGTAGCATGTCAGCCTAATAACCAAGTGGATCCGGGTTCGAATCCGACTCGAGGCATCCGGCTAAAACCTGACCCCAGGGTAGAGACAAATTTATAAAAATATAATAGATAGTATCGTAAATTGGCTTATGGTTAGAAAGGCCGAAAAGTCAAAAAACAAAACAAAAAAAAAACCACATTTATGAATTACTTCGTGAAAACTAACAGGCAAATAGATGGAAGGAACACCTAGAAGAACTCTATGGAGAAGAAAAAACAATGAACCCAATAGAAGAAGAAGAATCTGTGGACGAAAACGAATTAGGAGACCCCATACTCAGGTCAGAATTCGAGACAGCTTTGAAGGAACTAAAAAATAATAGAGCACCCGGAATAGACAATATACAAGCTGAAATCCTAAAGAACTCTGGAGAAAAGGCACGTGACAAACTTTTTGAACTAATTAGCAAAATCTATAAATTGGGAATCATCCCAAAAGATTTCGAAAAAAACAAAATAGTCACACTTCCCAAAAAGACAGGCGCGGATAAATGTGAAAATTTCAGGACCATTAGCCTAACCTCACATGCCTCCAAAATCCTAACCAAAATAATCCAAAGAAGAATAGAACAAAGAGTTGAAGAAAATCTGGGGGAAGACCAGTTCGGCTTTAGAAGAAACAGAGGCACCCGAGAAGCAATTCTCTCTCTTAGACTAATAATAGAAAGGGCTTTTATCAGGGAAGAATCTGTCTACATCGGATTCATAGACCTAGAAAAAGCATTCGATAACGTCAATTGGGAAATTATGTTTAAAATATTAAAACAGGCGGGAATAAAATTCAGAGAGAAGACTAATCTACAATCTATATCAAAACCAGACGGCAATTATAAATATTGGTGATGAACAAAGAGAAGCCAAAATAAAAAAAGGTGTAAGACAAGGATGTGTGCTGTCACCCATGATTTTCAACTTATACATAGAAGAAGCGATTAAAGAATTCAAAGACAAAATTGATACAGGTATAGAAATCCAAGGTCAAAAGATCGCTATGTTAAGATTTGCCGATGACATTGCCCTTCTAGGAAGCAATAAAAAAGAATTAGAGGACGCCTTGAATGGAATTAACCAAATCCTAATAGAAGAAATCAAAATGAAAATAAACAAGAATAAAACCAAGGTCCTAGTATGTACAAAAAAAGAACAAACGAGACAGGAATGCATCAAAATTAACCAAGAAAACCTAGAAGGAGTTAAGGAATTCCGCTACCTAGGAAGTAAAATAACATGGGATGGGAGGAGCAAAAACGAAATTAAATCAAGAATTGCCCAAGCAAAAATGGGGTTTAATTCAAAACAAAAACTACTATGCTCCTCCTCAATCAGCTTAGCAAACAGGAAGTTGCTATTGAAGACATATGTATGGAGCATAGCCATGTACGGGTGTGAAACCTGGACAATTGGAAAAGCGGAGAGAAAGAGATTGGAGGCTTTCGAAATGTGGTGCTACAGAAGAATGATGAATATCAAATGGATGGATAAAATCACAAATGAAGAAGTTCTTGGAAAAATCGGAGAAAGAAGAACCTTGTGGAAGAGTCTGAAGAAGAGAAGAGGTCAGATGATGGGGCACACACTGAGACATGGGGGACTGCTTAGGGATATCTTGGAGGAGGTGGGAAAGAAAAGGGGAAGGGGAAGACCCAGATTAGAATATTTCAACCAAATAATTGGGGATATGGGATGCCAGACATTTAGAGAGGTTAAACAGCTGGCGGAGGACAGAGTCAGTGGAGACGGATTGTTGCATCAAACCAGTCTTAGGACTGTATACATCAATGATGATTCGTGAAAACTAGAAGAAGAAGAGGGGGTCTTTGCATTTACTACTGGGTGGTCACCGTAAAAAAATGGGTCACGTAGTATTGATATTACTTTCCCTAACGTAAAGATTTGACCTTTCACTTTCTTGGCGTGCCTGATGCGTAGAGGGCCAGTTGGGTTTGCGGGCCCGGACGGCGTATCCGACCGGCAGGCTATATCCCTTGAAAATCCTCTTCGTGTATTTCGGCTATTCCTTGACGAGTTCTGAGGGGTGTACCGCGGTTGGAATTAGGTGTACACTGTATTTGGAATTCATTGGATATTATATTGTCTTCTACTTGGAAATGGAAGTAATTGTACACAATTTTAGGTCGCGGTTCACCCTCGACGAGTTCTAACTCATAACTTCTTCACATTTTGAAGGGACCGATGCGCAGGCCCGACCTATTATAGCCATATAAAATCCTTGTGTGAGGCCTTTGGCTTTTAGGTATTCTTCAAGATATCATAACAAAATTAGTAAAAATAAGTGAGTATATTTTTTTCTTCAGATTTTATGCGATTTCTAAATTAACGAAGATTATTTTTGACAAATAAACAATAATAATTCATGCATCCAGTGAAGTTATACAATTTAATACAGTTATAACATTATAAGATAAAATAAAAAAAATGTAAATTTATTAAAAAAATATAGTATTTCCCATTTGATCAATTTAATCAATTTTAACGGTGACTTCTAGAGTGGCAGATTTGGCCTCTCAATGACCACTAACATAAGTATCCTGTCCTGCCTTTGATCAGGGACACTGCATAGAGGCCTGGTGTTGCATATACCCAGCCTCCATTATAGACCAGGAGCTGAATGGAGTTGAGTGTGCAAAATATGAGGACCCGCACTTTATCTACTAATATTAACTGAGAATAGCACAAAGATTAATAATCCGGATGTTGCCGACCAATTTTTTTATCGGGGGGGGGGTGGGGGGGGGGCTCTTACCTATAAAAGAAATTGATGGAGTACATGATGCTATGGAGCCATTTTAAGGGTTATTTTAATTATAATTTTTAAAAAATGATAATAGGTTGTTAAATGAAGTGAAAAACAAAAATAATACTGGACCGTCGCTTAGAACACCAGCTCTTAGATTTATAGATATCCAGCATTTCCATGACAGGAAATTTTTCAAAAAATCGCAGTTTTCCTTCAAAAATGAAAACCAATCAAGGTAGAAACTTGATTTCTATCTCATTCTCTGGAAATTCTATTGACTTGAACGTTTACTTGGATCACTTTTTTTATAAAACTCCTAGATTTATAGATATCCAGCATTTTACGGACAGGATATGATCCGAATCCTCAAAAGTGTCAAGGAAAATGCTAGATATCTATAAATTTAAAAGTTTATAAAAAAGTGGTCAAGTAAACGTTCAAGTCAACAAAATCTCCTAGATAATGAGATAGAAATCAAGTTTATGAAAGGAAAAACTGCGATTTTTTTGAAAGAAAATTTCCTGTCATGGAAAATGCTGGATATCTATAAATCTATGAGTTGGTGTACTAAGCCAGTGGTCGGCAAAGTGCGGCTCCAGAGCCGCATGTGGCTCTTTGGCTCCTTAAGTGCGGCTCTGGCACAAATATCCACGGAAGGCGCAATAATATTTTCATTAAAAAAAAACTGGGTAAGAAAAAAATTACATTTTATTTTGATAAATTAAAAAGCTCGCGTTTGCTGTTCTTTCCCTTTTCGGTTCTACATATATATGCGAACAATCTTTTTCAATCATGAACATTATCAAGAGTAAACTGAGAAGTCGTCTTATTGATGAGAACTTGGAATCATGCCTAAAATTAAAAACAACAACATACAAACCTGACTTACTCAAACTTTCCAAGGAGATGCAAGCACATTCTTCGCATTAATAAATATTTATTAAGTATGAAATTTAGTTTTATTTAGTGTACTACTTATTTAGTGTAATAAAAGTTTACTAAACAAGCAGATTTGGCTCCCAATTTATTTTTAAATTGTTGTAATGTTCATATTTGGCTCTTTGGCTAATAAGTTTGCCGACCACTGTTCTAAGCGACGCGACGGTCCAGTATTATTTTTGTTTTTCACTTCATTTAACAACCTATTATCATTTTTAAAAAATTATAATTAAAATAATCCTTAAAATGGCTCCTTAGCATGTACTTCATCAATTTCCTTTATAGGTAAAAGCCCCCTCCCCCACCGATAAAAAAATTGGACCAAAAAGTTGGTCGGCAACATCCGGATGATTAATCTTTGAGCTATTCTCAGTTAATATTAGTAGATAAAGTGCGGTCCTCATATTTTGCATACTCACTTCCATCCAGCGCCTGCACTATTTAACGAAACGATCAAATGAGGGGATTGAACGGTGCCGTACCAAACCTTTTAAAAATCCTCTACATGTGTGCCCGGCTAATCTCTTAGTACCAGAACATTATTTCTCTTCGACAAAATAAATATCGCCATGGATTTATTGTATACGTGTATAGGTATTAAAAAAAATTACTTTATTATTTTTTTCTAGTAAATATATATATTTAAATAAAAGAAGAAATATAAATATAATACACCCAAACATATATATATATATATAATATGAAATGTATATGGACACATTTCAAAGAGCCGTTGTTTGCTGTTGAAATTAATCCTCCGAGAACATTAATATATTAGTTTTTTTTTATGCTTATAATTCATTCTTCTTTCTGTAAATATATTTATTATTGGCTAGTCATAGCTCTAAAAAAATAATAATAACGAGAACAAAATATTATAACAAAAATATATATTAATTTAGTAAGGGTTTTTATATTTTTTATTTTTTAATTCTTTTGTTTAAAGCCATATATATATACATAAATACGTATACATATATATGTAGGTATTTATAAAGAGGAGATTTTGTGAATGTATGGATGACGTTGTTGGTTGGGAAATAATATATAGTATATATAAAGAGGAATATGGTATTAAAGCGAAAAAATAAAATTATTAATTTTTATTTTAGTGTATTTTTATATTATAGGAATTTTATGTTAGGCTTAAGCTGTTAGGTTGATGATCTGAAAAAATTTTCTGGACTATATTTCAGAGAAAATTGATTTTATGATGTTGTGCTTTAGTAGTATTCATAAAATATATAAAAACCAGTTGTAAAGCCCGACTTCTGCATGCAACTTGCTGGCCAGGGGGGGTACACTCCCAGGACTCCGTAGTGGGTTTTAAAATAATAATTTAAATTTCCAAATTATTTGTTATGAAATATTAGTGGGTTTTAAAATTCGTCGGTGTCATCGGGGGGGGGGGGGGGGGTCAAAATCTAGTCTTGGCCTGGTTACACCACTCGCTAAATGGTCTGAAATTGGTGTTATTATTTTCTGAAGATTTACAAAAGTATATTTTCGTCGAATTTGGTTTTTTTACCCATTAAATTATTTCCACTAAACACTAGAAATTCTCTAGTTGGCTTAAGCAATAATTATTGTTTGTATTAATTCAGGGAAGCGAACACACCTGAAAACAAAAGACTCGAAATATCAAGAGAAAAAGAACAGAAGATATGCATATTAGGGTGCTCCATATTTTGGGTATTTTCGAATTTTTACGCTGACAAGGGTTCATATGGTTCGAAATAAGTAAAAATAATATCCCTCCAAGTTTCAAGTCTCTCTCTATCTCAATTATAACCTGTACCCCCAGCGATGTAAGTTTCCCATCTAAATAACATGGGGTTTTTGGCAATGAATGATCAATTTTTTATTCCTGCCAAAGCAAAGGTTCAACAAATTTGAAACTCTGTAGACTTTGTCCTTGTAATAGTAGCTATCTCTCAGAATTTTTACAGATTTTTAGCTTTTACAATTTTGGAGTCTACAACTAACAATAAGATATGGCAGTATTGTATCTACCTATAACCCCAAAATTATAATAGCTAAAAATCTGTAAAAATTCTGAGGGATAGCTATTATTATAAAGATAATGTTTACTGAGTTTCAATTTTTTTGAACCATAATTTTGGATGGAATAAAAAATTGATTTTTCTGCCCAAAACATCAAATTATTTAGATGAGAAACTTAGATTGCTGGGGGCACAAGTTATAATTGAGATAGAGACTTGAAACTTGGGGATATTTTTGAAGTTATACTTCTTTTGGCGCGTTTGGATGAGAGTGAATTTGTGACCTGCGCGCGCAGATGTCCCAAAAATTAACATGATAAAGTTGGCTACAGAATAGAATAAATAAAATATTCCTTTAAACGACTACAAGGAATCTCACAAAACGTGTTGTTATTTTCAAATTCAATAAGCAAGTTGATGTGGATGTGAAATATATTATTTATATTAATAATCAATTCTTAATAATTATATATTTATATAATTATATATTATATTTTTGAATAATATATATATATTTATTATATAAATTTGTCAGTTACAAAAACTGTGTAAAAACTTTGAGAGTGTTTTCAAATATTAGAGGTTAATTCTGTAAGTATTATATCTAGAATTATTACTGGAGAGTTAATTATTACCAGAAGAACCTATGGATATAGCTTAGAATATTTTAAATATTTGAAAAATATATTTGACTCGTTCACATGATAATTAATGATTGTTTATTTTGACTGTATAGCTATTTTAACTGAAATAAAACCTTTTTGATTAATTTTAATATTTTTCTTCGATCTTTACTGCAGTTTTGTTTTTTTGAAATTTTTTTTCAGACGCCAAAGAAGTATAACTTCTAACGCGTGTACATAAGTACACACACCCTTTTTTTTTATTTATTTCGATCCATGTCAGCGTAAAAAATACCCAAAATAAGGACCACCCTAATGCATATGTTTAAAATTAATTATATTAAAAAAAAAATCGTTTTCAGAGAATATATAACGGTTCTCTTATGGTACATTCGTATTTTACGAGATCAATGGCAAGATAGAGTAAAGATAAAATACTTGACTTTTTTCCTCATAAATCATCTTTGAAAAATTAAACATATATCAAAAGAATTTCGAAACCCAAGTTGGTATTGTTTGGCACTAGCTTGAAAAGGGCTGGTCAAGCGGTGCTCTTATACCTGGCGACTTATCTCAAATATATACAGTCATATTTGTTCTATGAGTGACAAATGAGTCAATAAATAACTTTCACTTGATTGGCAAAACAACAAACAGAAAATTTGCATTTGGCTAAGATTACGACCCCACACCACTGGCACAGGAATGTTGAATATTAATATTCCAAGAAATATTAGAAACAGGTCATAAGAGAGTTTACCAAAATAAAAAATGTTAAGATCTTATTTCTGTGTCTTTAGGATTATAATCTAGAAGAAAAATTTGATTGGACTTTAGAGGTTAACTCACTTGAGAACGAGAATAAGTCGATCGAAACGTCGAAGTTTTATTCTATTATTTATTCGCGTTCAATAAATGATTATAATTAATTATGTGTAATTTTAATAAAAATTCAAATTTTTATCATGAAATATTTTATACTATTTGGATGAAATTCATGGGTTGGGGGTTTTTGGGTTGACAATTCGATCTGTCACGGTCTCATCTTCGGCTAAATTGTTTTTGATGGGATTTTTGTTAATTGAAATAATTATTCACAGGTGGTTGTCTCGATAAAAATGTATAATTACATTTTTTTCAATTTTCTTTTAATAAAATTAATTGGTTTTTTTATTTTAAATTCCTTTAATAGATCATTACAAATATTATTATATATTAGAATTTGCCAATTTAATTAATTAAAGGTATTTTCTATAAACTAATTAATATCAATTTCATTCTCTTAAAAAACCGACAATTCGAAGGATCGTGCCTCCTTCTTCAGGATTTAAAAGAGTCAACGAAAGAACCTCCGTGTATATTAATATTATTTTTAATTGTAATTACATTCAAAACCTTGTGGCCAGTGATATGTCTTGATGATGGTCATAGCGGGTCAAAAGGTTTGCAAAAAAATAAATTAAATTTTATTTTATTTTGGCTTCGAATAAAAATCGACCTTTTTAACTGAATTTGATGATGGACTAATAATCCGAAATATATTGAGTTTGTATAAACCTCTTTGAGTTTTATTTCATTCACTGTGAAACTACACACCCTTTACTTTATTAATTAATTAAAATGTTCTTAAAAAATGTACTCCTATTAGTTATTGTTTAATGTTGGTTTAGTTTTTTATTACAATGGTAAGAGTAGTTTCTTAATTATAATTAAATATGTTGTAAACTTTACGATATCCCGTGTATAAGAGTCTGAATAACTCTATCTTTGGAATTTACTATATTGTTCATAAATTTCGTTTTGCCACCAATCAATGCAGAAGTATTTAAATAATAATCTATCTAAATTTCAAAAAAATCTTAAGAAAACCCATTATGGTGAAATAACTACCTTAATTCTTAAATAAAATAATTTAAGAAAGTGATACTAAATATTATTCTAACGAGATCGTATTCTATTAGTCAAAGTATTTAGTAGGAATATATAATAATTTAAAATATTTTATTTAATTATTTATTTTTTGTAATATTATATATCTAATATAAATTATAAAGCGGGAGGAGAGAGAAACTGGGTTGAAATTTCAATATTTCATTAGATAAATTATTTATTGGATATTATTATTTATAGGAGATTATTATTATTCGCAAACACAAAAAATTATTGCATTTATTGCATCGATTGATTTTATTAATTTATTATTTTTTTTCGCCGTATTTGTATTTCTAGAAAATTTATTACTTTTTAAACAAAACTTTAATATATAGAGATACATATTCAAAATTTTTTTCATGAATTAATATCAGTAGTAAATTAGAAAAATATATTATATACCTATATATACTAATATAAATAAACTCAAATGGACGCAAATCTAGACACACGGGAGTGTGTCAGCCGAGGGGTGAACCGCGATTGGAATTAGGTGTACACGTCTTTGGAATTATTTTGGAATTCATTAGAAATTGCCCCTTTATCTTTTCTTGGAAATGAAAGTGGAAGTGGAAGTAGGTGTACACGATATTAGGTCGCGGTTCACCCCTCGGTGTCAGACAAGTTCGGAAAAACGGGCGACACACTAGCCATGTGTATATTTACACTAACCATTTCGATCTACTTTCGACCCCCCCATAACTCAAAAACAATTAGTCTTACACACTTGAAATTTCGCAAGTCTAATAAGGCCCACTGGAACACCTAGAATCCCAAATTTCATGAATAAATCTAATATAGTTCTTGAGTTATTAATCTCTGAAAAGTGCCATTTTTAACACTGACTGACATATCAAAAACCTAAAGTACTTCCGCTGATCCTACAATGCTGAAATTTGGCATACTGGTTGAATTGTAGCAAATTTAATCTAGTTTAAAAATGTATAGAGTGGTCTTTGTCGAAAACGTGTTCTTTCATGGTCAAAATGGAAAAATATCAAAATTTGGTGATCCGTAGGGCCTGCCGAGAACTTGGAATTTGCGCTTGAGCCAGAACGGTTGGTCGGAGAAAAAAACCTAAAAAATAAAATTTGTAGGAAATTTTATGAACTTTCATTTTATATAGGAAGGTTATTTACGAAACGCTGATAGTTTTTGAGTTATAAGCAAAAAACCGGCAAAAATGGACATTTTCACCTTTTTTTGAATTTTCCAGAATGCTGCGTCACGAAATTTTGGCGGAAGGCCTCAGTTTGGATTCAGCGCCCCAAAAAATATATATATGCAAAAAATCAGAACTACCCCTAAACTTTCCCCATAGGGGTCCATTAGAGCACAATTTGACTGGACTTAGGGCCGGCTGTATGTCACAAAGTAAATGCTTTTTACCACTAACCGGGTAGATGGTAAATGGAGGGACTGGGATGGCCAATCAGATGACAGGAACTTTCAGTGCCTGTCATCTGATTGGCCATCCCAGTCCCTCCATTTACCATCTACCCTTGGTTAGTGGTAAAAAAGCATTTACTTTGCGACATACAACCGGCCCTAAGCCTCACCATTTTAATTTGATTTGCTAAAAAATAAAAAAATAAATTTACTTTAGTTTGGTATTAATGAATCCCGCAAATTCGATTCCGAATCACTCCCGTCCCACCCACGCTCTATTTTTCTGAAATCGATTCAATTAACGTTGTGGGAGAAAGAAAGAAATTTGGCGTGGATTCTTATTGAGTGCTTTAGTTAGTTGTACCCCAACAGTGAGCAAAAATATGGATTCACCCCCGAAGACAGGGGCGGGGGTTGGTTAGCTTGTGCGATAAGACGAGGCCAAAGGAACCCTTCAGCCCCCTGTGCACAACCACCGCCGCCGGATCCATTTCGTTAATTGCAGAGCGTCGCCGACGCCGACTGCAACATCCCACCCACCCACCCACCCACCCACACAGAGACATTTTTTCCACCCCCGGACCATCTAGATTAGAGTTCATAGAAGAATCCAACGAATAGGAGATAATATACAAATGCCCGGGCTATCTCCTCTCGACTAGAATTAAAACCACCGTCTGTTGTTGTTGTTGTTGTTTTTCCCAACTGGATCGCTACAGCAATAACTAACAAAGTTTAATTGAAGATTCAAAACAACCGTTCCAATAACTACCCCCAATTCAATAACAACCTTTAGATATATATGAACAGTGGTAATTTTTTTCTCATTATTTTACGATCAATTAATACGATTGGAACTAATAGAGATATTATTAGCTCTCTTTTATTTCCACTATATAATCCGGCTTTTATCAAGACTATGGAGTTGAGGAAAAATCATTGGTCAAAAAAAATATTCCAAATCCATTTTTAAATTTTAATAATTAAAATAAAAACAATTATTTATTAGTCCAGTCAAATTGTGCTCAAATGGGCTCCCGAGGGGTGAACCGCAACTTAAAATCGTATACTCTTACTTCCACTTCCAAGTAGAAGACAATAGATTATCTAATGAATTACAAAGTAATTCCAAATAATTCCAAAGACGGAGTACGCCTAATTCCAATCGCGGTTCATCCCTCGTGAGCCCATATACGGGAGGTTATGGGGTAGTTCTGATTTTTTGCATATATATATATATATATGTTTTTTGGGGCACTGGGTCCAAATCTAGGGTCGCCCACCAAAATTCCGTGACGCAACATTCTAGACAATGCAAAAAAAGGTTTTCGCTTATAACTCGAAAACTATCAACTTTACGTAAATAATCTTCCTATTCAAAATGAAAGTTCATAAAATTTCCTACAAATTTCATTATTTAGGTTTTTTCTCCGACCAACCGTTCGGGCTCAAGCTCAAAATCCAAGTTATCGATTTCACCACCACCCCGGATCACCCAAAAACTCGCATTTTTTTTGATATTTTCCCATTTTGACCATGAAGAAGCATGTTTTCGACAAAGACCACTCTTTACATTTTTAAGCTAGATTAAATTTGCTACAATTCAAATTAAAGTTTCATCTTAATTGGATAAATGGTAATCCGGGCCGCAATGAGGTTGAAGTTTTGAAAAACTGCAATTTTTTGCAATAAATCCCAGTTTTTCCTTCATAAAATGAAAACCACTCATCCTAGAAACTTGATTCCTGTCTCATTCTCCAGGAAATTTTATTGAGTTGAAGGTTTACTTGGACCAATTATTTTTGTAAAACTCTTAGATTTATAGATATCCAGCATTTTCCATGACAGGACATGATCCGAAACCTCAAAAGTGACGTTTAAAGCAAATGCCTAAAAAATATTGCAACATATTCAAATTTATTTCGATTGTTCACCGGCCCATTATCGCACAATCCCATCGGCCCACAGGGAACCGTGGGCCAGTCCAAGCGTGAGTATCTACTGCCATTTGGAAATTACAAACTCAGTCTTAAAAAAGTTTCTAATCACACCTCGTATATCAAAATTAAGAACTATCTAAAAAATTCTTTGAAAAGTTAATTTAAAAAAAGATTCGAGTGGACTGATGCCGTGACCAGGATTCGAACCTGGGTTATTGCGGCCACAACGCAAGGTACTAACCACTATACGATCACGGCTAGTTACTCGACAAGTTATTTATAAATTGAAAGTAAATCAGTGTTTGGAGCTGCTCTCTTTGAGCACTCTTGCGTGACAATGATTAGATTTTGCATTCGACTCAACTAACAAATAAATTAATATGCTTGTCCGTTTTTTTTTCAAATGCCTTAAAAGCCGGTTTGTCCACCCTTACGGTTAATTTGCTATTTCAAACTTAATCTTAGTGCCAGTTGTATGTATGTTGGTAAAGTCTTTGTAAAAGTTGACAAAGGGTAAAACCTTAGAATTCACATTGTGCCCGGCCAGATTGCCAATCAGATGTCACGCACTTTCCTCTGATTAGCCATCCCGCCGAGCACAATGTGAATTCTAAGGTTTTATGTTTCTCTTCTTAAACATTAGCATATTAAAATTGTCATCCCACAGCGTTGATCGTTTCGCCCGTAAAACATCTTTTCCTGTAGAAAAAAGGCATTCAACTACAGCACCAGACAAAATAGCACTGTTATAGTTAATAAACAATACTATTAAAACCGGTTCTCCTAGAAATGGAGCATCTGTAAAAGAGTCTTTGGATTTTAGTCCAGCCAAGTTCTGAGCTTTGTTTTCCAGAGATTTGTGGCCTTTAGCCCTTTCTTCAGTCTGAATAACACTGCTGAAAAAACTTCTTCTACTTCATTATTGCTACTTCCACTAATGCTAACTGTACGGTCAGTCCTAGCGCCCTCCGTTAGATGACACTAAGACTTCAGATACAAATAGTTTGTTCAATTAAAACAATACTTTAAGATAATTGTAATGACAATTCCTTAAGATTACAACAGTCAATTCGTTAAACACATTGTATAATATGTAAGTCAATTAATCAAATATGAAACAATAAACCAACGAATTAATGAAAGTTGAATCAACGCAAGAAAATGGCGTGAGCCAGGATTTTCCATAGGTGGTCCATCTAATTGCGTCGATTCGAATCTACTTAATTCAGCAATCACCGTAATATGGTCTGCTCATTGATTTTTGATTAACCACTATCCGTAACCTTATCTTCCGTCGTGATTGGAAACGCCATCGAGGCTTATAGGGCATTCCCTATTCTCCTCTGACAACCGACCCCTTCCAATTCCTAGTTAGCGTCTTACCCCGCCCGTATTGTTGTCTGCGCACTCGTCGGGCAAGCAGGCGCCAACACTAACCTTATCCTTTTCGTTTGAACTGATCACACAAAATCAAGGCAACAACCAATGTAACGGACTAAAGTTAACGGAAGTTCAATTCAACGGAAGTTAAGTTTAACTTAAAATTTAAATCGTTAAGCAATTTGCTAATTTCGTTAATTAACGGATTAACGATGTTGTGCCCAGCTCTGATATTTACCCTATAATTTGTGTGTACTTGTATTTTTATTTTTCATGATATTTATAAGAATGTGGTTCTATCTTAAGAACGATGGTCAAAATTTTACGAAAACTTCTCAATTAAAAAAAAACAACTACTCTAATAAGCTGATTGATCGCTTTTATGTATGTCTTATATAGTATATGTCTATTAATCAAATTACGATTTATTTATTTTTATCTCGTGTTTAGATAGTATTAATTATTTATTTAGGTTATCTCTCTCCACCTCACTAATCAAAACTCCCACTCTTACATGATTAATTACTAATTAATCGAAATTATAAAATAACAAAACTTATAAACTATGTAAATCGGAAAGAAAAGAAGTTAAATAATAAAAAACTGCTTCCCTTTTTCATAATGCCGTCTGCTGATTCTAATCAGAGAGGGCTTTATCTTTATCACTCATCTAAAGTGACAATACATACGTAGATATGTGGCTGGTATAATTAGACTTGACTAATGACTCTAGTACTAGACTAATTTGTAAATTACAAACATTTTTTTCTGTGTATTACTAATCTGTCTTTTTGGTATTAATTTAGTATTAATAGGTTTTTCATTTTCATTCTTTTTTTTTGTTATTGTTGTATTTTGTGGCCGAATTTTTTGTATAGAATGGATGTATTTAAGTTTAGTTAATGTGAAATAATACATTCATTGCATTGAGAGAGAGTAATTATAATTCAGATTATTTATTAATTGAAAGGCTTTACGGCACAGTAGATAATAATTGATGAATATACCTATGTAGATTAATATTTGGAACTTCATTGTTCAGAGCTAAAGTGGATCAAGTTGAAAATTTAAAATAATTTAGCGTCTTTTCAGTGACGTAGCTAACATAAGTGGCGCCCCCTTCCCTCTCCAGAAGCACATTTAGTAATATAATATATAGAATTTACTCGTAATAAGAATATAATATAAAAAATAATAGAATCTAGTACCTACCTTAAATTATATTACGAATAGTCACTACACCTAATAGTCTAAGAGCTACTGACTATTTTGAAAGCTGATTTCAGAACCCAAATAAAATATCCCATACTGTAGTGTGATCAGCACACACCCCGAAAGTAGTTTTTAAGGATAATCGACCCCTGAAGATGTCAAAAAATACCATAAAATAACTTCTTTTTTTTTTTTTTTAATGCAATCGAATGAAAGAACCAGTAAAGATGCAGCCCCTATGGATCTCGAAAGACCCTTGCATTACCGAAGAGAAGGGAAAGTTGATTAAGTGAGAGGGTGTAGACGTAGGTGTCTATGCACCCCGGTTTTGAAGGTTTGAAGATTATTTCATTGATTAGTTCATTGATTATAACTCCTAACTCTACTGAAAATTCCATTAGAAGCAAAATTGTAGAGTGTGTCATTTTTGACATTTTTTGTTTAAAAAAAAAATAGAAAATAACCTACCCAAAATGGAGGAGGGGGAGGATCAAAAATGAAAATTTTAGCTCTTTCGAACAAACTCAACCAAATTTGGTATACTTATTCTGTAGGCCCCCAAAAATCTATAAATGCAAAAACTAACCACCAAAATGGGAAGAGGGTCAAAAATGAAGGGCCTAGAATAGATATACAAACTTTTGTTGAGTTTTATTAAAAGGGCTAGAATTTTAATTTTTGACCCTCCCTCATTTTAGGTGGTTATTTTCAAATTTTTTTAAACAAATATGTCAAAAATTACATCCTCTACAATTTTGCTTCTAATGGGATTTGCCATAGAGTAAACAGTTTAGGAGTTATATGTAATCAATGAGGTGATTTTAAGGTGTTTTTTTGACATCTTCAGGGGTCGATTACCCCTAAAAAAAGACTCCATATTAATTTATTTGTTAAGGAGTCGAATGCAAAATCTAATCATTGTCACGCAAGAGTGCTCAAAGAGAGCAGCTCCAAACACTGATTTACTTTCAATTTATAAATAACTTGTCGAGTAACTAGCCGTGATCGTATAGTGGTTAGTACCTTGCGTTGTGGCCGCAATAACCCAGGTTCGAATCCTGGTCACGGCATCAGTCCTCTCGAATCTTTTTTTTAAATTAACTTTTCAAACAATTTTTTAGATAGTTCCTAATTTTGATATACGAGGTGTGATTAGAAACTTTTTCAAGACTGAGTTTGTAATTTCCAAATGACAGTAGATACTCACGCTTGGAATGGTCCACCGGGACGCTGGGAAGGTTCCCTATGGACCGGTGAACAATCGAAATAAATTTGAATCTGTTGCTATGTTTTTTAGGCATTTGCTTAAAACGTCACTTTTGAGGATTCGGATCATATCATGTCATGGAAAATGCTGGATATCTTCAAATCTAAAAGTTTTAACAAAAAAGTGGTACAAATAAACGTTCAAGTCACCAAAATTTCAGAAAGAATGAGATAAGATTCAAGTTTCTAGGATGAGTGGTTTTCATTTTATGAAGGAAAAACTGCGATTTTTTCCAAAAATTGCAGTTTTTCAAAACTTCCACCTCATTGCGGCACGGATTACCATTATTCAATTAAGATGAAACTTTGTTTCAATTGTAGCAAATTTAATCTAGTTTAAAAATGTATAGATTGGTCTTTGTCAAAAACATGCTCCTTCATGGTTAAAATGGGGAAAAATCGAAAAAAGTGTGAGTTTTTGGGGTTGCCGTGGACGAAAACGGATTTTGGGCTGACCGAATGTGTTGGAGAAAAAACTTAAATCATGAAATTTGTAGGAAACTTTATGAAATTTTATTTTGAATAGGAAGGTTATTTAGGAAAAGTTGATAGTTTTCGAGTTATAAGCGAAAAACTGCCTAGAAAATAGAAATTTTCACCTTTTTTTTGCATTTTCTATAATGTTGTGTCACGAAATTTTGGTGGGAGACCTCAGATTTGGATTCAGAGCCACAAAAAACATATTTGCAAAGAATCAGAACTACCCCAAAACTTTCCAGATAAAACACAATTTGACTGGACTATTAGACAACAATCAAGTTTCTAGGATGAGTAGTTTTCGTTTAATGAAAGAAAAACTTCAACCTCATTCCGGCACGGATTACCATTATACAATTAAGATGAAACTTTGCTGGATAAAGTTTAGCAACGATCTGTTGCAGTTTATTTCTCAAAGGCCTTGAAGAAATATTGTGATTGTTGTTTTTAACATGTTTTGTACCTACTCCATAAACGTTTTATAATTGTTTTTATAAAGAACCTTATTTATTTAATAGAATAACAAATAAACAAAGTCTATTAACAAGGAGATTTTTGTATATAGGGATAAAAAGAAAAATATTTTATTCTATTTTTTGTAAGAAGTGATTACTGTTCTGTTCTGTATTGATAAGGTTGTTATTAAAAAGAGAAAAAATTGTGTTTTTTGTGAATGTGCCAAATATCTTTTGAAAATTGTATTCTGATGGCCTTCAATGGTAACGAAGGTAAGAAGAAAATTTAAACGAATGTGTGACATGACTATTTGAAGCCCTGAAGAAGTCGGCAAAGTCGACGAAACGTTGGTGGATAAATAAAAAAGTCACACATAAAAACTTGTCCTTATTTTCCCAATATAAACTTTCAAATTATCTATTAACAAGTTTTGAGGACGAGAAAGCGATCTTGATGGGGAGCGGGGGTGAATGTGGGGGATCCGGGGGTAGGACGAGGTTTCGGGGGTGGGGTCGAGCAGGGTGGAGGTGGGGGGTACAGTGGTCGAAAACTATATAGATATATTTGTATTTTTTTAATTTGAAAACGCCTCTCAAATTAAAATCGATCTTTTTATCAGAATTTTAAATTAAAAATAATATTAAAATAAAGATTTTACCTGAAAGAAGAAGTTACCGAGCATTGCTCGGTGCCTCCAGGTACTAGTAATCTTAACAAAGATGCGATTTTGCATAAGCATTGCATTTTTTGTTTGTTTTATTTTTAGAGAAAATGGGCAGGTATTTCAAAACTTCCCAATGCAATTTGCATAGCCAGTCCAGCCCTGGTTTTATTCTAGAAGGGCTGCTGCTCTCTTTGACATGGTCAACTGACTAGTCTGACGTCATTGAGGCATTGGAACGTCAATTCTGACATTTGACAGAATCTCTCCTTCGTTCTTTCATTTCAATTCATTTTGCATAGCTAAAATCCAAAATAAAACTTGTTCATATTGTTTATTTGATTAATAATGAATTATTTTGTTTACTTTTCTATCTCATTGTTATTGTTTATTTATATTTAGTTTTTTAAATAGGTTAGGTTATATTTGAAAAAAAAACAGTAAGTTTTTTATCAATATTTTTTTATTTAACCAATTGAATTTTTTATTTCAAATATAATTTACACTCAAAATATTCACAAATTATTAATATAACACTTTCATATTCTCCTTATCAATCTTGTATTATTAAAAGATAAAGAAAGGGTTTTTTAATTTTTGAAAATTTATTATTGTTAAAACATGTTTCTGGGCTTAGTCGACCTCATCTTCATTCAGTTAACACAAACCACCCTTTTACTTTATATATATTACAACTTTCACCTAGGGCCGATCCTAGGGTGTCATCCGCCTGCGTGCAAACACCTAATATGCCGTCCCTCTAGAGAATTTTTCATATTTTGACTAATACTTAACTATTATTAATTTGAAAGTTTATATTAGGAAAATATGGACAAGTTTTTATGTGTGACTTTTTTATCTATCAGCCAACGTTTCGTCGGGCTCGCCGAAGCTCTGAAGAAGTCTGCAAACTCGACGAAACGTTGGCTGATAAATAAAAAAGTCACACATAAAGCACTTGTCCTTATTTTCCTAATATAAACTTTCAAATTAATACTTGACGTTATAAACTCATCTACCTGTATAAGAGTAAAATGTAAAACATTAATAAAAATGTAAATAAAATTTGAAGTGCAAAACTTTATTTTTTGGCCAGCTACTTAATAGGTTATAATAACGACAAAATACTTTAACAAACTGACCCGTGGTATACATAAAAAGTTGCCCCACAGTGGGGGGGACAAAACATCCTTAGGCGTCTCAAAAATAAAACCCTTGGTTATTTTTCTAGATAGAAATTTAAAATTTGGTATGACGTATTGCCTAGTCTGCCACGAATTTTGCTATCAAATAAAGGATGTGTGTAAAGAGTAAACATTTAATGGACAATGGACCAACACACTGTGCACTAACATTCTATTTTTCTTAAACTAATGCTATGCTTTTGATTTTTCAATAACTATTTAAAATTCAGCATGCATATATTATTCGACTTATTATAAGTCTTTTTTAATTATAAATATTATTTTTCATGGGATCAGTATCGCGTGGATATTGAAAATTTATTTATAGTATCAAATAAATAAGTAAATAATATAAATATAAGTACAGATATATAATTTGGATATATATGTGTATATGTTTATATGCACCAAGCAGAGGACAACCTCTTTGTTTCTCTCTATGAATCAACAACTTTGCTACTCTCGGCAAAATAAAAACTTTTCAATTAATAACTTAACCTTTTTTTATATTTTAGTTTGGGGAGTCGAATGCTCAAGATATTATGGATAGTGCATGAAATCAACCAAAATTTACTCCACAAACTACATAAGGAGAGAGAACTTGTACAAATAATAAAGAAGTTGGAATACTTTGGACATGTGATTCGAGGCCCTAAATACAGGACACTTGGCAAGATGGAGAGAAAGAGAAGAATCGGAAGGAAAAATCTCTGGCTGCGGAACTTTGGAGACAGAACAACTGTTCAGAATCGCATCCGATAGAGAAGGTTTTAAGGAGCTCGTCGAGACGGTCGTCAAAGCCTCAAAACAGCAGGCACGACACTTGAAGAAGAAGAATTTGGAGTTGAAGGATTCGAGGTTTTTAATTTTTTAATTGTTCTATTTTGCATTATTTTAAGTTTTTTTTTTATGTCCTCGGAAAAAATCCATTTGGCCAACTACATAATATTGGCAACTAAGTAATTGCGGATTTTTTTAGAAAATCAAAGACAATTTTTTCATGGAACTAAATAACTTTATTCTGTAATGTATTGCCCATTTTGATCAATGACCTTTTGCCATCTTTCAGGCAGCATCATAATCCCACGTTCATAAAACTTCTGGTTTTTATTAGCAAAAAACTGAATCAGGTACGATTTGACATCATCATCATTATTAAAATTTTTACCATTCAACGAGTTTTGTAAGGATCGAAATAAAAAGTAATCAAATGGTGCAAGGTCAGGACTATATGGTGGATGTGGCAAAACATCCCAATCAAGCTCCAATAATTTTTGCCGAGTGATCAAAGATGTGTGTGGCCTTGCATTGTCATGATGGAATACAACACCTTTTCGATTTGTCAATTCGGCCCGCTTTTCTTCAACTGCATTGTTTAATTTCTTTAGTTGTTCAATGTAGACAACAGAATTGATCGTTCGGTTGGGTGGTAAGAGTTCAAAGTAGACAATTCATTTGTAATCCCACCAAACTGATAACAAAACCTTCTTTTGATGAATACCAGCTTTTGATGTTGTTTGAACTGGTTCACCTGGCCTGCTCCACCATCTATTCCGCTTGATATTGTTGTAAACAACCCATTTTTCATCGCCAGTTATCAGACGTTTTAAAAATGGATCATTTTCATTACGTTTCTTTATCAAATCGCAGCTGTTAATGCGTTGCGTTAAATGCGTTTCTTTCAGTTCGTGAGGAACCCATGTATCGAGTTTTTGAAGATAGCCAAGTTGTTTTAAGTGATTTTCAATGCATGTATGTGATACATGAAGCTTCTCTGCAATCTCACGTGTTGTACTGTGACGATCCGAATCGATTATTGCTTTGATTAGGTCGTCATCAACTTCAACTGGACGACCAGAGCGTTTTTCATCTTTGAGTGAAAAATCACCAGAACGAAATTTGGCAAACCAATTTTGACACTGCCGTTCTTTAAAGGCTTCGTCGCCATAAACAGCACATAACTTTTTGTGAGCTTGCGATGCGTTTTTCCCTTTGCGGAAATAAAAAAAGCAAAATATGACGAAAATGTTCCTTTTGATTTTCCATTTTTCAACGAACGCCAAACGAAAACTACGCAACCGATCAAAAAACTTTTTTTACTGATTGACAGCTGAATTGCCAACTATCAAATAACAAAATGTGTTTTACATTTGGACTACGCCAGCAAACATAAAAATTCAACTGAAGCAATCTATGAGTGAAATCCGCAATCACTTAGTTGCCAACCTTATATTTAAATGTCAAGTTTTAATGATATTAAAAATTTTAATATTTTAGATAATTCATCTTTATTATTGAAAAGTTAGAATAGAAGGAATTCCAATTTCGATGTAATGTCGAATTTTCAGGGCCGGATTTATCCAAAGTGCCGCCCTCTGGGTCACCCTGAAAAATGCCACCCCATTACCTAAAGCCTAAATAAAATGGGTAAAAAATCTAGTGTAGTAATCTAGTCTATTCTAGTAACCCTTTTGGACTGGCCTGGCAACTGGCCAGACCTCAACCCGATCGAAAATGTATGAAGGGGCCCTAAAAAAGAAATTTGCAAAGATAAAATAATTACTAACAAAAAGGTTGATAGGAAATATTATTACACCATGTCACAATACACCTGCACTCAAGGGCGGATCCAGGAATTTTTTATGGGGGGTGAATGTATATAAGGTGCCCGATTTATATAAGATCTACTTTTTATCTCGGAAGTGTGTCGCGATCGAATTGTCCAAGCCGGGGGGGGGGGGGGCGAGACGCCCCCCACACACACACTATATAGAACTTTATTTTCAATTTTTTTTTACAAATTTTTTTTGCCAGGCACGGGCTCTCTATGGGGGGGGGCGGTCGCCCCGTTAGCCCCCCCCTGGATCCGCCCTTGCCTGCACTTGAAGAAATATAAATAAAAAATGCATTGTCAGCCAGCATTGCCGCAGCGCATACAAAATGGGATTGCTCGAAACTTAGACCATGAAATATATAGACACGCCCTGGTGTCGATTTGGTGAGTCCAACATCTCCTAGAGAACTTGACGTCATCTGTAGGCAGGAACACCCAGAAATAGCATGGCCACTATAGGAATTATTATACATTGAGATAAATTTATCGTAGTTTATATTATTTATTTTGGATTCCAATAATCGCAAATTAATATTAAATTAATATAACCAAAATATTTATGGAAGAACGTGACGTCATCTGTAGGCGATGTTGGCCTCACTTCACTCTGTGTGGAGAGTAGCAGAGGGCATGGTCTAAGGCTCGAAAGGGAGAATTCACTAAATATTTAAATTGTATTTGTATTATTGAATTTGTATTGTCCTAAGCTAATAAACATATAAAGATAACAATTGAAACGATATTATGAGGTTAATAGTAAGAAAAGTTATTAATTTGCCGATGGTAATAGATTCAAATTTACTGGAAAATCATAAGATGGTGTCATCTATTAAATCCGATGGAATGGAATATTTTTGATTATATGTCAGAGGGGGTTGTTTTTCACCCCCTCGGGAATCGAACCCGAGTGCCAGTAACAGCAATCCGGGCCACCTGGCTCACCTGCGGGATACGAACCTCTCTGACATATGCAAACGCGTAAAAATACGTTACTGGCACTCGGGTTCGATTCAATTAAAAATTAAAAATATTCCATTCCATCGGATTTAATAGATGACACCATCTTATGATTTTCTGGTTAATAGTAAGTTAAACCGTTAAAAACGTATGAAAGATATAATTTTTCAAATGAGTATAATAATTTGGCCACCCACTGTACATACAATTAACAATTAAGTAGTACAAAACAGTAGAAATTAATTAAGAAATATCTGTATTTAGCCATTAATTGTTAATCATATAATTTTTTATATTTTTAGATGCAGATTTTGGAAACGGCCGAGATGAAGACCCTGAGAAGAAGACATCAGGGAAAAATGTGGAATCCAAAAGATCAAATATAGAAGAGAAAATTGGTACGCACACGAGGAAAGAATGAGCGAAGACGGAATTCTGAAGAAAATTTTAACGAACAATCCAGCAGGCAAAAGATGCAGAGGTCGACCTAAAAAACGCTGGCAGGACGGGTTAGAATAAACAGACCATAGGTCTTTTAAGAAGAAGAAGAAGAAAAAATGGTATTAAAAATGTATATTATTGCACAATCAAACAAAATGCTATTATTTTGAAAATATATAAAACAAGGTAACATCAACTAGACGCTAAAATCACAAAAAACTTTTTTCTCACTTTTAATTCTGCAAATTGGGGGGTCGGGTAGGCTAGGCGGTAGCATGTCAGCCAGCTAACCAAGAGGACCCGAGTTCGAATCCGGCTCGAGGCATCCGGCTAAATTCTGACCCCCGAGGTAGAGACAAATTTAAAAATAAAAAATAAATAGTATCGTAAATGGCTTATGGCTACCATGGCCGAAAAGCCAAAAAAAAAAAAAAATTCTGCAAATTATTTTTCTTACATCTTTTAAATTACTTTGATCAGCAATTTCATGCTCAATTGCCAAAAAGATGATTTTGTGTAGTAGTCGTGCGTAAAAAGTTCTTAATTAATTTTAAAACTTAAAATATTCTTGATTGTCCAAATTATTAATATAATTTCTTTAAATTGGCACGTTTTTTTTTTAATGCAATCGAATGCAAGAAGGGTGTACCAGTAAAGATGCAGCCCCTATGGATCTCGAAAGACCCTTGCATTACCGAAGAGAAGGGAAAGTTGATTAAGTGAGAGGGTGTAGACGTAGGTGTTTATGCACTCGGGTTTTGAAGGTTTGAAGGTTATAAGTGCTGGGAAAAATGGAGGCTGGGAGAGAGTTCCAGTTCCTTGAAGTCATGGGGATATATGAATTGGCGAATGAAGTGGTCCGGCACTTTTCTAATTTGACCGCGAAAGAGTGTTGGGAGTCGGCAAAAACGTGTGCTACGTGCAAAGCATGCTTTGGGGGGAATTGTTGATTTTATCTCATCAGAGCACCTGCCGTGATAGTATCTATAGAAAAGGGAAAGGGCAGAGACATTTCTTCGATGAGCCAGCGATTCGAGAGAGTCGGTGAGGGTAGAATCGTCAATTAGCCTGACGGCTCGTTTCTGAATTGCATCAAGGGTAGCAAGAGAATATTTTGAGGCTCCTCTCCATAGATGAGAGCCGTATTCGAGACAGGGGCGGATTTGGGCCTTGTAGATGGTGAGAAGATGTGGGGGTTTGTAAAATCGCTTGGACCTGAATAAGAAGCCAATCTTCCTTGCTGCAGATTTCGCCACAGAGGAGATGTGTTCATTCCAAGACAGGTCAGATGCGACAGAGACGCCCAACATGGATAGGCTGTCACACATTTTCAGGGTATTCGAATCGAAGTGAATATCAGGGAAATCTTTATTTTCGCGCCTAGAAATTAGACAGCATTGAGTCTTGTTTGAATTAAAGTTAACTAAATTTTGAGAGCCCCATTTATTCAGTTTGTCTAGGTCGAGAGTAGTTGAGGAGGCAACATTGATTTGATTATTCGGGAGTGCGGGTTTGCCGTGTAGAGTGCTATCGTCGGCGTAGCAATGAGTGGGGTTTGCCGTTTGAACAATATAATTCCAGCAGAAGACACACTCTTTTATTGTCTCCTTCAATGAATAATTATCAAAAAATTTTTTTTAAATTTTTATTGTTACAATTATAAAATTTGGTCAATACCTGTAGAGTAAGCTAATCAGACAATACTTGAGAATGTATCAATAAAAACGTCATAATACACCTTAAAACAGCTTATCATCCACTCAAGCAATGACAGATAATAAAAAAGAGACAAAAGACAACCAAAGTCAATACGTTTTTTGCCTTTAGACTGAAGATGGCGAGATAATATCCGCCGAAACGTCTCTGAATTTTTTCTGAAAATTAAATGTTAAAATATAGAAATAAGAAGTAATTCTTTTCTTTCTTAACCAACACAATCCACCCGTCTTCAAGGTTTTACAAGCCTCATCTACCACAAGAATTTTAATTGAAAAAAATAAACATATTTGGGCGATTATTTTTAGTGAAGGGGATATAAGCACAGTGGCTTGGAAACGATCCATTCATAAAGAGAATATATTTATTTATTTAGATAATTTTACGGACTAGTAGTCCACTTAGAAAAAATGTCAAACATGTTTATAATGAGTGTTATATCAAGAAAAAAAAAATTATACAAAGAATTACAAAACAAAACATCAAAATCATATATAAACAATTCAAAAAAAATACAATAATCTATACACTAACAATAAATATAATTAACAATAAAAGAACAATCACATGAAAATCATACAGAAAACAATAATGAAAGAAAAGCAAAAGAGAAAAGAGAAACATACATAAATAGGTACATAATTCAGTATTACACTGTACAATGCAATATAGTAGTGTAAAAAGTACAGTCCCGTTAAAAAAACAACCTACAATTTTAACACCGTTCATATTTATACAGTGGTTACGAGGCTAAAACTTTTTGTGTGGATTGTCGCGAAAGAACTACCTTAAATGGTGTTTTTTTTTAATGAAATGTCTCTGTGGCCCTGTGTTCGAATTTTGAAGACTGAGCAAATACGGTGATTTTTGGGTGAGGTAATATATAACAAACATCACAACATATAATATATTTATAAAAAATTATTTTACTTAATTTAATTAAATTGAATTGAAAGTTTTTGCCGAGAGTAGCAGAATTTTTTATATATTGAAGGAGACAATAAAGAGTGTGTCTTCTGCTGGAATTATAAATTTTATTTATTTATACATTGTAATAGACTGATGAAGAGGGCAAAGCCCTCGAAACTATAGTCTCGTTATAAATAAATAAAATTTATAATTCCAGCAGAAGACACACTCTTTTATTGTCTCCTTCAACTTTAATTTAATGTTTAACTATAATTAACATTCTATTATTGTATTTGCACAAAAAAAATGTCCACTGACGAAGGAATATTGTACAAAATTTCCGAAATATTTGGATAAATTAAAAAAAAAACACCATTTAAAATTAAATAAACTGCTGAAAAATAAGTCTTTCATTTAACATGTGTACTATTTTAAGGGAATTAAAAGTTAGCGTTATATTTTGAAATCTAATTTCATTTGTCTTTCTTTTTTAGGCTGATATTAACTATATAAGCAATTATATGAAAATTTATTGGACACTCATCGTTAGACAATTATTCAACTAGAAAAAAATATAAAAATGAAATCAAGCATGCTAAAGATGAGTTGAATTTATTTAAAAATAAACTATGTACAAACAATAGTTAATGAAGAGGTAGAGAAAATAAATACTAAGTCATTTTCTGACAAAAAAACCAAATTAAAATGTTGGCAGAAGAAAAAACAATATATACACTGGACTGGAGAAGAAACTGCTAGAGCATTTTGTCTATAAGTTATTTAAGCAAAAGGGCTTACATATAATTATCTTAGGAAGGAACTGAAATATCTTCTACCAGGTATTTGAAAATAATATGTCTATCTCTTATTAAACGAGCAAAAAATGTTTGTATATATATATATTTATTTGTATCATTGTTCTATTTTGAAACGGCTTTACCGATTTTGATTAAACAAATTCTATTAACAAGTTTTGAGGATGAGAAAGCGATCTGGCTAGGTCTGGACCTCGACAAATTTAATCTTAATTGATCTTTTCTTAATTAAAGTGATTATTGACAGATGAAAATCTCAATAAAAAAGTTTGTTTACATTTTTTTCAATTATCTTTTATTTTTAATTGGTTTTTTAATTTTAAAACCCACTAATAGGTTATAGCAAATATTACTATATATATATATATATATATATTAAAATTAGGAATTTTGTTTGTTTTTAATTAACAGGTGTGCGGGGGTACAATGAGCTAGGCGGTAGCGTGACAGCGTGCTAACCAGGGGACCCGGGTACTCGAATCCGACTCGAGGCAGCCAGCTAAAATCTGACCCCCGGGGTAGAGACAAATTTTATAAAAGTATAGCTAGTATCAGTAATTAAGCTTATGGCTAGAAAGGCCGAGAAAGCCAAAAAAAAAAATTTCAGATCCCATACGATTATTTGTTTTTTATTGAGACCATGGGTTCCGTAGTCTTTACGTGAGGACCCTTTGAAGTCGCGACCCATTAAAATACTTTGCCCAAGCTTCGTATTGGATAAAGTAAAAAATTTGAACGGTTTGACAGCTATAGAGGTTTGAATTTAGTAACACTTCATGCCTCGCACCCTGTATATAGATTATCCTTGAGCTGCCTTTCCATCAATTCTCGATAAGTTTCTAAATTTGCATTAGGTGTTCTTAACCGCAAACGAAACAGAAGAATGTTAGTCTTTATTTGATAAGTTGTTAAGCACAATTGCAGGTCTATTGGCGGAAAAACTCTCGTATGTGTCTAACAGAGGGAGTGGGGGGGGGGGGGGGGCAGGTGCTAAAGCTTAAGGGGATGCCCATGGTGGTGGTGGTTGGTGGTGGTGGTCAAGCAATTGTCTTGTTGGTGTGGTGTGCAACAGACAGACAGAGTTTCTCTGGCCGGAAGGGCGCACTAAAGCGAGGGCGCGTGACCAACATGAGCAAGAGCAGGGGGGTTCCCATCCCACCCCGGGCGCTTATCTTAACAAGTGTTTCACCCCCCCTCTCGCGTCCCGCCCATCGTGTCCGGCAGAAAAAAAAAACCACCCTCTTGCAACAACACAACCACGACAAATACACCACTTCTACTATCTACTACTACCCCTTGCTTGCTTGCTCTTTTATACTTTGCAATGATAAATAAATAGAGAAGCAAAAAACATAAATAGTAATCTGATAGGCATATCACACGACTTTCAGTTTATCCTTCTTTTTTTTTATATGAAATAATATTATAGTCTAGGCAAATTACGTGAAAAAATGGCATAAACAGGAAATAATTCCCCATAAAGATTTTATTGCTGGAATACCTTGATTGGTACTCCAATATTTCTACCCTAAGTTTTCCCCTAAATCTGTGTTGTGAAAATCTTTCTACGCGCTTCAAAATGAGAAAATTTTGGAGTTTTTTCAGTTTTTATTGAATTACTCTAAAACGGCTTATCAAATCAAAAAGATATCTATTAGATAAATTAAAGCTCTTTAAATTACATGTAAAATGATAACAATTTCATCTATTTAGGTTAAGTAGAACCGGTACTAGCGACTGTCAAAAAACACCCCCAGGGATCACTTTTAAATATCCCTAAAACTCGTACTTGTTTCGATTTTTCCTCATTTTGACCATGAAGGAGCACGTTTTCGACAAAGACAACTCTATACTTTTTTAAACTAGATTAAATTTGCTACAATTTAAATAAAGTTTCATTCTAATTGGATAATGGTAACATGAGGTTGAAGTTTTGAAAATATGCAATTTTTTCCTTCATAAAATGAAAATCACTCATCCTAGAAACCTGATTCCTATCCCATTGTCTAGCAATTCTTGTTGACTTGAACGTTTACTTGGACCACCCCTTTGATAAAACTCTTAGATTTTTAGATATCCAGCATTTTCCATGACGCTTTTGAGGATTCGGATCCTATCCTGTCCGGAAAATGCTGGATATTTATAAATCTAAAATTGGAGTAATTTTTGGAGACGGGCTGATAAGTGAATTAAGTGGATATTGATGAGGCAGTCCAAAAAAGAAGAAGATAATTTACACTATCTTTTATTCATAAAACCGACGTGTCGAGGCTATTCCTCCTTCTAGGGTTTTGAAAGTCAGTGAAGGAAATCCAATGCGGCATTCTCCTGTCTCCTCTTTCAGTGGCAGTAACAATAATATATTGTATTTCATTCTCAGCAGAATTATAATGTAATAATTATTACATTATATTATAATTCTGCTGAGAATGAAATACAAGATATTATTGTTACATGCCACTGAAAGAGGAGACAGAGGGGAATGCCGCATTGGATTTCCTTCACTGACTTTTCAAAACCCTGAAGAAGGAGGGAATAGCCTCCGAAACGTCGGTTTTATGAATAAAAAGATAGTGTAAATTATCTTCTTCTTTTTTGAACTGCCTCATCAATATCCACATAAATCTAAAAGTTTTAACAAAAAAGTGGTCCAAGTAAACGTTCAAGTCAACAAAATTTACTAGAGAATTAGATAGGAATCAAGTTTCTAGGATGAGTGGTTTGCATTTTAACCCACTAATTGTTCATGACAAATAAAATTTATTAAAATAATTCACCCGAAGATTTTATAGTATCTTTTTTTTTGAAAAATAGATGAATTCTTTTCAAAAATACAGCTCACGGTATAAACCAAATATATTAAGAAAGAATTTAAATTTTAAGGTCAAAATCCAGATTGAAATAGAAAATGGATGGAGCCCTCAGATATGCAATGTAAAAATAAATTAAATTTAAATTCTTTCTTGAAAATTTATTAAAATTAGGAACAACTGAGTTCTGTCCTCTAATGCCTCCAATTTCCACATCAAAATTTATTATTTTATAAATAAATAAGCTGAGGTATTCTGATGTGGCCATCCACTTGACTTTACCATACAACCTGCCCCCTCACTTACATTAATATTTAGTAAAATTATTTATAATCATGTAGGGGAGGGGGGGGGTTAGTTTTTGCATTTTTAATACTCCTAGGGGCACACTGATTATGTATACAAAATTTGGTTGAGTTTGGTAAATGGCCAAGATTTTCATTTTTTGACCCCCCCCCCATTTTGGGGGGTTAGATTTTACATTTTTAGACTTCTGCGGGTCCACTGATTATGTATACAAAATTTGGTTGAGTTTGCTCAAATCATGCGCTGATCCAGGGGGGAAGGGGGCGACTGCGCCCGCCCCCCCCCAAAGCATTGGAGATCAACATTTTTAATATGTTTATTTAATTTTTTTTTTTAAATAACATTAAATTTTAAAATTGAAGAAAATAAAGTTCTAGGTGGGGGGGCAGAGACGCCCCCCCCCGCTTGGACAATTCGTGACACACTCCGAGATCAAAAGTAGATCTTATATACCGGCGACCGCCCCCCCCCCCCCCCAAAACAGAGGTCTGGATCCGCGCCTGGCTCAAATGCCCTAGATTTATAATTTTTAACCCCCCTCCACCCCCCTTAATTTTGGGTCGATATGCACCAAAATCTAATCAGCTCTTAATCTCAATGGACCAAAACTACGTATGAAATTTGGTTTCGATATTCACACTAGTTTTTGATCTAGCTCGTCCACACAATTTGGTAACGCACAGACTAACAGACAGACTAATAGACATTTTGACAAAACAGTTATTATCTCGAAAAATATAATTTTTTCGATGTTCACTTATTAGAACTTTTTTGTAGAGCGAAATGCCATAGTTTCGCTCAATTTTTTAAATCGAAATAATTTAAGCCGTTTTTGAGATATTTTGAAAAAAAGAAGGAAAAAAACCCACTTTTTTCATGCACGATTACAATACTTGACCATACCCTGTATGGTAAAGTAAAAAAGAGGACACCACCATTTTTCTATGCAATTTTTTATAAGAACTTTATTTCAAATAGAATTAGGAAATTTAAATTATTATTTCAAAACCCTCTAATAGTTCATGATAAATAAAATTTATTAATATCGAAAATGAATTTAGGTCAAAACTAAGATTTTAGTAAGTAGATATATGTTTACATTGCATGTAATGGGGTCCTTTCGAACCCAAGCACTAGTATATCTACTAAAATCTTAGATTTTCACCTAAATTCATTTTCGTTATTAAATTGGTTAAGCGGGTTGATTTTGAGAAAAGATTCCACTTTTTTTTTTCAAATATGCACTCATTTCTTAAAATTTCTTAGAATTAGGAAATTTAAATTATTATTTTAAAACCCACTATGCAGCCCTTGGTCAGCAAGTTGTCCCCCCCCCCCCCCAAACTTATTTATTTTGGACTCTCTATTTCAATTTCAACAGAACTTTGAAAATATTGAGTTATACATGAATTTCTTAATAAATCATTTGAGAGCTAAGTAAATAAAATATTAGGTTGGTTCATAATTATTGCATCTTTTTTCCTTTAAAAATTGGCTTTTTGATTATTTTTTTTTTAATAAAAATAATCTTCTCTTTTCAGGTAATAAAAATGCGTATCGAAAATCATATCTATATTCGCCATACTTCGACAAAGGTTGGAATGCAGCAAATCAGTCATTTCGCGAACTCAGCCAACTTTTTGGCGTAGGAACCAATATGCATCTTGGTACATCAGGAATAGTGTGACCTACATCGAGATATACCTACACTTTGATACAGTCAAAGAAGAAATCCAAAAATATGCAATTAGACAGGGATGAAAGAAATGGTCAACGTTGATGATAATTAAATTAATTGAACCGCGTAAATTTGAATAATTTCCATGATTCAGCCTGCGAATTTTTTGCAGTTTATAAATCATTTCATTATTTTTGTTTTGAAAAGGAAAAATGAAATTTGGCATCTGGCAGGATTCGAACCTGCGTCTTCCTCTCAACTAATGATTAGGAGGCCTTGTGGGGGAACTTTTTGAAGATGTAATTCAATATGAACAACACTAATTGTTGCAAAAACTAACCCCCCTCCCTTACATGCTTATAAAAATGTTAATAATAATCAATTAAATATTCCAGCGCCTCCCAATCGATCGCAGACCCCAAAGATCGAAAATAATTTTCTCTTCACCCGGGGCGCGACCACAACGAGGCCGTGTAAAGACAATTAATAACAAATTTAAATTTAGGGAACGAAGAAAAGATTATTTTTATTATAGACAAAAGGATCAGCCGGGGCTCGAACCCGGGATCTTTGCATGTGTACTGCAATGCTTTGTCATAAGAGCTTTAGCTCCTATATCCACTAAGCTACTGATCCCCGGCTGATCCTTTTGTCTATAATAAAAATAATCTTTTCTTCGTTCCCTAAATTTAAAATTTGTTATTAATTGTCTTTACACGGCCTCGTTGTGGTCGCGCCCAGGGTGAAGAGAAAATTGGGGTCTGCGATCGATTGGGAGGCGCTGGAATATTTAATTGTTTAATTAATGAATCAAGGCCTACGCTGCGAAAAATGAATGAGGAGAGGATTAAAAAAAAAAAAAGAAATTCCATAATTCATATAGACAATGGGTATTAGTTTGGGTTCAGGGATCAGTAGCTTAGTGGATATAGGAGCTAAAGCTCTTATGACAAAGCATTGCAGTACACATGCAAAGATCCCGGGTTCGAGCCCCGGCTGATCCTTTTGTCTATAATAAAAATAATCTTTTCTTCGTTCCCTAAATTTAAAAAAAGTTAATAATAATCATTAATTAACAGGAATAGCAGGGAATTGGATAAAAATAAAAAACAGAGCTTTTATTGAATGGGCCAGACGTTTCGTCGATCAATTTCGACCTCCTCAGTGGCTCATTCCATCACTCCCCGTCAAAAGACAATTCCACTACGCGACGAAACGTTTAAATAAAAAGGATTAAAGGATGTTTCGTCGCGTAGTGGAATTGTCTTTTGACAAAGAGTGATAGAATGAGCCACTGAGGAAGTCGAAATTAATCGACGAAACGTCTGGCCCATTCAATAAAAACTCTGTTTTTTATTTTTATCCAATTCCCTGCTATTCCTGTTAATTAATGCTTATTATGGATACGAGTGATCTACCGTTAATAATAATATTTATAAATAATTTTATTAAATATTAAATATAAGTGAGGGGCCAGGTTGTATTGTAAAGTCAAGTGGATGGCCACATCAGAACACGTCAGCTTATTTTGTTCTCAGACGGGCACGCGATCCTTTTATAAAGCGAAACAGAACCATGACTGACTGTCTATTCATGATTTAATAAACACATTATAATACTACATAGATAGTGTTTTGAGTATTATATTCCATCTCCGGTTCCTAAAAATTCTGTTAATCTAATTACGAATAAATAATATTTAAAATATATTAAAAAAATCCTAAAGGAAAAATTTAATAACGATAAAAGCAACGTCGAGACCCCCCCCCCTTCGCAATTCCTTATTAGCCCCTTGAATTGAATATTTTATATTCTTCTTTTATAAGCTAACTTTATGAATAAGCTTTGACTCTGTCTTATCGCCTTTTTTTTTTTTTAATAACCTTTTGATTTATTTTCGAAATAATTGACCTTAATCTAAAGAGAATCATCCAAAGAAGAGGAAATTAATTAATTTTTATTTTATCTTGAAAATGCTTGAATTTTGTTGTTTTCTTGGATGATAATATTGAGAGAGAGTCTTGGCAGAGTTGTTTCTTCTATGTGGCAACAACACGAGAAAAAACGTAATATCTTGGGGTTTTTTTTTTTTTTTTTATCTCTTGCGATGTATTAAGCTATTAATGAGAGATAAAGATAGAAAGATAGATAGTTTATAAAAAAAAAGATGCAATAAAGATTCTGACAAACAGATTTCCTAGTCCTGTAGTGGCAGTCAATCCAGAGCCCCCCCCCCCTATAAAAATAACTTGCAACGTTTTAATTTATTATCTACCTCTCAAATCCTTAGTGGTTTTTTTTTGATCATTTATGTTTTTCATTCATTCTTTTTTCAGAACAAGAAGTTGAATTGTGAAAACAACTCTTTTATACAATGAAAGTGTAACACGTAACACATTTGTCTACACTTTTAGGAAACTAGACAGGACATTATTTGGTAAACTAAAACAAATAAATAAGGAAGATAATTTAGAGGTGTGAAGAAACTTAAGAATAAATAATTTGTGGATTGGTCTTGTTTTGGGCTTGGCTTAGTCTGCTTGAGTTTTTGATTAGCTTTGATAAGATTTGTAAGAACAAACTTTAGATGTTTTTACTTTACCATACAGAGTATGGTCAAGTATTGTAATCGTGCATGAAAAAAGTGTTTTTTTTTCTTCTTTTTTTCGAAATATCTCAAAAACGGCTGAAACTAGTTTGATTAAAAAAAATTGAGCGAAATCATGGCATTTGGCTCTACAAAAAAGCTCTAATAAGTGAACATTGAAAAAATTATATTTTTCGAGATAATAACTGTTTTGTCAAAATGTCAGTCTGTGCGTTAGCAAAATTTTGTGAACGAGCTAGCTCAAAAACTAGTGTGAATATCGAAACCAAAATTCACAAGTAGTTTTGGTCCATTGAGATTAAGAGCTGATTAGATTTTGGTGCATATCGACCCAAAATTAAGGGGGTAAAAAATTAAAAATCTAGTCCATCTAGGCGATTTGAGCAAACTCCACCAAATTTTGTATACATAATCAATGGGACCCCAGAAGTCTAAAAATGCAAAAACTAACCTCCCAAAATGGGGGGGGGGGGGCTCAAAAATGAAAATATAGACTCTTGTACCAAACTCAACCAAATTTTGTTTACATAATCAGTGGGCCCCCAGGAGTCTAAAAATGCACAAACTAACCCCCCCCCACATGATTATAAATAATTTTATCAAATATTAAATATAAGAGAGGGGCCAGGTTGTATGGTAAAGTAAAGTGGATGGCCACATCAGAACACGTCAGCTTATTTAGTTGTTATTTTGAAGCTGGTTTTGATGATAACCTGCACAATGTGCTTCAAAACCTTTAATTATGTTGAAAAGTTTTTGTTTTGCCGAGAGTAGCAGAGTTGTTGATTCACAAAGAGAAACAAAGAGATTGTCTTCTGCTTGATGCAAATAAACATATACACATATATATCAAGATGATATATCTGTATATATATATTATTTATTTGTTTGAGACTATAGTTTCGAAGACTTGGTCTTCATCATCAGTCTTTCTTCAATTATAAATGTTTTTCATGGAGTCAATATCATATGGATATTGAAAACTTGGTGTTCCTTCGTCACTGGAAAGCTAGCAACTCTTGCCTTTAATTATGGATCGTTTTTCTAGACAAAATTTCTAGAAAATTCTCAATATGAGACTTACTAAATAAACATAGGCGCCGGAGTTTGAATTTTTCAGCGGGGGCTCAGATAAAAAAAAGATAGACGAAATATAGCAAATTTTTATTAAAGTCTAACCATCAAAATAGTACTAAAAAACTTTAATAAAATTGAATATATTTTTAAATATTATTTTAGATAATTGATATTATATGTATAATAATAGAATAATACATTTATATTATAAAAAAAATACAGTCGAACCCGCTTATAACAAGCCCTGATTTAAAAAGGAAATAGTTGATTGGTACAATGTTAAATTAAAAACGAACCCAAAGATAATTTAGAGCTGTGAAGAAACTTAAGAATAATTTGTGGGCTGGTCTTGTTTCGGGTTTGGCATAGTTTGTTTGAATTTTTGACTAACAGCTTTGATAAGATGTCTTTAAAATAGAGTAATGAAAATTAAAAAAAAAAAAATTTAAATAACCGACAAAACCAAAAAGGTTTGGTTACATATTGTGCTTCAAAACCTTTAATTTCTACAAAATTCCCAATATGGAATTTATTGAAAAGTGAATTTATTTTTATTTAGGATACAAATCAAAGATTTTAGTAGAAATATTTTTACATTGCATATCAGAGGGTTTCGTCCCCTTGGGATCTTTGATTTGTTTCCTAAATAAAAAAATTAATTCACTTTTCAATATTATATAATTGGGTTGATTTTTGAAAAATTCAATCTTTTTTCAAAAAAAGAAACTCAAAAAAAGATGCTTAAATCTTTACATTAATCATGAGATTTATTGTTTTTAGAAGCTAAATAAACTCTAACATAGGCGTCAGAGTTTGAATTTTTAGGTGGGGGCAAAAACAAAATAAATAAAAAAAAAGGATGGTCGAAATGTTAAAATTTTTATTAAAATGTACCCACAAAATACAAGTGAAAAACATTAATAAAAATAATTAAATTTTTAATTATTTTAGATAATACGTAGGTATAAGTCCAGTCAACGAACGGTCAAAAAAGGGGTATAGAAAACATTTTATAGGAGAGAATTTTTTTCTTATGGAATGTGTTTGGGCTAGTTAGGAGGTAAAAATACTAAAAATCCCCAGTCCTAGCTACCGGGCTTAGAGGTGGAAGAGAGTGGAAATGTCCTGTATTTTGGTTTTTTTGCTTATATCTCAAAAACGGTGGGTCGTAGGGAAAAATTTATTCTTAGCAAATTAAAAGCTTATAATATTTACTACAAGATTGCTTTCATTAAATTTTTCTCTATTCCTTATGGTTTTTGAGATATTCGCCCGCGAATATCGCTTATGCATGAAACAAATAAAATTTCCTATATTTTTCGTCAAATTTTTGTCTCTATCACCACAGCCTTTCGTTTTACAGTAAAAGTCCTCAGAAAGAAGTTGTAGAGCATTCAATTTCCTTTAAAATGATATATACATTCATTATTTTATTTTTAAATCGTCTTGTGTTATAGCGATTTAAAAATTTCAGATCGATTTATACATTTTGTTAGAAAACCCTGGAATAGCCCAGTATATAGGGGGAGGGGGGGGGTTTCAACTTACATTATTTGCTAGACTTTATCTATAGTCGTTTTGAAATTCATGATTCGCTATTGATAAAGTAGTCAAAAATTATAGTGAATATGGAGTCTCAAAATTGATTATGTTGGCTACATCTCAATTATTCACTCCTTCATATCTCAATAGTTAGTGTTATCAAATTATCTTTTATTTAATAAAATATCAAGCATTTTATTCTGAATAAAATGACACCTTAATTTTGAAAATCGGTTAACAATTAATCGAGTTATGATGTTTTTTATTGTCATCATTATAGGTTAGTCATAATTAATTGGATGAGATGAAATCGGCCATCATCGAATTTTGAATATTTGAATTTAAACTTTATTCATTTTCGAATGCTGCCATCTTACATCGATTTTTTCAACTCGCTTGTCTTAATTATCAAAATTCAAACAATCGGTAATTGAAATCCAGCACCATCTTTTTTTTCATTTACTTAAGAATAACTAACCATAACTAAAACCACCATAACTCGGTTAATAATTAACCAACTTGCAAAAATAAGGTGTCATTTTGTTTATAAATAAATTATTAAAATTTTATTAAATATAAGATAATTTAAAGAGGGAGTCGGGTAGGCTAGGCGGTAGCATGTCAGCCAGCTAACCAAGAGGACCCGAGTTCGAATCCGACTCGAGGCATCCGGCTAAAATCTGACCCCCGAGATAGAGACAAATTTAAATAAAAAAATAATTAGTATCGTAAATGACTTATGGCTAGAAAGGCCGAAAAGCCAAAAAAAAAAAAAAAAAAAAAGATAATTTAAAAAAGTAACAATTATTGATAAATAAAGAATTAGAAATTGACAGGGCCGCCATTTTAAAAATTTAAGCATGTATTCACTGTAATTTTTCCTTTATTGACGACAAGTGAAGATGTGCCTACTTAAAATTACTGAAAAAGATTTTGGGATATACATATCAGATGAAAGAAACAAGAAAAGTTCGACATTTTTTATTAATTTTAATCCGCAAATTTGAAAATTAATTGCAGAGAACGCTTTTTTTCTTATACTCTGTTAATTGCAGACCTCATGGTCCATGGATAGGGGAGCAGCCCCCCCTTCAAAGATCAGGGGGTTTAATCACCTCCCGGTTCCGGCGCCTATGGTCTTTAACAAAAAATTATTATATATATCTACATATAGGTATATAAGTAAGTGTATAAATTTAAATTTTTTAAATTAGGGGTGGTCCCATCTTAATTTGGTCAAGTTCTGATGATATGATTAATGCCGAATTAACGTAAATATCCAATTCTTATGAGCAAATAATCGAAATTATAATAAATAAAATCTTTTATAAAAAAAAATCTTAAAACATTCATTTAAAACCCGCAAACGTTTCGAGAGAATTTCAATATTTATGAATTGAATTTTTCTGTAACTACTAATACTTTGGGGGTGTTAAACTATCTCTTTCTCTTTTTTTGCTTTTTTTTATTATATATATATTTTTTTTATATAAAAATTGTTGTTAGCTGGATGGAAAGTCACGTGCTTTCTATATGATGAAACCTTCCCTTCCTGAGTTTACCCACCCTCACCCTGCACCCCTCTCTCTCTTGATATGGGCCGTCACGAGAGAGAGAGAGAGAGTTGCTATAGCAACCGCCCTCCAACTTTCTCTCTCTCTTTCTATTTCAGTATTTAGTCAGGCTTTCCATATACACTATATATATATCTTCACAAGGACAGAAATTTCCATCTTAGGTTCTTTTTTCTTATTTATTCGTTGTCGTCGATTTTAACCCTCACCTCTGTCTAAGAAACTCACCCCCTCACACATACTCCCTCTTTTTCTTTTTATCCCACCCTATATATTCGCCTCCCTTTTTCTTTATTCGAGTTTTAATGAGACGCGCGGCAACCTCCCTTTTTTCTTCTTTTCCACCCCCCTTACACCTCCCGGCCACCCCCACGTCTTGGTTCTTTTCTTTCTTCTTTTCTTAAGCGCAGTCACCCCCCCCCCCCCCGCCCCATACTCTTCTGAAATGCGAATTGCAAGCGCATATAGAATTGAAAAAAAGCGAGGGTTGTAGCGAAGATGAATGTAGAGAATAAGGTGGCAGGCAGAGGGGGTAGGAAAAAGAATTTTCAATTTCATAAGCAATGAATTTATTTTTATAATTGAATGGCTAGATATCTTTAAATTATTTAATTTCGAAGTTAAATATTATTATTGTTTGTATTTTTCTTATCTAAAACATAAAGGGTGTCCCGTATTACTACAACGTTAAACCCTGAACAGGGGATAGGCCAGCTAATATGAAGGTCCAGAACAGTTTCTCTCCGGCTTTATGATTTATAATAATAGATCTATAACATTACAAAAAAAATCCTATACTACTAAAGTGCATTTGTACCAGTCTCTGTATGTTTGTTTATACCAGTGGTTCCCAACCTGGGGGCAATTGGGGGCAAGGGCGGGTCCAGGGGGGCGGAGGGGGCGACCGCCCCCCCATAGAGGCCCGTGCCTGGCGGGAGTGCAACACGTGCGTCGTACGCAGAGGCCAAAAAAACGGCGGCCAAATCGACAGGGAATTTATAACAATTTTTTTATTTTAATTTTCATTTTAATGAAGTTAAAATATGAGATATGAAATTTGTAAAAAAAATTTGAAAAAAATAACATTTATTTTTTAAAAAAATTTTAAAATTGAAAATAAAGTTCTATGTGTGTGGGGGGGGCGGCGTCTCTGACACCCCCTCCCCCGCTTGGACAACTCGATCGCGACATACTTTCGAGATAAAAAGTAGATCTTATATACATCGGGCACCTTATATAAATTCTCCCCCCTCATAAAAAATTCCTGGATCCGCCCTTGATTGGGGGGCGATGAGTATTCAAAGGAGAAAAAATTAAAATACACTCACGTGCAAAGAAATGGAATCACTTCCCTTGCGAGTTGTTAAATTATTATTAATTATTTGACACGGTTACTGAATTTCTCGACACGTCTGATCCTGTTTTAAGTGAGAATTTGAAGCATCGCATGTTGGAACTTGCGTATCTTACAGATAAAATGGGAAAAAATCGATTTTGGGATTTGCGGAAAAAAAATACTCCAATTTTCAACTAGCGTTTGAGCCCGAACGAACGGTTGGTCAGAGAAACAAACCTAAATGATGAAATTTATAGGAAATTTTATGAACTTTCATTTTGCATAGGAAAATTATTTACAAAAAGTTGATAGTTTTCTAGTTATAAGCAAAAAACCGCCAAAAAATGAGATTTTTCAACTTTTTTTTGACATTTTTGACAATGTTTCGTCACGAAATTTTGTTAGCAATCATAAAATTGGGATTCAGCATACCAAAAAACATGAAGGGTCGAAGAACTAGCCCAAAACCTTCCGAGTAAAAACACAATTTAACTGGACTAAGTATTTGTTTTAATAAAAAAAAAATTATCACTAAATATTTTGCTTTGTGGATTGACTCCCCCCCCCCATCCCTGAAAATTTTCCAGCTCCTCACAAAACATTATTATTTACACTTTACTTCAAATTAAAATTAGGCATACAATGAAAATGAAAAGGGGGCGATAGGTGTTAGTCAACTTCCAGAAAGGGGCGATGAGCCACAAAAGTTTGGAAACCACTGGCTTATACCAATATGTATGTCCGTCCCCCAAACAAAAACAGTCGCCATGGTTAACAATTTAAATGAAATTATATAAAAATAAAAACATGTTTTTTTCTTTGGCTTTTCGGCCTTTCTAGCCATAAGCCAATTTATGATACTTATTATTATTTTTAAAATTTGTCTTTACCCAGAGATCAGATTTTACCCGGATGCCTCGAGTCGGATTAGAACCCGGGTCCACTTGGTTAACAAGCTGGTACGCTAACCCATAGTCTAACCATTTATGAGATATTTCAAAAAAACGAAGCAAAAAAACATTTTTACTATTACAAATACTTGACCATACCATGTATGGTAAAGTAAAAAACAATCACTAACATAGTTTCAATATATATACATATGATATATGTATTTTTTATTAAAAAAACTCAAAATATGTATTTTGTATTTTGGAAAAACTCAAAATATGTATTTTATATTTTGGAAAAACTCAAAATATGTATTTTGTATTTTGGAAAACTCAAAATATGTATTTTCTATTTTGGAAAAATCAAAATATGTATTTTGTATTTTGGAAAAACTCTAAATATGTATTTTGTATTTAAAAAAAAACTCAAAACACCTATTTTCTATTTAGAAAAAACTCAAAATATGTACTTTGTATTAAAAAATAAAACTATTCTAAAAATCTCAAGATATGTATTTTGTATTTTAAAAAATTCAATACCTTTTTTCTATTTTGTATCGAAAATACATGTTTTGATGTATTTTACCCATCCCTGATAACAATTTTTGTATTTATGTAGCCCAATAAACTGAACATGACCCAATAAATTTAGGCCGAAACGTTTTTACTCCAGGAATTTTATTGTACCCGGTGCATCACTATGGCTGATATACCCAACTCCTTCAATCGACTGAATATCATCACAGCCTTCAACAACATATATGGTAAAGTAAAATGTCTTTCTAGAGATATGGAATTCTAACGTATATCTACTAAATATATAATACAAAACCAAGAATATAACAAAGCAAAGTAAATAGCAAATACAAAGGACATATAGATCAATAAAGAGGGTTTGTGGAAGATGACCTATATAAAAAATATTTGAGCATCCATATATCAGCAGCAGCATTAAAGAATTATTAAAATTTATTATTTATTTAATATAATATATTATTATTTGTTTTAATATTCATTAAAAAACTCACTAGAAGAGGCAAGCGCAAGGATTGTAATTAAATTCCCTGGCAGACCCACACACACATACACACACACATAGATGTAGCTAAAAGTTTCATTAGAGAAACGTCAGGAATCGATTGGACTGGCTGTCCATCCCCCATTCTACTCCACTAATTAATTTAATTAAGGTTTGTGTGCAGGCTGGCCAGCAAAGGAAACGATACACGCAACAACGTCTCTTGTCCCACATCTTATTTCTTCTTTCTCTCTCTTGTTACGATTATACGATGGCTATTTAAGCTCTGAGGAAGGTAGTAGGTAGGTGGATGTGGATGCGGAAGGAAAAAGAAAAGAGAGAGATCCTTGTTCCTGGCTGGCTGAGGGTGTAGAGTACCCTAAGACAAATATCATTATGCCGCTACTGTGCGGAACACGCGAACGTCTGAATCATTCAGAGCCAGCCAGCCACCCCCGCCAGCCCCTGAGCCACCCCCACTAGAGATCGAGGGCATGAGAGAGAAAAAGTCATTGGTGGCGGTTAATTGCACCCTCAACCCTCTCTTCTTTGGGAAGATCAAATTTTCACGAGAAATTCTAGGGACAAATACAAACATTCGTAATGAAGGGTGGAAAAGAGGGCCAATCGAATTGTCTAAAAATAGACAAAAAAATGGACGATCAGGCAGACGGTTTAATAATCTATATCTATCTATCTATCAGTAGATCGTTGTGACTTTTCAACCAAAGGATGCTGTCCATTTTTTAAATTTTATTTTATTCATGGCTTTTTTTTTGAAAATTTCATAGAATTTTTCGTTATTTAAAAAAAGGAAGAGGTTATCAATTCAACAAAATATGTGAAAAAGTGTTTTTTCCCTTCTTTTTATCGAAATATCTCAAAAATGGCTGAAACTATTTTGGTTAAAAAATTGAGCAAAATCATGCCATTCCGGTCTACAAAAAAGCTTTAATAAGTGAACATTGAAAAAATTATATTTTTCGAGATAATAATTGTTTTGTCAAAATGTCTGTTAGTTAGCCTGTGCGTTACCAAATTTTTGTGGACGAGCTAGCTCAAAAACTAGTGTGAATATCGAAACCAAATTTCACACGTAGTTTTGGTGCATTGATGCATATAGAGCCAAAATTAAGGGGGATGGAGGGGGGGGGGTTAAAAATTAAAAATCTAGGCCATTTGAGAAAAAACTCAACCAAATTTTGTATACATAATCAGTGGGCCCCTAGGAGTTTAAAAATGCAAAAACTAACCGCCCAAATGGGGAGGGAGGGGGGGGTTCAAAAAATGAAAATATAGGCCCTTATACCAAACTCAACCAAATTTTGTATACATAATCAGTGGGTCCAGAGTAATCTAAAAATGAAAAAACTAACCCCCTCCCTTACATGATTATAAAAATGTTAATAATTATTATTATTATTATTTGTTGCGTTTGGACCCTTGGGATCACGCAAAGCTTGATGTTTTCTTTCTGGTTGGACCTTCCACGCCTCTATTTTTTTTCCGGAACCTGTAATTTTTCCTGGATGGATGAGTGTGTTGATGTTAAAGGTGCCCAGGTATATATGGATTTTTGGCGTTATTCTTCCATTGTTTCTTCCTTGACTTCGTGATGGTCCGGATCCCCCAGAATCTGAATGCCCGGTTGCCACTCGAGGGTGAGTGGATTGGTTACCACATGGGGTAATCTTGTTTTTGCCTCTCACGATTCATGGTCGCTTGTTACGAAATTTTGTCCTGCGCATGCGCGAGGTTTAGTAGAACCAGAGATTGTCAGTTTCTGGAGCCGTAAAATGTTAATAATAATATTTATAAATAATTTTATTAAAGATTAAATACGAGCATTTCGTGCGTGCCTTTGGCACGCCCCCGAAGCTCGGCCCTCCGGGGTGGTGCCCTGGCGGGCAGCGTCTCGGTCCAAAAATTTTATTCCTCTTAAAAACCACACTCCAAATGTATACCCGTAAACTACCGAAAATACATCCTCTCTTAAAAGTTTCGCCTCTTTAATTTTTGAGTGACGGGGGGGGGGGGGGGAGAAATAATTATGAATATATTTAAATTTAAATTTCATTTTTTCTTTTCAAAAAAAAATAATGAAAATTATTCAAATTTACGCCGTTCAATTAATTTAATTAATTACAAAAAATATATTTAATGTTTCTTTATTTAAAATGAATTGGAGTCTTTCATTTCAAATTTGCATGGTTAATGAAAATCAATTGGAGCTGTCAGTTTAAAAATCCGAGCTGACAATTATATTTCAAATTTGCCACGTTAATTAATATATATTTAATGTTTTTTTTAATTTAAAAATCAATTGGTGTTTTTTCATTTTCATTCGAGTTCAAACGAATACAATGTTATCTCGACACAAAGTCTAAATCAAAAATTTATAGTTTTAGTAACAAAAATCATGGTATAAATATTAATGTTAGATTGGTCGTAGGTTCGATTCTAGGCAAGAGGGAAATTTTTTTAGAGAAATTTCTCTTAGCGTTGTTACAAATTAATCTAGACAAATATATATAGTATAAGTGAGGGGCCAGGTTGTATGGTAAGTCAATTGGATGGCCACATCAGAACACGTGAGCTTATTTTTAAATAGTTCAAAAAATCTAAACAAAACCAATAATTTTATTCTCTACGATTACAAAATTTCCTCATTTTACTTATGCTAAAGTTAATTGACATAATCGAAAATGAATATTAAAATATGACAAAAATGAATCTGAATAATTTTTCCTGCTAAATAATAAAAAAATATATAAATATAATTTAGGCTATTTTTGTTCTCTAATATCAATCATCAATCAATCATATAAAATTTGAATATATGTTGTGTGTATATTTTTTAATTTTTTTATATATATATATATATTTTAAAATACTCTCATTACCTAAAATAACAAATCTATTCATATGCAAATTTGATACATTTTAGGGAAAAAATTAATCTATGAGCGCGCCGTTTTATTAAAAATCTCTCATCTAGATAATGAAAAACAAAATAATTAAAGTTGATTAAATACCATATAAATATTTATAAAATGATATAATTTTTATTTTATGGATTTTAGCCAGGTATCAGATTTATTATTATTTTTTTATTTTTATTTTAATATTAATTAATTTAGTAAAAAGTATTATTATCTATAGGTATTAATTAAAGTAAAAATATTTGAAAATTGCTTTTTTAAAAAATAAACTGCAACGGTTCGTTGCCAAACTTTATCCAATGAACTATCGTAGTCTAGGGTAAAGTACTTTAAAATATAATTTTACAAAAAAATTTATATGACCATTTTTGTGGTCCCTCAAGGTACTCAATTACAATATTAAATTTCATCAAAATTGGTTAAGTCATTTTCAAGATATTTAGAAAAAACTAAAAAAGTACTGAAATAAAGTACTAATGTTTGTGGACCGATATGTACCAAAAACTAATCAGCGCTTCATTTTGATAAAATACTGGTACGTTTTCAATTTCAATTCATTCGGTGCAACGGTGTGGAAAAATTCGTGGACGAAAAAAACGATAACACACATCCATCCATCCATCCGCAAGCACTTCCAAAAAAAATGGCACTTTTTGGCCTCTCGGCGAGATCCCAGGTAATTTTTGGCAAAACCGTCATGTGCTAAAATTCAATCTAATTGAATACTACAATTTGTGACCTTAATTGAGTGCATGGGTTCCGTAGTCTTTACCTGAGGACCCTTTGAAGTCGCGCTTGCCGTCAGACCGATTACAATACTTTACCAATGCTTCGCATTGGATAAAGTAATAAAAAAAAAAGATAAATCATGCTTTCCGATCCCGAACACGTCAATGTAATTCACCCATTTCGATCTCAAAAATAAATAAGCTGACATGTTCTGATGTGGCCATCCACTTGACTTTACCATATAACCTGGGCCCTAAAATTATTTATAATCATGTAGGGGGGGGGGTTAGTTTTTGCATTTTTAGACTTCTAGGGTCCCACTGATAATGTATACAAAATTTGGTTGAGTTTGCTCAAATGGTCTGGATTTTTAATTTTTAACCCCCACTCCACTACCTGAGTCGATATGTACCAAAATCTAATCAACTCTTAATCTCAATGGACCAAAACTACGTGTGAAATTTGGTTTTGATATTCACACTAGTTTTTGAGCTAGCTCGTCCACAAATTTGGCAACGCACAGACTAAAACAGACATTTTGACAAAACAATTATTATCTCGAAAAATATAATTTTTTCGATGTTCACTCATTAGAGCTTTTTTGTAGACCGAAATGCCGTGGTTTAGCTCAATTTTCTTAATCAAAATATTTTCAGCGGTTTTTGAGATATTTCGAAAAAAAGAAGGAAAAAAACACACTTTTTTCATGCACGATTACAATACTTGACCATACCCTGTATGGTAAAGTAAAATAAATAAATTGACACGTTCAGATGTGTCCATCCACTTGACTTTACCAAACAATTCTGGTTGAGTTAGTACAAGGGCATAGATTTTCATTTTTTGACCCCCCCCCCCCCCCCCATTTTGGGAATTTGTTTTTGTATTTTTAGTGTTCTAGGAGCCCACTCTGATTATTTATACAAAACTTGGTTAAGTTTGCTTAAATGCCCTAGATTTTTATTTCTTGACCCCCCCCCTAATTTTGGCGTCAGAAATTTTTTTTCGTTATTATATGTTCATTTTATAGTATATTTCATTTTTCTTGTTTTTTTTTAGTTTGAATATATTATAATTTTAAATTTTAGCCCCCTCCTCGCCCTTAATTTTGGGTCGATATGCCCCAAAATCTAATCAGCTCTTAATCTCAATAGACCAAAACTACGTGTGAAATTTGGTTTTGATATTCAGGCTAGTTTTTGAGCTAGCTCGTCCACAATATTTGGTAATGCACGTACTATAATAGATTAACAGACATTTTGACAAAACAATTATTATCTCGAAAAATATAATTTTTTCGATGTTCACTTATTAGAACTTTTTTGTATTTCGAAATACCTTGGTTTCGTCCAATTTTTTTAATTAAAATAGTTTCAGCCGTTTTTGAGAAATTTCGAAAAAAAGAAGCAAAAAAAAAGAATTTTTTCATGCACGCTTACAATACTTGACCATACCCTGTATGTTAATGTAAAAAATGAATATTTAATATTTTTAATTAATTTTTCGATTAATATTAAAGAGTTAAATTTCTAAACACTGACTCGCTTGATAATTTATACGACTTGTTATATAAATTATTATTTATTCATAAATATGAAATTTCGTATCTTTTTTTTTTTTTTTTTTTCCATGGCAGGCAGGATGATGAGGATGTAAAAGGGGTTGTTGTCGGGGGGTGTGATGGAGGGGTGGATTTTTTCCCTTGTCTCACACTTTATCCATCCACCATGCATGTTGTTGGTTGGCCCCCCCACAATCGATAAAGCAGCCGACCGGACTCTCTCAACTTCTGCTGCCGTGCCGTTTCAAACCAAAGGATGCTCGTCAACCATCCCTCAGAGGGGTCCCCCCACTGAAGGGGTGTAATTTAATAGACATCGCTGCACCCTCAGGAACGTAAATACAATCCGCTAAGGTAGCGAACATTGCCATTTTGTAATTTAGAAATTAATTTATTAATCATCTTAATCGAACCCAATTATGTAGCAGAAGACGGGATTTTGACAAGAAATTAATCAGGGGGCGATGATAGGGTTGGTGGGGGGAGAGGGGGAGGATTCAAGAGGCAAAATCTCTTGGATAGGCCGTCGCCGTTAATATGTAGTACCTGGAGCCACCGAGCAATGCACGGTAACCAAATTAAAAAAATTCAAATATATATAGTACACGCCCCCTGGACCTCCCCCGAAACCACGCACCTCGACCCCACAACTGCACCCCCACATCCATCCCCACCCCGCACCCAGTTTTTGCATTTCTAGCCTTCTAGTGGTACACAGATTATTTGTATATAGGTATATAAATAAATTTCGTATAATTATTTTTTTTTAGTTAAATAACAATTTATCGAGTTTTTTAATCAATTAAATAAATAATAATTTTATTGAAGCAATTTTTTACATGAAATAATGTATACATTGTATTTGAGGCTTCGATTTCGGAGATTACTTCCCCCACCATCGACTCTACTTGATCTTCTAGCTTGCGATAATATTTTTAGTCCGTGTTTTTTAATAAGAGGAATTTTAATCAATTAAATTGGCAAATTTCTAATATATAACAATATTTGGTATAACGTATTAGTAGGTTTTAAAATTAAAAAACCAATTAATAAATAAAAGATAATTGAAAAAAATGTAAACAAACTTTTTTTATTGAGATTTTCATCTATCAATAATTACTTTAATTAAGAAAAGATCAATTAAGATTAAATTTGTCGAGGTCCAGACCTAGTCAAATCGTTTTCTCATCCTTAAAACTTGTTAATAGAGTTGGTTTTATCAAAATCGGTAGAGCCGTTTTCAAAATAGAACTAAGATACAAATATATAAATGGGTCAAACGATATACTATATAGCAATGATTTTAAGTTAGAAAACATTTTATAATAATCCCTTTAGCCGTTTTTACGTGAATCGTAAGGAAAAAGCAGAAATGTTGCTTACGTAATTCTTTGAAATCCGGTGCTTTGAACATAACGTTGGCTGGCTCGGTTATTTTTGATAGTGAAATCGAAACCTAAATCCTAAGAATTTCTTTATTATCCCTATATCAGAAGTGTCCATTTATTGGGAGTGGATTATGCACTTTTTAGGGTAAGAAACAAAACAAGAGGGTAGAAGTATAGAACTAGAGATCGAGAAAGAGAGAGAATTCAGCACTTGATATCGTAGGGTAGGCTCCCCCTATTTTTCCTTCTTTACCCGAGACTAATTAACAAAAGTCTAATTTTCCCCCAAACATCAGATAGATAGATAGATCTCTCCCCTTCTCGATAGAAATTATTTATTAATTAAATTGATGAATCACACGAAAATTATTTTGTTCGATTTTCGTTATTATTTTCCCTTTGTTTCGGAATCATATGCCTTATCATTTAATAAATAATAAATTATCTATTTTAGGCAATTTCTATCGTTTCTAGTTTATACCTACCTACCTACTAGGCATGTTAATAAAATTCTAGCGCAATTATATATTTTTGTGCTTTTAGAATAGGCATGATGACTAATTTTGAAATACTGTGCTATTATGTTAGTAATTATCTATTATTTCCAAAAAAATATCAATACCATTTTAATTCTAAATTTTAAATTCCCGCCAAAACGCTCACTGGAATCTCGTGGTAGCTGTGACGTCACACGTGTTATTTGTTTACGTTCCTCACAAGAAAAGAATGCGAAATAAGTGGCTTAATCTTGCAAGGAGAGATCCAAAAGCTATATCTCTAAATACTACAATTTATTTCTGTGAAGATCACTTTAAGGTAAGTTTTTTCTTTATTTCGTAGATTATAAAATGGTGACGGTATCATCTCGTTTTCGTTTCGGTATCGTCTCGTTTTCGTCTCGGTCTCGTCTCGTTTTCGTCCCGTTTTCGTCTTATTTTCGTTTAGGTATCGTCTCGTTTTCGTTTCGGTATCGTCTCGTTTTCGTCTCGGTCTCGTCTCGTTTTCGTCCCGTTTTCGTCTTATTTTCGTTTAGGTATCGTCTCGTTTTCGTTCTGGTCTCGTCTCGTTTTCGCCTCGGTATCGTCAGGTTTTCGTCCCGTTTTCGTCTCAGTCTCGTCTCATTTATGTTTAGGTATCGTCTCGTTTTCGTCTCGGTCTCGTCTCGTTTCGCCTCGGTATCATCTCGTTTGAGTCCCGTTTTCGTCTTGGTCTCGTCTCGGTCTCATCACATTTTCGCCTCGGTATCGTCTCGTTTTCATTTCGATCTCGTCTCGTAGAAACGAGACGAGATGAAGAACGAGATCAAGTCTTGTCTCATGTGAAGCCCTAAACATGGCGAATTGCAGTATTTTATAGTTTTATTTTATCAAATAAATTAACAATATCGCTAATAATATAAACATAAATACGTTTTTTGTCATCTATGAATTCTATTTTATTAGATAAATACATTATTTGAGTGATTCTTGGTTACTGTCATTATGCCTATTAAATATTTCAATGAGAGTATTTTTTTGAATGAAATACTAATTATTAGAGCTGGAAATAGGCATGAAAGGGACAGGATATGAGCAGTACTTGATGACCTAAACGAGGACACTGCACATTTATATATAAATAAACACCGGGCGGATTCGAATGTATTTCTATTTCAATCCTTTCTTCAATTATTCATCCGTTGGTAGATCCAATATTTTAGAATGAACGCGTGTTCGGGGGAGCGTTTCGATATCTTTTGCTGCTTCAATTTGCCAATATTTTTAATCTAGCTCTTATTGTTGGCCAGCTTCTGGCAATGCGCTATATTCCCATTCGACATATACATTTCATTAGTGTGTGGTTAAGGTCTTCTTGTTGGAGACTGTGTTTGATGTTTCAAATAAAAAAAAAGTGCAAAAAATTCATTTTCAATATAACTTTGAATTATAGGTTTTTAACTTCAAATTCGGACTTTTCCATATCAAACTCAGGATATTAAAAATCAAATTCAGAATGTTTCAAACTAAATTCAGGATTTTAAAAATCAAAATCAGACTATTCAAACCAAATTCAGGATTATTATAATATTCTATTTATATTTTCCATATTAAATTATAGCTTTTTACCTGAAAACGTTTTCTGGAATTACAAAATGCTAATCTTGAAACGTTTTAGTTAATGAGCTGAAAATTGGTTCGGAAATATATTAGAATGCACCAAATTTTAGCTTTTTACCTGAAAACTTTCCTGAGAGTTAAAGTAAATTAAAACATTTTCTTAACTATAACTTGTTTCTATTTTTTCAACTGTTTATTAATAAATTCTGAATTGGATTTGAAAAATTCTGATTTTGATTTTTAAATTCCTGAATTTGATATGGAAAAGTCCAAATTTGAAGTTAAAAACTATAGTATATTATTCTAATAAGATGAAATAAATTTTAAGTTCGTTTGGCATATCCAAGATATTATTAGATACGCTTAATTTCATGTCAGAAAGAGCTCATCTCCTAGGGCCAGGGAGTTAAACCCAAGTGCCATATTCTGGGAGATTTGGCTGAACACTTGTTTTCCCTCTGACAAGTCATAAACGCCTTTGGCCGGAATAAAAAAATGATCTTTCAATGGCAAAAACCCCATATTATTTAGATGGGAAACTTGCATCGCTGGGGGAACAGGTTATAATTGAGATAGAGACTTGAAACTTGGGGAATATTTTTTTTTTATTTATATCGAACTATATGAGCCCTTGTCAGCGTAAAAATTCGAAAATACCCAAAATAAAAACCACCCTAATATATATAGATGATGTTGATTTCTTATTAATGCAAAATAAGTAACTCTCATGTGTTGTTACTTTTAAGGAGTTAGGTGTTGGTTCTAGGTGAAACATTTTAATATCTACTCTTATTAAACGAGCAAAAATTGTATATTTATTTATTTGTTTGTATATATATATTTGTTTATATATTTGTATCTTGGTTATATTTTGAAAACGACTCTACCGATTTTGATGAAATTCACGGGTTAGGGGGTTTTTGGGGTTACAATTCGATCTGTCACGGTGTTATCTTCGACAAAATTGTTTTTGATGGGGTTTTTCGTAATCAAATTAATTATTCTCAGGTAGACAAATCCCATTCTTAGGGTTTTCAAAAAGGTTACTCTTTTCCTTTTGTACCCAGGCAGACAATGGGTTGCCTTAATTCATTGTTCTAAAAGGCCTTGAAGAAGTATTGTGATTGTGGATTTTAACATATTTTGTTCTCCCTAAACGTTAGAAATATTAATAAACGTTTTATAATTGTTTTTATAAAGAACTTTATTTATTTAATAGAATAAAAAATAATCAAGAATTTATTAAAAAAAAATATATTTCGCATAAGCAGGTCTCAATTTTATGAAAAAACAACAGATTTTGATTGGTTTTATTTATTAACAATTGGATGAATAAAAATGAATCATATGGTTGAATCAAAACAGGTGCAGAAGGTGGGGCGCAGTGGTGGGGAATCCGGGGGTAGGGAGAGGTTTCGGGGTGGGGTCGAGCGGGGTGGAGGTGGGAGGGGGGGCTACATTGGGCGACTATTATATATTTTTGTATTTTTTTAATTTTAAAGCGGCTCTCAAATAAAAATCGACCTTTTTATCAGAATTTTAAATTAAAAATAATATTAAAATAAAGCTTTTAACTGAAGGAAGAAGTTACCGAGCATCGCTCGGTGCCTCCAAGTACTAATAATAAAACTTGAGCAAGATGCGAGATAGGTTTCACATGTGTTGTGCCAGTAAGCACACTAGGATATTTATTTGTATAATATATGAGCGAATTAAGCATAAAATTCGATTCGTTGTGGTGGCGTCCATAATCTCGCACCCCCAACCACCCCCTTGCTGCTGCAGCAGGGCCATTCACTTTCCACTGATATTGCGATGTTAAGTTGACACAGCTTATGGGCCATATATCTCATCTAGATTACAGTTGAAAGCAAATTAGGGTGGATAATATTCTCGTACCGATATTCAAATTCGAACCCATTTAGTTGGAAAGGGTTGACGAGAGTACTTACGAGGGGAGGGGGGGTGGGGTGAAGATTATGACATCGGCGGAAATCAAGTGAACTGATCGAGAGTATATTTACGATTTGGAAAAGTAATATCCACGTTTCACAATTTGTTTATTTTTTAGAGTATATCCCCCTTAATAAGTGTAGAGGCTATCTCTTGAAGGCAGCCAGCCAGGAAGGGCGGATTCACCGAGGAAAAAGACGAGAGGTTACAGACTCACCCCCTGAAATTTACCACTATAAACTATATATATATATATATATATTCGTATTAGGAATAAATTAAAGAATGTATCTGCTGTTTAATATTAATATTTGTATAATATTTTTAGTACTAATTATAGTTTAAATGGTTTTGCCCTTATCTTCAATCATTATCAATAAAAATAAAGGCAAGTCTCTAGAAATTAAGTGTTAAGATGTTCAAAAGGTAGACTAAAATTGAATAAAATTATTGGATATAAAATACTTGGTAGGTTTCACATTAATGTGAAACCTACTTTTGTGCGCCGACAATATTTTCCTTGAATATAAATATAATTATTTCTAAGGGCAATGTCGATCGGGGTCCCTTTGATGCTCGAGGGCCCCTTTTTGACAATAGTAAAGCGGACTTGACAAATTCAGCTTACTGGACCCAAGTCAGATGGCTCTTAAAACGAGTCGTAAATAAATGTCAATGGTTTTTAAGGAATTTGGTGTTGGTACTTGGTGAAACATTTTTTAAAATTATTGGATAAAAATACTTGGTAGGTTTCACATTAAGATATAAAAATAAAACGAATTTATTTTTGGAGAATTTTAATGTCGATATATATATTTCGGGTGACTAACCCATCTTCAGAGATACAGAAAATAACTCGACCTGAATAAGTCAAAATTGAATACAAGTCAATGGTAAAATTTATTTTTTAAGATAACAAAAGGGTAAATATTTAAAATTAGTGGAGAGAGAAAAGGTAGGAAGTCTACTTTGGATTAATTTTGAATGGCCTAATTTTAAATATTTACCCTTTTGTTATCTTAAAAAATAAATTTTACCATTGACTTATATTCAATTTGACTTATTCAGGTCAGTTACTTTCTGTATCTCCTGAAGATGGGTTAGTCACCCGAAATTAAATATATATCGACATTAAAGATTCTCCAAAATAAATTCGTTTTATTTTTTATATCTTAATGTGAAACCTACCAAGTATTTTTATCCAATAATTTTAAATGTCAATGGCTTTTGGCTCCAGATGTTGATTTATAAATTCATTGGCTTTTTGAGAAATTTCCAGATGGCCTTTTGGCCCAGATGTGTAAATGTCATTTTAGCGTGAGAAATATCTAAAGATTAAATTTCCAGAAATGGGAGGAATGATTTTTAAGAAACGCCCCGCTAATTAAGAATTTGGCCTATGAGAGGGAATCTTAGAATTTCGACGTTTCAGGCAGCTTTTAGTCAGTTGAGAGAGTTAGTCAGTTCTATTTTGGAATCCACTGGGGACAGTTCAAAGCTGAAGCCCAGTTGGGGTGGTCAGTCAGTTGTTAACTTGGAGTTAAGAGATGAATAAAAAACCAATATGAAATAATTTCTTCTTTTAAATACATCCTCCTCTCCTCTCATCAAACCAGCACCAGGGCTTAAACAGGTCGAATAGCTTGGGCGCGTTACCAGACCCTTCACGGAGAGCCATCTTCGAGATAAATCTACAAATCGCCAACCTTTCTCTGGTCAAGAAGGGTTGCAACCAAAAACAATAGTGTTGTTTAACACTACCAAGTATTTTATATCCAATAATTAAAAAAAAAATGTTTCACCAAGTACCAACACCAAATTCCTTAAAAACTATATAATTGAATATGTAATTTCGAAAAGGACACATGTCTGAAAATTGAAAATGTTCAGGATTGAAAAAACCAATTATTTTCTAAAGTAGTGTCAAATTTATAAAATTTATTTTTGAGTTACATTTTAGGGGCAGTAAAATTAATACCAGAGTTTTTCCTTTTTCAAGCATAGTAGGTGCAGGGAAGCTTTTAGATTACATTTATATGAAAAAGTCTATGTGTCAAAATATGCGAGATGTGCCCTTTTCGAAATTCAATTATATTCATGGTAAGGTAGATGATTTGTGTTCGTACTCTATGTGTTTTTTTTTGGAGATCTTCATAATATATTTCCGAAATTTTTAATATATCAAATTAGTTCTTAGTTGTCGTTGATGAGAAAAGAATTAGTCAATTTGTAGAATAATTTTTAATATATCAAATTAGTTCTTAGTTGTCGTTGATGAGAAAAGAATTAATCAATTTGTAGAATAATTTTAAGTTAAGCCACTTCTCTGTATGCAGACTGATAAAATAAAATCATGTAAAAATGGCCACTGTGAGGCTGTCTCATACGTCGTTTTAAAGTAAATTAAATCTAAAAAAAAAAAAAAAAAAAAATACTTTTAAATTCTACTTAAATATTTTTTTACAGACATCTTATAAAAAATTGATCTTCCTCAAAATAATCATTCGATTAAAATTGAAATTCGATTTTTTATTTCCGGGAAAATAAACATAATACTATATATATTTATCTAGATTAATTTGCCGCAACGCTGACGTAATGCTGCCGTCAGGGAGCGCTGATGCCGTCTTTGCGGCAAATTTGAAATATAATTGTAATTGAAACTCGAATTTTGGAATGAAAGACTCCAATTGATTTTAAATTAAGAAACATTAAATTTATTGATAATTATTTCCCCCCCCCCCCCTCACCACTCAAAAATCAAATATTCAATTCGCTTTTCTTTGCGCACAGAAAAAGAAATTAATCACATCTTATTTGATTTATATTTTATATATTATTTGTTTATTTTTTAAAAATTTGCCACTTTTTTATAATTTATTAAAAATCTAAATTTTGTTATTCTTATTTTTTGATTTTTACAAAATTGAACGACTTAAGACACGCATGCCCGAGTTTCTCATGGCAATACTGGATGGAGCAGCCTGTCATACAAACAACACCTGATTGATCTCTTTAAATATTTGGAGCCTTATATCGATTATCGATCCCAAATTTAAAAAAAATGATATAATATAATTCTCCTCCTCACACGATCCCACTTATTTAAATAAATCTACATATTTCCACACAAAAAATATCACAATGCTGTAGATTATAGAAAAAAAATACTACCAGATTCATATCTAGAGCCTCATTTCTGTAGCTGTGCCAGGACGAAAATGAGGACTTTTAAGAGACTATGTATTTTCGGGAGTTTACAGGTATACATTTGGAGTGTGGTTTTTTAAGAGGAATAAAATTTTTGGACCGAGACGCTGCCCGCCAGGGCACCAACCCTCGAAGCTCGTTCTTATATGTTTAGACATATTCCATGTGAATTTCAAGTTTGTATCTTATTTTTTTTTTTTTTTTTAATGCAATCGAATGAAGAAGGGGTGCACCAGTAAAGATGTAGCCCCTATGGATCTCGAAAGACCCTTGCATTACCGAAGAGAAGGGAAAGTTGATTAAGAGAGAGGGTGTAGACGTAGGTGTCTATGCACCCTGGTTTTGAAGGTTTGAAGATCATAGGTGCTGGGAAAGATAGAGGCTGGGAGAGAGTTCCAGTTCCTTGAAGTCATGGGGATATATGTATTCGCGAATGAAGTGGTCCGGCACTTTTCCAATTTGACCGCGAAGTTTACGACCTAGAATGCTCTCTCACGGGGTCCAGTTTTATTTTTGAACGGAACCTTAAAAGAAGTAATCCAGGCTGTCCTTCGAGATGAAACCAGTCTAAAATATAGAATTATAGATATTATACTACGTGGAAAAATTATCCACAACAACTCAAATTCACTAGAAGACACCTTCGAGGTTTTTCGAATGAAATTGTTTCTAATAATACAATCGACAAAATATACTAATTTAAATCTATCTATCTATATCTATACTTATTATAATCGGCTTTCTAAAATTTATTAAAATTAGGAAATTTCAATTATTATTTTAAAACCCACTACTAAAGCCCAGGGGGCGCAAGATGCCCGGCGAAAGCGGGCTTAGTAGCTGGTAATTCATATATTATTTTTATTTTTTTAGGTAGAAATAAAATTACTGAACAACTGTTGTTAAAGTCCATTTTAAGTAATTAATATCCAAGGTGGATTTTTTTTCTTCGAAATTCGTTACAACGCGGAAGAACATTAAATTGAAATCTGTAAAACAATTAGTTAAATAAGAATACTTCAAGCAGAAAAAAAGTATCTTCGATTCACATAGACACACAAACTCCAACCCGAAAAGAAGTGATGTGTTTATCTCCTCTACTTTTTTTCTACCTCTCTGGGTAGAAAAGAAGAAGAAGAAGAAGGAAGAAAAAAAAACGGAGGCGGACAGGAAAGAAAAGAAGCTTGAACCAAAATAAAATGAAAAAAAAAGTAAAGAAGAAGAAGAAGGTTCGACGCCACTGCGGCGCACAATTTCCTCCCCTAATTAATTAACCGCCCCTTGTGACGTGACGTCATCGCGCGCGAGCGTTCCACCCTTCCCTTGCCGCGATCTGGACGGGGGTGATTGACAAGATCGATACGGCTGATATCTTGCGGGCAAGAATTGAGGGGGTGAGGAACGGGGGTGGATTTCCGATGCCAAAGACTTGGAACCAATCAGTCGAGACTCTTCAGTTTCTCTTCTATTTAATCGTTTAAATAGAGATAGAGTGAGAGAGTGCCATACAGATCAAGAATTGAAAGTGTACGGTAATAAGAAATATTGATGTTTTGAGTTGCAAAGTGTTATATTAAAACACGGGTCCTTTTTGGATTTCAAGCAACCAAGAAAATTAATTAAAATTTTTATCTCGCAAGTCGCCGTTTAAAGTTTATTTTTTTACTCATAACACTGCTCAACAAAAATTAAACAAAAATTTCACCCCGTAAACTTGACAATGGATTCCAGTAGAGTTTTATACGCTGCAATTTCCCGATTTTTTTACAACACGTCAGAGTTTTGAGATCTTATCGGTCAAAACGACGAAAAATTAAAAAACTATTTTGACCTTTTTTTGTGAGTCCCATTAGATATTAAACAGCAATATTTGAAATCAAAATATTTTGTTGACGTAATAGAAAACAGTTTCTTATTTGATTTTTAAATTACCACTTGTTTTTCACTTAATTACTTCTCGAGTTATAAGTAAAAAACCAAGACCTTATGTTTATATCTATGTTTATTATCCTTTATAATCATGTAGTTTAGTTTTTACTTTACCATACAGGGTATGGTCAAGTATTGTAATCGTGCATGAAAAAAGTGTTTTTGTCCCTTCTTCTTTTCAAAATATCTAAAAAAGGGCTTAAACTATTTTGATTAAAAAAATTGAGCGAAACCATGGCATTTCGGTCTACAAAAAACCCTAATAAGTGAACATAGAAAAAATGAAATTTTTCGAGATAATAATTGTTTTGTCAAAATGTCTGTTAGTTAGTTAGTTGGTTAGTCTGTGCATTACCAAATTTGTGGACGAGCTAGCTCAAAAACTAGTGTGAATATCGAAACCAAATTTCACACACAGTTTTGATCCATATCGACCCAAAATTAAGGGGGGGTTAAAAAATAAAAATCTAGGTCGTTTGAGCAAACTCAACCAAATTTTGTATAGATAATCAGTGGACCCCCAGAAGTCTAAAATGCAAAATCTAACCGCCCAAAATGGGAGAGGGTCAATAAATGAAAATCTTGGCCATTTACCAAACTCAACCAAATTTTGTATACATAATCAATGGGTCCCCAGAAGTCTAAAAATGCAAAAACTAACCGCCCAAAATGGGGAGAGTGGGGGGGCGGAGAGTCAAAAAATGAAAATCTTTGCCATTTACCAAATTCAACCAAATTTTGTATACATAATCAGTGGGTCCCAGGAGTCCAAAAATGCAAAAACTAACCCCCCCCTACATGATTATAAATAATTTTATTAAATATTAAATATAAGTGAGGGGCCAGGTTGTATGGTAAAGTCAAGTGGATGGCCACATCAGAACACGTCAGCTTATTTAGTTATAACTCGAGTTCTAATTCGGCTTCAAACAATTAATTGGTAATTTGAAAATCAAAGAGAAAGCTGTTTTCTATTACGTCAACAAAATACTAAAAAAGAAGGTAAAATATTTAAATTTTTAATAAAAAAAATGGAAAAATATGACTAAATTGTGATTATTTTTTGGAAATCTTAAAATATTTTTTCTCATTCAAAATTTGAAATCTGCTCTTTAATTTTTCGAAAATCTTTTGGTAGATTTTCCGATTTCTTCTTATTTTAGAAAAAAAAAAAATTATCAGGTCAAAAAAATTCAGATATGTTTTAATGCGCCATTTTTTAAAAATTCCAACTCTTGTCAAATTTAGGGAAATTAAAATAAAACAAATCAAAACAAATCTTAAATTACTATTAAATAAGGGTTAAAACCCGGAACTTTAAACATTAATTTTTCAGAAAATAGAGGTTAAATAAAAATAATTTTTAAGAAAAAAATCAAACCGACTTCAAAAAAATTAAATGCAACAAATGAAATACACTAAAAGGTATAAAATAATGATTATCTTATTTAGTTACAACTAAACGACGAAATATTAACATGAAATTACTTTTTGAAGTCGGTGCCAAACAAACTATACCTATAAGCGAGCGTACCCACCAAACTTACTAAGTAAGATCCGTCGAGTGCGATTCATAAAAGGTATGTTTGGCACCGACTTCAAAAAGTAATTTCATGTTAATATTTCGTCGTTTAGTTGTAACTAAATAAGATAATAATTATTTTATACGTTTTAGTGTATTTTATTTGTTGCATTTAATTTTTTTGAAGTCGGTTTTATTTTTTTCTTAAAAATTATTTTATTTTTCTCTTTTTAGTGATGTTATTAATAGTGATCATATCATCAGAGCTTGACCAAATTAATATTACACCATCCCTAAGATACCTCCTTTCGAATAAAAAAAGAATCATCGAAATCGGTTCATAAACAAAGAAGTTAGTCCTGAACAAACCTAACAAAAAAGGTCTAATACCTATGAAAAAAAAATGGGACCAATCGGAAGGTAGACTGAACCCAATGCAAATTTTTTTTTCAAAATCGGTTCACAATTGGCGGAGATATGAGGTAACATAGGCACAAAAAAAAAAATCAGTCGAATAGAGAACCTCCTCCTTTTTTGAAGACGGTTAAAAATTTATAAAATTAAATTTAATGTATTGATTATTATTTTTTTGAAATTTTTCCTTTCTCAACGGAGTCATCAATAGAATTTTTATTTTATTATTTCTATTGATGGCCCTTTTAAACCCTGTAGAAGGAGGGAAAATTGTCTGAAACGTCCGTTTTCGAATGAGAAAAAAATGACTGTCCATTAAATCTATTTTATTTGAGATAATTTTTTTCATTATCGTTAGGCTGCCTTCCATCACTTCTCAATTAAAATTTCTACAAGTCCATATCTCTCCAAACAGAAAATTTCTTTTAAAATATTTCCCAGTAGTTTTTTCGAAAATACACTGTGGTGCAAAAAAGTGGAACACTTAGAAAATTTTATTTTCAAATCATTATCAGAAAAAACATATTTTATTTAAACTTTTAATACATTCTGTGATATTTTACAAATATTTTTAAACATTTTTAGATTGAAAACAATGTATTACTTTAATTTAAACCATTTAACATTTTAAACTAGCATAAATTTTCAGGTTTGAAATCTGATCCCTTTATTGAATTGTATTAAATGATTATCGTCTAATATCGAATTAAATTGAATATTTGAATGTTTATCAGTTCAATTTGAATATCTCATCTTTTAATTTCATTTAATTTGAAATATTGTCCAAGCATAATGGCTCTAGAGACCGAGGAAGTAGCTCAAGCTCTAGCTCTAATACGTAAATGATGGAAGATCGTATTGGTATATCGCTCAACGACTTCAAGCATCGGCTGGAAGATCCACAGAGCTCTCTGGATAAAACGATATAGAGAAACAAACTCTTATGCCCAGGGAGAGTGGGAATTGGTCGAATTAGAGCTTCAAATGAGAGAGATGACCGGTTCATACTATAGGAGGTATTGAGGTATACAGCAGCTCAAATTCAACAGCCGTTTCTGCCCTTTCCCTGTACTACAGATACTATCACGGTGTCTGTTCAGTCGAGCTGAAATCACTTATCCCCCTAATGCCCTCTTTACGAGAAACACGCGGTTTTCTAACGCTCAGCACCCCTTCGCTGTCAAATTGGATAAAAGTCGAACAAGCGCTTTCGCCAACTCTTTTATCCCTATGACCTCCAGAGACTGGAACTCGCTCCCTGCCACCATCTTTCCCGCGACTTATAACCTTCAGCTATTTAAGACCCGTATCCACAGATATCTTCGACCTCCGCCCAACCCATAAAATTCTTTCTTCTTCTTTTCACGATGGAGGGGCCAACCCAGGCCTTTAGGGGTTGCACATTTTTGGTGTAACTCCTTCTCTCATCATTATCATAAAAAAACAAAAAAAAAACAGCGCCTTCTACAAACTCGACAAGTCAACCGAAGTGTTTGGACTATCAGAAAACGTCTCCTGGAATTAGGGTTTATGTCAAGTAGACCAACGATAGGCCCTCTTTTCACACCCAATCACCCAATCAATCTAAATGTTCCACTTTTTTGCACCACAGTGTATATTGTCTTTAGTAGGTATACTGGCGAAACGATGTTGAACACTTCTTTCAGTAATTTTCTCGACTATATTCATTTTATACCCTATATTGTAGATTTTTTTAATTAGTTCTGTGTGTAGATATAAAATACATATGGTAGATACGAGTAGGTGTTATATGCATGTACGTGTGTTTGATTATACCTCACAATATCTTGCTGGTGTGTCCGTCTATTAGATTGGCAAAATCGTTTTTGACAAATAAAAAATATACTTGTACAATGTATGCCTGGAGAGGCAGGTGATGGTGTGATAGGGAATAGCCACCCCCGCCACCCCACCACCCCCACTTGGTAACTAATTCTGTTCTCTTTGGTCTCTTTCGCACGAAATCGATATCACACAGACAGACACACGTGTACATGTCACATCACACATACTATCCGTCCTTTTTTTTTTAACTCATTTACCCCAAAACAATTCAGAAGCATGTGAGGAAGAGGGTGCGGCATGAAAGCGCGTATCAACTGGCCAAATTTTTTTTAGTCTTTCCTATGGACTTTACAAATATGGAATGGAAATTTAGAACCCTTTAGCCACCCTCCCCCGTAAAACTCCATCCATCCCCCCCATCTACTCTTGCATGTCCATATACTTCATCGGACCATCTAATTTTCTCTCAATGTAGAATATATGTGATTCATAGGCAGAGGCTTGGTCCATTAGAGTGCATTTTGCAGTCGGTGCTTGCAAGCTTTACTAATGGCATGTCCGTAAAATTTATCTCATATATATACATACTTCTAATTGGCTATTAATATGTTAGTAATTAGTATTTTACCATCTCTTTATTACTAACTATTTACAATAAATATGATCTCGTTTATTGCATCCCACAGGCGCAATGAAGCTAAGATTTCGCATTTATAAAGAATAACGAAAACTAGAAGCTTTACATTATCTAATATTGAATCATTTAAGGTAGTTGTTCCGCCAAATGCGTTTTCTTAGGATTTTTTTGAAATTTATACTGATTATTATTTAAATACTTGTGCATCGATTGGTGGCAAAACGAAATTTATGAACAATACAATTCCGGAGATATTTAATTTCAAAAATCGAGTTTTTCAGACTCTTTAACATTGCACTATACGGGATATCGGATTTTAAGACAATTTTGATTCATAGTTACAACACAGTTTCTGAGATAATAAGGACTAAATAATGAAAAATGTATAAAAAAAACGTACACTAAAAACAATTTGGCAACAGCGCATTTATTTGACCAGCAAAAGATGCATGCGCTAGATTTTTTCAAAATTATAATTTTCATAAGGTGTAACATAGGGGTTGATTACATTTGTTAAAAAATAACAAAACGATTTTTATAGAAATTTAAAATGTATTTGATCTGTCATTTTGATATAAAAATATTCAATCTCTTACAATGCTGCCAAATTTGTCAAACGAGCACGGGATTGGCTAGAATTGGTACATAAACAGCAAAAAGTTTTGGGCTTATGAACTATCAATCCTTATTGTCTGTTCAATTTACTCTAGCGTTAACTTTTTGCTAGTATTGTCGCGAAACAACTACCTTAATGAAAATAAATACAAATAAACTGATATATGGTCATCCACATAATTTCACCATATACCTAACACTCTTTACATTTAATAATAAATAAAATAATTTATAATTATTTACGAAAGAATTGTTAACCTAAAATAAAGAAGAGCTAAAGTAAACGTGTACATTTAGGTTTATTTACTTTTTCAACAATTCAAATAAATAATCAATAAAATATTGTAAACAAATCAAATTAAACAATTAATTAATTAGATTTAATTATGCTTCAAGCTTTTATTTTTGAGCCCATTAGAATTAAATTATATGTCCTTTTAAATATCGAACTCTTCTAGTGTAACTTTTAATGTTTTTAAATTTTAAGGAGATAGGTGTTGGTTTTAGGTGAAACATTTTTATATAATAATAAAAATTGCGTAAAATTGCGAGGTATTTTTAGGCGATTTTGATTATTATTTAATATTTTTGTTTGAAAATTTTATAATTTTAATTATTTTAATCCCACATGCTTTGAATTGGTGTGTCTCTATGTTTTTAAGTTTTGGCTCCTAGGTCGCTTGAAGTTTGTACCTACTATAGCTGAAGACCGGACCTTATACATATTCTGTGGATCCCTAGAAGGCTAGAAATGCAAAACTACCCACCCAAAATGGGAGGAGGGTAAAAATGAAAATTCTAGCCCTTTTTGACCAAATCAAACCAAATTTCGTATATATAGTTTGGTCTAAATGGCTAGAATTTTCATTTTTTACCCTCCCGCCATTTTGGGTCGTTGAATTTTTGCATTTCTCGCCTTCTGGAGGTCCAACGAATATGTATACAGAATTTTGTTGAGTTTTGTCGAAAGGGCTAGAATTTTCATTTTTGACCCCCCCCCTTTTTTTTGTCTGATATAATGTTTAAAACAAGTATTATGTTATTTTCAAAAATATATTCAGTTTTTTTCTAGTTAAATTTTTAAATTTTTTATACCTCTTCAAAATGTGGGAGATCTTTATGCCCCACTCCGTATATGTAAGATAAGATTACATTAACAGAGTGGTTGGGGCCTATTTACAACCACCCCTCCACCGAGCTGTTCTCCACAGAGACTCGTCTGTCTCCGCAGGCATTCGGCCAGCCATTGGAGGGGACCCTGACCTAATTAAGTCGTATTCCTAGTTGGGGTGGTTGGTCGGGGATTGGAATGTGTAGAGTTCACATCTATGTAAGATGAGTCGGTTAGTATTTTAGTATATATATATATATGACTATTTATAATGCTATCATATCAAAGAATTCTTTAATGAATATTAAGTTAAATTTTTTAAAATGACTACTTAGAGAACCTCAAAGTGGCCATCATTTATATGTGATATTTTTTTATACGCCAGCTTTCAAATTAAGTTTACTTTCCAACAATTCCCTAATTTTCTCTCTTATCAACGACAGAGAAAATGATATCTCAAATACTTTGGAAGATAAAGGTATACTGTCTGGCCCCCACTTGGACGGTTTATTTATTAAATTGTTTACGAATATAATTAGATTATTATTAATTTACTTTGAAATTATTTTTCTACTGATGAATAGATATATAGCTACCACACGAAAAAACAAATAAATAATAGATCAATAGATAAACGCATGAACAAATGAGTAGACACACAAATAAATAATATACGATATCTATATGATGAATTCTATGTAGTAGTTTCATTAATCGGCAATCAACAAAGTGAAATTTGAAATATTAGTTTTTAAAAGTTTTTGGTTTTATTCGAGTTTTCGTGAGTTTTAATATTAATAAATTATTATAAATAAATAACGAAGTACATACCTATTAAGTTAGAACAAACCATGTTTATTTTCTTTCTATCAATAATAAATACATTGTTGTTGCCATGGCAACCCAATTAGTATCAATTAATTAGTATATATGCGTAGGTATATATATCAATTCTCCTCCCTTAATTTTGTTCTTAAACTTTGATTAATTTGGCGTCGGCCAGATAACGTCATTGTCCATTGATATTTTATAAGTTATTGTCATTTATTTATTTACTAATTTATTGATACTAATTAAGTTGCCATGGCAACAACAATGTATTTATTATTGATAGAAAGAAAATAAACATGTTTTTTTTATTTATTTAATTTTTATTTATTTATTTATTTATCCAGAAAAATACACAACATACAATATGTCGTGTCCTATAGAGTTGACAAGTCAACTGTACATAGGACCGGATTAAAATCTTATCTATCTTATATATCTTATATTATATAGCTTATATATCTATCTTATATATAAAAATTAATAATTATTTAATTTTACAAATAATTACAATAAATGAAATATGGTGTACATTGATAAACATTAGTTCAAATTACACATTTACATAGATATCACAGAGTGAAATCACAACGATCCGATCCATTTAACCGTTCCTTCCTACTTATTTAATAATTAGTATAAATACAAATAAGATGGATTTTGACGAATATTATTTAATTTATCATTTTATCTATAAAATAAAATAAAATTTAAATTCTCTAAAATTAAAAACTATTTTACTTTATTTGTAAACACCTATATTTACTATTTTTATTATAAAATAGTCACCACCAAAAAAAAGTGATGCGATAATTTTGTCCAGCAATTTATATAGAGGAAAGTGCCCAAAACAGGACGCCCCCCCCCCCCCCGGATCTCCTGGCTTTGCATTCTCCTGAATTGTAAATTAAAGCTTTCAAAACGACACAAACATTTATTTGGACCTTCTTCAGAGTTTGGCGGTGATATATATATATATATATATATTAATTAATAAATAAGTTAGAATGAACTATGTTTATTTTCTTTCTATCAATAATAAATACATTGTTGTTGCCATGGCAACTTAATTAGTATCAATTGATAAATAAATATATATCAATTCTCCCCTTGAATTTGTTCTTAAAATTTGGTTATTATGACGACGCCAGATGACGCCATTGTCCATTAATATTTTATAAGTTATTGATATATATTTATTTACCAATTAATTGATACTATTTAAGTTGCCATGGCAACAACAATGTATTTATTATTGATAGAAATAAAATAAACATGGTTTGTTCTAACTTATTTATTAATTAAATAATATATACATTTATATTACCGCCATGCTCTGATGAAGGTCCAAATAAATGGTCAAAATGTGTCGTTTTGAAAACTGATATTTTTATTTAATTTCAATTCTTTGGCTAATGATTAATAGTCCATTCAAATTACGATTTTAACAGGAATTATCTCCCGGTAAAGATTTTATTACCTGAATACCCTTATTGGTGCCCCAATATTACTTACCAAATCTGTATTAAGGAATTTGTTCTGCGCGCCTCAAAATGAGCAAATACAATCAATAAATACAAATATTATAGTGTGTAGAGCTGGACCGTTCAGTACAAATTATATATGTTTGTCAGTGTGTGTATGAATATATATAGTACATATTAATGGGCTCATGGTGAATACCAGTACTAGGGTAATTCTTTAAAAAGTTGTATTTTTGGCAGGCTCTAGTACCGGTTCTACTGAACCGAAATAGATGAAATTGTTATCATTTTACGTGGAATTTAAAGCTCTTTAATTTATCTAAAAATATCTTTTTGATTTGATAAGCTGTTTTAGAGTTATTCAAGAAAAACTGGAAATTTGCTCATTTTGAGGCGCGAAGAGCAAATTCCACAATACAGATTTGGGGAAAAATTTAGGGTAGTAATATTAGGACATCAATAAAGGTTCTCCAGAAATAAAATTTTACCGAGAGATAATTCCTGTAAATGCCCTTTTTCACTTAATTTGCCTGGACAATATAAGAATATAAAATATCCAGCCATTACCAACGTTTTAATTTATTTAAAATTACATGTTTGGAATTATAATGGTAGAGCCTAAGGACAGATCCTCGAACTTGCAACCTTCATTTCCAGAGAATTGCAGCGTCTATTATTCGCATGATAAATGGCATCGTCTGATGTTCTGTATAAATAACTAGGACTATAAGTATTCGGTCGGGGGGAACCTTGATATCCTCAAATTAGGAACTACATTCCGCAATTCAATTAAATTGCCAGGAATCGCAATCATTAAAAGAACATTAATTTTTAATTGATGTTCTCATCTTATTAAATGGTGGGTGGAAAGAGATCCCTTAGATAGAAATGAGAATTCCTCTAGCATGAATCTATAATGAAGGCAAAGGAATAAAGACAAGGGTCCAAAGGGTGGGGAGCTCACCCCTTTTAACTAATTATCAATGCTAAGTGACACCCTACACTGAAAAATGATATATTTATAGTTAAGAAATTATATTTGATATGAATAGATGGTGAAGTTGATTATGGCGAAATCGATCTCTGTTCAATATGAATAAATGACATACGTATTTTAAGTATTCTCATATTTTTGGAGCAACTCTAGATATATTAATAGTTAAGATGCCGCTATTTGAACCAAGCACCAATAAGTAAATTATGAAAATATTGTTATTTGAGTAAAATAGTGGAATAGTTAAATTTAATAGTTGGGTATTTAAATGGAATAATACGTAATTACGACAAGAAATGATATAAACTTGAATATTTTTTATTTATAATAAATATAGGTATGTATTTCTGACTAGAAGATGAGTATATTCATTTAATGTAGAATCTATATTCAATCAAATGAATTATATAAATATTTATTTTAATTATTCATTTGGTTGAATTCATTAGATAAAAATTTGAATTATTATATTTGATTTAAGTTACGAGGTAATCTAATTTTAATATATATATATATATATATGGTATTTATATTTCTTCTAATCTTATAGTGGGTTTTAAAATTAAAAAAAAAAAACAATTAATTGTATGTATTAAATGTAAACAAAAATTTTGTTAATTTTTTTTTAAAATATCTTAATTATTAAGATATCACTATTTGCAAAAAAATCTTAGTCATTTAATGATAAAAAAACATTATTTTTTACTTAGAGAAAGTGGTGTAGGTTTTAGGTGAAACATGATATTAATTAATAAAGTAAATGGTGTGTAGTTTCACAGTAAATGAAATAAAACTCAAAGAGGTTTATACAAACTCAATATATTTCGGATTATTAGTCCATCATCAGGAGTTTACAGGTTAAAACTGGACTTATAATCCGAAATATATTGAGTTTGTATAAACCTCTTTGAGCTTTATTTCATTCACTGTGAAACTACACACCCTTTACTCTATTAATTAAAAAACATTTGTTTAGATATAATAAGAGGTTTCACTAGAAGTAAACAAGACATTCATTTGATATTAAGAGATATCTAATAGAATAAAATAGATCACTCAAGTATATAATATATTTGAATTAAATAGCTAAAAATTTGGTCATATTTGGAATGATTTCGATATATCTTGATTATTAATAAAATATCTTTGGAATAAATAAGAGCTCATTAAAAATGCTCAACTCTATCAATATATTTATTATAAAGAAATTGTTTTTTTCAGTGTACCTTCATCTCCCATCCATGTATTTTGAAAAATAGAATGCCCAAGAGGTGGTTGTAGATCACGCATAAAAAAATCATCAGAGAACAATCCGAGTCAAATGTCATGTCACTCACCTCCTGAAACAGAGAAAGAGAGAGAAAAAACATTAATTCAAATAAATAAATAAATAAATAAAATGCATAAAACATGAAATTGACACTCTGTGTTGCCCCCACAAAATATTTACTTTTGAATAATTACAACCCAAAAAAATATACATAGGAGTATAATAAATATTGACAGATCAATTAGTGAATTGAGGCGGATATTTTTTGTCTAGTTATTTTAAAATTGTACTTATATTAAAGGTGAAAAAAAAAAATATATTTAAAGGAGGCTGAATAAAATTCAATTGGTTCTTTCTAGTAATTTTTTATTAATTTAAGTGACTAAATTTCATACTAATATAACCACATTAGCAAGAAAATTTTCTTGGGTGCGGGGGTCAAACACAAAGCAAAATATTTAGTGGGAATTTTTTTTTTATTAAACAAAATAGTCCAGTTAAATTGTGTTTTTACCCGGAAAGTTTTGGGGTAGTTGTAATTTCTTCGACCCATTATGTTTTTTGGTGTGCTGAATCCGAATCTGAGGTTTGTCAACAAAACCTCGTGGCGGAACATTGTGAAAAATACAAAATAAGGTAAAAAATATCATTTTTTGGCAGTTTTTTGCTTATAACTCGAAAACTATCAACTTTTCATAAATAATCTTCCTATTTAAAATAAAAGTTTATAAAAAGTTCATACAAATTTTATCATTTAGGTTTTTGTCTCCGACCAACAGTTCGGGCTCAAGCGCTATTTGAAAATTGGCGTATTTTTTCTGTTTCGGCAAATCCCCAAAACTCGCACTTTTGTCGATTTTTTCCCATTTTGACCATGAAGGAGCACGTTTTCGACAAAGACCACTCTATACATTTTTAAACTAGATTAAATTTGATACAATTTAAACAAAGTTTCATCTTAATTGGATAATGGTAACTTGTGTGTCGCAATGAGGTTGAAGTTTTGAAAAACTTCAATTTTATGCAAAAAATCGCAGTTTTTCCTTCATAAAATAAAAACCACTCATCCTAGAAACTTGATTTCTATCTCATTCTTTAGGAAATCTTATTCAATTGAAAGTTTACTTGAACAAATTCTTTGACAAACCTCTTAGACTTATTGATATTCAGCATTTTTCATGACAAATTAATGGAATTAGTCGTAAACCAACACAACCTTCATCACTTAGAAAACAATAAATTAATTCACGATAGGCAATATGGATTCAGACAAAATCGTTCCACAGGCGACATCTTAACCTATGTCACCCACACCTTGAACAATACTCTAGAGGCCGGAAAAGAAACCCTCGCTGTAGCCCTTGATATCTCCAAAGCTTTTGACCAGGTTTGGCACAAAAATCTTCTTGCCAAACTGCCAGCCTTTGGATTCACACCAACACTTCGCAAATGGATAGAAAGCTTTCTGACAAACCGAAAGTATAAAAGTTGTGGTGGATGGAACATCATCTGAATCGTTCTCCACAAACTCTGGTGTTCCCCAAGGCTCTGTAATCTCCTCCACACTCTTCCTTATTTATATAAACGACCTTATTGATCAAACGGCAAACCCCACTCATTGTTACGCCGACGATAGCACTCTACACGGCAAACCCTCTCTCCCGAATAATCGAATAAATATTGCCTCCTCAATTACTCTCGACCTAGACAAACTGAATAAATGGGGCTCTCAAAATTTAGTTAACTTTAATTCAAATAAAACTCAATGTTGTCTAATTTCTAGGCGCGAAAATAGAGATTTCCCTGATATTCACTTCGATTCGAATACCCTGAAAATGTGTGACAGCCTATCCATGTTGGGCGTCTCTGTCGCATCTGACCTGTCTTGGAATGAACACATCTCCTCTGTGGCGAAATCTGCAGCAAGGAAGATTGGCTTCTTATTCAGGTCCAAGCGATTTTACAAACCCCCACAACTTCTCACCATCTACAAGGCCCAAATCCGCCCCTGTCTCGAATACGGCTCTCATCTGTGGAGAGGAGCCTCAAAATATTCTCTTGCTACCCTTGATGCAATTCAGAAACGAGCCGTCAGGCTAATTGACGATTCTACCCTCACCGACTCCCTCGACTCGCTGGCTCATCGAAGAGATGTCTCTGCCCTTTCCCTTTTCTATAGATACTATCACGGCAGGTGCTCTGATGAGATAAAATCAATAATTCCCCCCAAAGCATGCTTTGCACGCAGCACACGTTTTGCCGACTCCCAACACTCTTTTGCGGTCAAATTGGAAAAGTGCCGGACCACTTCATTCGCGAATACATATATCCCCATGACTTCAAGGAACTGGAACTCTCTCCCAGCCTCTATCTTTCCCAGCACCTATGATCTTCAAACCTTCAAAACCAGGGTACATAGACACCTACGTCTACACCTCTCACTTAATCAACTTTCCCTTCTCTTCGGTAATGCAAGGGTCTTTCGAGATCCATAGGGGCTACATCTTTACTGGTGCACCCCTTCTTGCATTCGATTGCGTGCAAAAAAAAAAAAAAAAAAATGACACTTTTGAGGATTTGGATCATATTCTGTTCAGAAAATGTGGGATATCTATAAATCTAAAAGGTTTATCAAAAAAGTACTCCAAGAAAACGTTAAAGTTAATACAGTTTTCTAGAGAATGAAAGAGAAATCAAAATCCTAGGATAAGTGGTTTTGATTTTACGAGAGGAAAAACTGCGATTTTTTGAAACAATGGATCATTTCTTGTCATAGAAAATGTTGGATATCTATAAATCTAGGAGTTTTAACAAAAAAGTGGTCCAAGTGGCCATTCAAGTCAACAAAATTTTTCACAACATACTAAACGATTCTAGAAAAAAATATCTTTTCCTGCAATTAATGTAAGCTGAAACCCTATATACTGGCCTATGAAGAAAAGTGTAAATTTGAAGTTTTTTTTTGCCGAGGATTGCAGAATTTTTATATATTGAAGGAGACAATAAAACTCTCCATTCATACATTAATTTCTGTGAATCAATTGTAATAGACTGATGAAGAGGGCAAAGCCCTTGAAACTATAGTCCAGTCTATATAATAAAAATGAATTTCTGTTTCTTCGTAAGCGCAGATCTCTCAAATGCCTGGACCGATTTGGCTAATTTTTTTTTTAAATGTTTGTAATAGTCCAATTCAGGTTAATACGTAAAAAAAAATTGGAAAAGTTGCCCGGAAAATTGGAAAATTCAGGAAAAACAAAAAAAATTCAGGTTAGCCAACATAGCTTGCCAAACGATTAAAGAACTAAACTACCAAAAAACAAGTGTTGGCAGCCCTGTTTGTAAGATTTTTGAGTGTCATTCATTCTCAATAGTTCTAACTACATTATCGTTGAAGAAGAATTTAATATTGCAACAAAGATTTAAAAAACTATCTATTTTTTTTAAAGTAAATTTAAAAAAAAAACGTCATGATAACTAAATTTTTGAAAAAGTTATGGTTATTTAAAAAAAGCTATTTTTTTCAAAAATTCCTAACTTCTTTTGGGTTGGGTGAAAATTTTTTAAAAAATTCTGAAAACCGTCTTTAATAGGGTAGAAAAAAATAAAAAAAGTTTCAGCCAAGCTTTTGATTATATATATAGATGAAAAATATTTAATTTAAAATAAAATATGTTATTTAAAAATCATTTTTCTTAAAAATACCCTTGGGAATCTCACCTCATCCTTTTTCTATTGTATTTAAGACCCTCAGCCATTTCAAAAGAACTAAGCCTTTTGGCTTTTGTATTCGAGCTCATTCATTCATTTCAATATTATTTATTTATTTCAAAGTTAATTATAAAGAATTATTGAAACTATACTAACTAAACTTACTGAAAGGAATTAATTAGATTTTGGAATTTCTTTAAAAATATATTTAAAGATTAAAACCAAATATATATTATATTTATTCTCTGTAACTAATAAAACATCAATAAAGCAGCTACGTGGGGGTTCAGGGGGCGAAGCTAGTATTAAATAAAATTTATAATTCCAGCAGAAGACACACTCTTTTATTGTCTCCTTCAAAGAAAAATTTAAGAAACTATAGCAAGGGTCAAAATTAGCAAATTAGTTTCTCTCTTATTAATCAGCCAGTTGCGAAGTCTGCCCAGGTGTATGTAACCCCATATTGTTTTTCCCGAAATAGTAAATATTAATATGTATAATAAATTTTGTTGTAAAATTTCTCCAGTCGTTCAAAAGTGAATAAATAATATCATACATACATACAACCGAGGGTGAACCCGCGACCTAAAATCGTATACACCTACTTACATTTCCACTTTCATTTCCAAGTAGAAGACAATAGATTATCTAATGAATTCCAAAGTAATTCCAAATAATTGCCACAACGGTACACCTAATTCCAATCTCGGTTCACCGCTCGCATACAACATACATACATACAAAAATTGAGTTTTAAATATACAGATTAATTTATTTTTTAAACAATAACAAATTAGAACATTGAACCATTTTTTCCATGTTATACAATATTTTGTCCTAGTTTATTCCTAGTTTAGATTTTTAATGTTTTATCCCTACAATATCCCCCACTGCGCCCCCTGCAATCATCACTAGTATTTGTCACTCGGCGTGTATCTGGTTTTTATGAGTCTCTAACTGTGTGTTTGAACCTATTAAAGTAGAACACAAATATTAAAACAGAATAGTATGAGTATTATTCAGATGATGTATATGTAGAAGGGTGTTAAGGGCGGGGTGAAGGGGCTCAGGGGGGGATATTCTCATCAAGTGGAAATACAGCCTACATTCGTCAAATCGGCGTTTCGATTTTTTTTAATAGTTCGGGGATTATTTATTGCTGGGTTAAATAAACAGTTCTCTTACGATTAGAATGTTCAAGCGATATAAAAATTTATAGGAATGATCCATTTTAAATTATATTATTATGATTTCCTGAAATTTAAAAGTAAGTAGGTATTGAATGAATTATATTTTTCACACATAACATTAAATAGCTTCAGTCTGTAATGTTACAATACCCTAAATCAGTGCTTCTTAAACTATGGGTCGCGACCCCCCCCCCCCCCCCCCGTGTAACTAAATTTTGAAGAGGTATAAATAATGAAAAAATTTAACTAGAAAAAAAAAACTGAATATATTTTTGAAAAGAACATAAAATATTATTTTTTTATGTGTTTTAAAAATTATCAGACAAAAAAAAAAGGGGGGGGGGGGTCAAAAATAAAAATTCTAGCACTTTCAACCAAACTCAACCAATTTTTTTAGTTTTTTTAAAGGGCCTCCACATCTCCCCTTATAGCCCTCCGATCCTCCCACTCAGGATCCGGTTCAGTGGCTCAGGGTGTGGCCACAGCAGAACGGTGTGAAACCTTAGTATGCTGCGACCAAGAATAAAATAATAATAACAACAAAAAAAAAAGGAATACCGCATGTCGTTAAAATAATAAAAATAAATAAATAAATACACTGGGAAGAATAAATCTACTCTTATTAAACGAGCAAAAATTGTATATTTATTTATATATATACATATATTTGTATCTTGGTTCTATTTTGAAAACGGCTCTACCAATTTTGATGAAATTCACGGGTTAGGGGGTTTTTGGGTTGGCAATTCGATCTGTCACGGTCTCATCTTCGACAAAATTCTTTTTGATGGGTTTTTTTCGTAATCAAATTAATTATTCTCAGGTAGACAAATCCCAATCTTGGAGTTTAAAAAAGGTTTCACTTTTGTTTACTTTTGTACCCAGGCAGACAATGGTGTCGGGTTAATCCTTTATTCTCAAAGACCTTGAAGAACTATTGTGATTGTGGATTTTAACATATTTTGTTCTCCCTAAACGTTAGAAATATTAAAAAACGTTTTATAATTGTTTTTATAAAGAACTTTATTTATTTAATAGAACTAAAAATAATCAAGAATTTATTTAAAATATATATTTCGCATAAGCAGGTCTCAATTTTCTGAAAAAACAACACATTTTGATAGGTTTTATTTATTAACAATTGGATGAATAAAAATGAATCTTATGGTTGAATCAAAACAGGTGCAGGAGGTGGGGTGCAGTGGTGGATGATCCGGGGGTAGGGCGAGATTTCGGGGGTGAGGTCGAGCAGGGTGAAGGTGGGGGGGGGGGTACAGTGGGCGAATATTATATATTTTTGTATTTTTTTAATTTGAAAATGGCTCTCAAATAAAAATCGACCTTTTTATCAGAATTTTAAATTAAAAATAATATTAAAATAAAGCTTTTAACCGAAGGAAGAAGTTACCGAGCATCGCTCGGTGCCTCAGGTACTATTATATTATGTATACATATTCTGTGGGCCCCCCAGAAGGCGGCTTGAAATGCAAAAACTAAGCAAATTTTGTATACATAGTTTGGTCGAAAGGGCTAGAATTTTCATTTTTGACCCTTCCCCCATTTTGGGTGTTTAGTTTTTGTATTTATAGCCTTCTGGGAGTTCACAGAATATGTATACAAAATTTGGTTGAGTTTGGTCGAAAGGGCTAGAATTTTCATTTTTGACCCCTCCCCCCCCTTTTATTTTTGTATGACATATTGTTTAAAACATATTAAAAAAAATTATTTCATGCTCTTTTCAAAAATATATTCAATTTTTTTCTAGTTAAATTTTTTTCATTTTTTATGCCTCTTCAAAATGTGTGAGATCTGTATGCCCCACCATGTAGTAAAATTAGAAAAAAGTGGGATTTTTTTTTTTTTTTTTAATGCAATCGAATGCAAGAAGGGGTGTACCAGTAAAGATGCAGCCCCTATGGATCTCGAAAGACCCTTGCATTACCGAAGAGAAGGGAAAGTTGATTAAGTGAGAGGGTGTAGACGTAGGTGTCTATGCACTCCGGTTTTGAAGGTTTGAAGATTATAAGTGCTGGGAAAGATGGAGGCTGGGAGGAGTTCCAGTTCCTTGAAGTCATGGGGATATATGAATTGGCGAATGAAGTGGTCCGGCACTTTTCTAATTTGACCGCGAAAGAGTGTTGGGAGTCGGCAAAACGTGTGCTGCGTGCAAAGCATGCTTTGGGGGAATTATTGATTTTATCTCATCAGAGCACCTGCCGTGATAGTATCTATAGAAAAGGGAAATTATTTTCAAATGTCTCACCTATAGGTCAAATTAAATTCCCTCTATTGATATTTGCCTTTAAACATTTTCCTTTAGCAAATTGTAATTTCTTCTTTCTTTTCAATCTATTTTGAATCTGGTGATCTAATCCAATTGGAGAGTGGGTGGGTGACAGCGTGACGATTAATTACCTCACTTTCTCTCTCTCTACGGCCCTGTGTGCTGCTTTGGACCCATGTTGAACGCAGCAGCACTCGCTATCTATCCCCGATATCCATTGGGTGGGGGACCAGGGGGGTGGATGTTGCCAAGTCCATAACGAAAAGACCCTGGATCAGGGTATCAGGTAGGATCAGGTGGGGTCTTTACATCTGTCGCAGCCTGACAAAAAAGAGAGGATTTTCAAAAAAGAGAAATGGGAAACAAACCGACTTGTATCATGGATTAATCAATATATCTATCTATCTAGCTATCTTTCTACCAATACAGGGTGATTCACAACATCCGTGCAATACATTTTTTTTTTATAACTAAGTAACGGAGAGGATTCAGCCAATGGGTAGCCTCCTGCTGAATAAAAAACTCCCAATTATGGAAAACGTTTCGGCTTTAATTAAATAATGCCATCATCCAGTTCCTGGGGCCGGTTGTATGTCCCCGCCAAATTAAATGCTTTTTACCACTAACAAACGGTAGATGGTAAATGGAGGGACTGGGATGGCCAATCAGATGCAGGCACTGTCAGCGCTTGCCATCTGATTGGCCACCCCAGTCTCTCCATTTACCATCTACCGTTTGTTAGTGGTAAAAAGCATTTACTTTGAGACATACAACCGGCCCTAAGAGTTGATGAGTCCCTGAAGACGAGCGCCATATTTGTGTATAAGGTGTCCGAGCACGTTTTCCATAATTGGGAGTTTGTTATTCAGCAGAGGCTACCCGGTGGCTGAATCCCTCTCCATGCACCTTAATTATATACATATCCGTCCGAGTGCGATTCATAAAAGGTATTTGTTTGGCACCGACTTCAAAAAGTAATTTCGTGTTAATATTTCGTCGTTTAGTTGTAACTAAATAAGATAATAATTATTTTATACCTTTTAGTGTATTTTATTTGTTGCATTTAATTTTTTGAAGTCGGTTTTTATTTTTTCTTAAAAATTTTTATTTTTCTCTTTTTAGTGATGTTATTAATAGTGATTATATCATCAGAACTTGACCAAATTAATATGACACCATCCCTAAGACACCCCCTTTCGGATAAAAGAACCATCGAAATCGGTTCATAAACAAAGAGGTTAGGTCTAAACAAACCTAATAAAAAAGGTCTAATACCTATGAAAAAAATCGAAAAAAAATGGGACCAATCGGAAGCTAGACTGGACCCAATGCAAAATTTTTTTCAAAATCGGTTGACAATTGGCGGAGATATGAGGTAACATAGGCACAAAAAAAAAAAAAAAAAAAAAAAAATTCAGTCGAATAGAGAACCTCCTCCTTTTTTGAAGTCGGTTAAAAATAGCGGCTATACCAAGAGCTACATTCGAGAAAGTGATTGAAAAACCAGCCCATTATGTCGTCAGAGCAAAAGGCGATCACCTGAACCAAATCATATTCAAAAAGTAGTTGACATGTTTTTATTTGGACCAAAATAAATGCCTAATGCAAAGAAAAAATCGGCACGTTTTTCTTTTAATTTTTATTTCAGAAACAAATGGGTCACATGTAGATGGCCCGGCCTGTATGATCCAAAATAATTTTTACAGATTTTTAAATCAAAGAGTTAGAGGCACATTAAGGCGCAAGCAACACTTTCCTAGTAGCACAATGTTTCAATCTATATAGTGGCGATATAGGGCCATATATAGATTCTCGAAATCTATATAGGCACTATATAGTTATTATATAGTTTGAAACATAGTGCTACTAGAGCTATGTACGCTTTTAGAGCAATACTGGGACGTCAAAATTAATATTCTAAAGAAATACTTTTACATGGATTTTAAAAAACGTACTTATTCAACGGTACCCCGGACTCAATGGGGTGAATAAAAAAAATAACTTTTAGTTAATCCTTTTTTGAAGCTCATTTTATTTTGACAACTTTCCTAACTTTCTACCAAATTTAATTATTCTACAGTGAAAACAAAGATTTAAGTATCTTTTTTAACCGACTTCAAAAAAAAAAGGAGGAGGTTCTCTATTCGACTGAATTTTTTTTTTTTTTTTTTTTGTGCCTATGTTACCTCATATCTCCGCCAATTCTCAACCGATTTTGAAAATTTTTTTTTGCATTGGGTCCAGTCTAGCTTCCGATTGGTCCCATTTTTTTTCGTATTTTTTTCATAGGTATTAGACCTTTTTTATTAGGTTTGTTTAGACCTAACCTCTTTGTTTATGAACCGATTTCGATGGTTCTTTTTTATCCGAAAGGGGGTGTCTTAGGGATGGTGTCATATTAATTTGGTCAAGTTCTGATGATATAATCACTATTAATAACATCACTAAAAAGAGAAAAAATAAAAATAATTTTTAAGAAAAAAATAAAACCGACTTCAAAAATTAAATGCAACAAATAAAATACACTAAAAGGTATAAAATAATATTATCTTATTTAGTTACAACTAAACGACGAAATATTAACATGAAATTACTTTTTGAAGTTGGTGCCAAACATATACCTTTTATGAATCGCACTCGACGGATCTTACTTAGTACGTTTGGAGGGTATGCTCGCTTATAGGTATAGTTGTGTTTGGCACCGACTTCAAAAAGTAATTTCATGTTAATATTTCGTCGTTTAGTTGTAACTAAATAAGATAATAATTATTTTATA